>ML785792.1:196041-252494 GCA_009831015.1 Picea engelmannii | reverse complement strand
CAAGGCCTTCAAACCCTAGAAGGTGAAACCCTAGGTGTAGGCAATCTAGGCCTAGGACGTCTCCTCTTTTCAACTTATAACTTCAACGCTAGCTCAGAAAAAAGGAAGACAAGTGTAGCAACGACTAGGCTCTATCTTCTTTCTTCAATGGATGAAAACTATTTCTCAACAAGGGGACATGTAACAATAACCTACTTGTGTGCTTGTTACCTAGGGTTTTAAATCAGCAATACAATAAGCAAATGTAAGAAATTATACCTACAACCATTCATTTAAGAAGTTTTGCATGAAAATTCACTTACATGTCATGAANAAAGCACAAGCAAACCCTAGTTGTAAACCTTCCTTGAGAGAAATGCCATAAATGCCAAGAAAAATCCTCCAAGAACAAGTGCGCCTCACTTAGACACCAAAATTACCCTAGTAGGGCGCAAGAAATCAGATCTCACAAGAGAGTGAGTTGTGTTATGTCCAAATGAGGGAAAAACATCCTCAATATATATCATCCAATGACCTTTAATTTACAAAATAGGTCATTAAAACAACCGACAAGGCTGACTACAAAAATTACACTGTTTTTACATTAACTGCTAAGTAAAAGACACAAAATGAGCAAAAGGTGGGACGCCAAGCCCTTCTGAGGGAGACGTTGGCCCCTTTTGGGCTAGTCCAGCATCCAGAAGTCAGGCGTTAGCCCTTTTAGGGCTCCTCCAAGCTGCCACACGTGCCAGTAATCCCATCAAACTGCCACACGCTCAAGATGACGTCCAGATCTCCTAGGTGACGTCCTGTCCATCAAGAGGAAAACGTTCCATCTGAAGTGGGTTATCCCCCCCAGGCTGGGCTCAGCCAAAGTGTCCTGGGTGGAACATCCTTCTTTTCTTCGTGTGCAAAGGCTCATCATATCACTGTCCTGTCTCTGCCACTGATGGGATCCCAACAACCATCTGATGGGCTCTTCAACCCCATGGAGGTCCGAGCTAATCATCTCCCCATGTGTACTGGTCCACTGGTACCTGTCCGTCAGGCATGGTCCTGCACATCAAAAACTTCGCCCTCCATGGGTTCATTAGTCCTCGGGATCATAGCAATGTCAATCATATTTCATCATTAATTTTATCAAATACATGCATAAGACCCCCTAGCATATCCTCTAATAGCTCAAAGATATTACACTGATGTACTATACAAAGCTGAAGAAAAAAACAAGGTAACCTATTGGGCCAACATCCATAAGAAGAGGAAAATTTCCAAAAGACATCATTCAAGCTATGTAATACGAGGTGGTATGATCTAAGGATGTCCAGACATAGTGAAGACCAAGCGTAGGTATTATCCGTGGGTGCCTTTGTAGGAGGTGAGTTGTACCTGTCATGGATGCAGTTCTTTCCAAGCCCCTTGTTGCCTTTATTCTTTCTTTATTTATTACTTTTTCTTTCTTTTTTGCTTCAAGGTCTGATCAGAGGACACTGCCTTGGCGTGGTGACCAGAGCTGACAGTGTTACCCACGAGTATTTTCACAGAAATGATAAGGCTGGCTTGTGATGAGACCCCCTTTCCCTTGGCCATGCAACCAAGGGTCATTGCCCTGGCATGGTGACCAGATAATGGCAATGTCATACTGTTAGATACCTATGAACATAATGGGCCGACTCGTGATGAGACCTCCCATCCTCTTGGCTAGGTCTTGTTTTATTATTTTTCTTTGGGTCCCTTTTGTTTCTTATCGAGAGGCCTTTTATTGCCTTCTCGGGGATCCCTGGGCGAGGCATCTCTAGGTTTTATTTCCTATGGCTTTTATCTTTTACCAGCTGCTTTTATCTCTTGGGCCTTTAGCCCCTTCTTCCCATAGGACAAAGTGTAACCCCTCAAATAGGTCATCGTAATGCCCGGACTAGGGGAATGGGATAGATGTATGGGAGATAAGATGTAAAATGATATTATGGTGGGAGCGGACGATGGCTCTTCAAATCCCCCCTGGTAGCTAACCAAAACCTATGGGTGCAAGCTTGCTAGGGCACCCCGTTAATTCCCCCAACAATGGTTAAGTGGGTTAGTGTAAGATCCAAGCAGTTGTCAGTAATGTAAGGAACCTGATGCATATATCTGAAAGTTATAATGATCAAATATGATACATACCATGATACCTGGACCAATTACCTCATGGATCAAGAGTCTTCTCTGATGTAAGTCCAAGCCGATGGTGATGGATGTTGTTGCTGCTGATAGGACAAGTCTGATGAAGAAGAAGAAGGATGGGCCCTCCAGGGCTTTGCTTAGGTCAATCCTGCTCTCGGTACTCCATGTCTAGGACCTGTGGGCCTCAAGACATGATCTCCTAGTTATCCCTAGAAATCAGGGATAACATGCATCTTCATCTATTATTTAGCAACTTCTTTACCAAGACAATCTGTTTCTATGTGGTAAAACTCATACAGTTAAATCTCTGATAACCTTGCAACATAATATGGGATACACTGTCCATTTAAAAAAATGTTTAAACACACTAAACAGAGCTGCCTATACTACTATAAATCAGCAATTGTCGTACTGCTGTTGCGCTGTCAACACACTTCACAAATTGAAGTGTTCCAAAAATTTCTTCACTCATTCAGAAAATTAGTTTTTAACACAGATCTTCAGCGCTACACTTCTACTCCATGAAATTCAGTTTTAATTTAATCTAAGTTGCACGAAACGGGAAAATGTTTCTGAGTTTCTGAAACCGGGACGATACGAAACAGGCCCTCAAAAAATGGAAACGTTGGGGGAAATGTCGTATATAAAAAAATAATATATATATATATATATATATATATATATATATATATATATATATATAGGTTTTTAAAAAATAAAACATTATATTGCAAGAAAAACATAATGATACACATAAATGACATTTTAGAAGGAAAACCATGTCCATATTAACTCCCATAGATGATTAATATCATTCATTACATGATGCAAGTAGAAAAATCCAAAATGAACCTTTATAGATGAGGCTTTACATCGAAAATCAGCCTTTATAAATGAGGCTGTATGTGCTGAAAATGAAAAAAAACATGAGCTAAAGGAAACTACAATTACATATCATAATACATATCATACTGATCCTCATCCTCATCATAAAAAATAGAACAAGATGCATGTTCAACAGAACTAGAGTCTTGATGGGAAGAAGATGCAACTTGAATTCCACTTCCGCTTGCATCATCAACAATATCAAGAGCAACAAGAGAGAGCTCTAAGTCTGAGTTTTTTGCATCCACATCCCACTCTTTATGAGACCCACTTGTATATTTTTCACCTTTGCGAGACACAAGGCAGAGGTTTGAATGCACATATACAAGATCCTTAGCCTTTTGCGATCCCAACTTGTTGCGCTTCACAGAATGAATTAAACCATAGGTGCTCCAATTCATTTCTGTTGATGAAGAGCTTGCCACTTATGATAGAATATGAGTGGCAAGGATTTGCAAATATACACCATTTTCCCCATGACAAGTCCACCATTTAATCGGGTTCATGGTGCTTCTCTCTTCCAAAGTTGAGATGTCTGCAAAATCCTCTAATCCAACAGCAAAACAAGCAAATTCCTCCCTCACCTCTGTTTGCTGAGAAGATGGAAACAATTTGGAAGACTTTTTCCACTCCTGTGGCCACCTCCTTGTCCTTATGTGGGGCCTTCCTCTTCCCATTGCTTTGAGCAATGAACTCCTCATCATAAAATTTGGGATTTAGAGCATGTGCCAAAGTGTGCAATGGAGTGTTAAAGTCATTCCATCTAGTAACAATGATGGACCTCACATGCTCAACAAAATCAACCTCAACAAAAAACAGAGTGGGAGCCTCCTATGTAATAATTTCCACGGTTTTCTCAACCATGGTATCTGTTGAGATTTGGGTACCTTGGGAAGTGGTCCCCATGTGCTTATGAGTCTCTAAGCACAAAGGGGGAAGACTATTACCCTTGTACTTTACTTTATGATTCTAATTTCACTTTGACTTAGGAGTTTTAAGTCAAAAGTGAAATATGTCACTTAAGTCATAAAGTGACAATTAATTCACAATGTGGGTGAATTAATAGACATAGAGCAACTAAGGAAAGTGGGTTTCCTTAGTGAGATTATTGGAGTTGATCTCACCCATTGATTAGACTTGGCTAGATCTAATCTAGGCCATTGATCTTTTAGGGTTGACATGAGGAGGCTAAAGAGAGGGTAAAGATATTTTTGAGACTTATTCTTCACTTGAGAGTTTTGGAGAAGAGAAGAGGGGCACATTTCTTGAGGAGAAGGAGGGCGCACTTCACTAGGGTTTGAGCAAAACCCTTGAGAGCTTGAGGAGAGGCTCTTGTGTTGTTTGAGATTGCATGGAGAGTATTTCCATGGAGCCATAGCTTCCATTTCTAAGAGGGAGCATTCTCATGGAGGAGGGGCGCATTTAGGAGAGGAGGACACATTTATCATCCTTCATATGCTCATCAGAGGAGGACTTGTCAGATTGAGATGAGGTCTGATGCATAGGGAGAGGAGAGCTTGGGTGCTTGTTTCTGTGGAGAGAGACATTAAGATTATGGCTCAGCTTATTTATGGTGATCATTTCTGCTAGGAGGAGGGCGCACATGTTGAGAGGACTGGCAGCTACCTGGTAGCATATCTTCTTGGAGGATTCGAGCTCTGACATTTTTAGTGGAGAGACAACACAGGAGAGCACATTCCTTTGGAAGGATTTCTTCATTGGGTTACTGATGAGCTAGGGCACTTCAGTTCAGTGCAGAGGGCAACAAAGGAAGAGGGCGCACCACAGTTTGGGCACTTCTCTTTCTGGTTCTTGTGGCAAGACTCGTGAGGATATTGCTATGTATACAGGATCCATTGTATTTCATTACTTGTTGTATCTCTTACTTTGATCATCATTATATAGACATATATCCCAAACTAGTTTTTCCCGGGGGGGGTTTATCCAGGGTCATGTTGACCAAAAATACCTGTGTACAAAAATGCATGTGTTAGTCTCTTAGATCTATTTATTGTCAGCTGTAAAGATCTTTAGGTGTGTTGTACTTATTTTAGTATGCATGTGCTAACTTCTGGTTACTAAAACTACATGTTAGAGCACCTAAAATTGGAAGTGCAACCGTAACAAACCAGCAAGAAGTTCTTGGACTGTTGGCTGTCCTAAAACAACAACAAACACTTTACATAATAGTTGAAACTTAGAGCCTAACTGTGGTCAAAGACAGACCCAGTAGGCAAGCTTGATAAGACCTGTAAAATCTTCAGTATCCATGCCATCATAAATCTCTCCCAGGAAAGGTTTGTCTATGTCTGCATCTCGAAGAAGCTCAAATGCAGGTAATGTAAACTTGAACAAGAATTCTACCTTGCTCCACCGATCCTCGTCATAAATCAACACCATCATAAATCTCTCCTAGGAAAGGTTTGTCCGTGTCTGCATCTCGAAGAAGCTCAAATGCAGGTAATGCAAACTTGAACAAGAATTATACCTTGCTCCACCGATCCTCATCAATCAACACCCTCCACACCATATTTCCTCTCTCTGAATCTGCCTGTCTCCACTCAGCCCAAGTCACACCCACCACCATACTCATCAATGCACTTTTGACCTCAATAAGGCGTTACAACATGATGAAGTTTGAGGCATATCTCGTCTCAACAACTTTGAACAACTCCAATTTGGAGTATTCTCGATACATTGCTTGAGACTGGTGGTGGTTGGTGATGAATTTAATGATCTTCCTAGCTTGCTCTGTGACCTCCTTAATCCATTCAGTTTTTGCCTCAATCTCTTCTAAAATAAGATTTAAATTATGGACAATGCAAAGAGTCCAAAAAATATGATGATATCTACTCTCAACAATCAAGCCTATAACTTTGCAAACGAGTGCATTATCTATGATAACTTGCACCACATTTGGTGGCCCTACTTGTTCAATAGAAGAAATTAAAATATCAACAATGAATTTGTTATCTTTTACCTCGCTAAAACAATCTTCTGCTCTTAAGAACATCACTCATGTTGGTGATGATCCAATAACATTGACCAAAGGCCTTCGCTTTGTATCAATCCATCCATTAGATATAATGGAAACCATGTGCTAGTCCATGAGCTATGAACTGGTTTGGGAATATCGTGAATCAATGACCTCTTTTTGCAACAACACTATTATGAATTTTTCATAGTTTGGCCCCTTGAAACCTTGAGGAGCCTCATTAATTGTCTTCACCATACCCTTCCAATAGGGGGACCGAACAACATTAAATGGGATTCCACATGAAAATATGACCCTTTTCACTCTTGACTCTGTTTCTTCTCTCTTTTGATTGTTGAACATCTCCATCAATCTGTTGTCTGTAGCTGCACCTTGTCTTCTAGGGCCTTTGGATATCTCGTTTTCTACCTCTAGCGCCCACTTCTTCCTTGCTTCATGAACAATCCTTGGCTCATTGCTAACACCCAAAGAAAGAGGATGATTGCAACTGCCATGCATAACAATCTTGACTCTATTATCCTTAATTTTTTTAGCATCATCATGCTCTTTATGGAATTTATCCATCACCTACAGATCAAGAGTATGTGGACAACCTTCAATACTCTTCCCTTCATGCAAAATGTGAGCCTTGAAGGTCTTATCTTTCTTGCATAAATTGCACTTCCATTCCCATGAATGTCCACCAGTACCCATAGCCTTGACCTTGGTAACATGCCTCCAAAGAGGATAGTATTCTTGTTGCCTGCTTACTTCAACAACTTTAGGGGCAGATGAAACAACACTTTGAGAAGCCATGAATGCTGCAAAAACAAGAAGGAAATCTGTTCACCAAACAAAACAGAAATTTGCTAATTGTCCACCAAGAGAACAAAAAAATATGCTAACTTGCTAAGCAAACATTAAATAAATCTGCTCACCAAATAGAAAATAAATCTACTCATGAAAACCACACACAATCTCCTTGTTGTTGTTGTAGGAAGCTCCTCTTGCTAATGAAAGTGTGAGGAATGAGTGAAGCAAGTGGTTTCTTATAATAAATGAATGAGATTTAGGGTTTCTATTTGCTTATAGAATTTTTTTTTTTTTTTTTAAATTAAAAAAAAAGGTAGAAAATCAACCTCATTCTCATTGGAGAATATAGAAAATGCAAAAAATAAAATTAATTCAATGTTTGAGGGCCCCACGAACCCCTTTTTCTCCCTTAATTTGCCTCAAAGACGCTCGAAACACGGCCATACGGGCCGGTACGACCAGGAAACGTCGTCCGTTGTAGCGTACGACGTTTCCAAATCGGGAAACACTGTACGATACGACCAACGACGTTTCCCGGTCGTACTGTACCTGTATCGATGTTTCGCCTCATTTCGGGGGGGGGGGGGGGGNGGCTGTAACTTAGATTTTAATTCATAAAAAATAGAAAACACTTCCGAAACAAATACAAACTTGGTGTTCATAATTTTTCAAACACACATTGTCTCTTTATTATTTTTGGGTGGCGTGAATTGACTCTCTCTGCTAGAGGCCATCCGACAGGTGGACTCAGATGACATCAAGGTCGGCTTATATGTAAACGTCAACTCCTTCCTTAAAAAAGACCAAGGTCTTTTCGGCTTCGTTTTTAATTGTAACATCCTGTGTATGGCCCACTTACTCAATTCTATTGGCTATTACTGATTCCTCTTACGGAGTCCCTTGACTAGCGCCACTCCTTTACTCGATGAACATAGACCTTTTCTCACAGGCGGCTTTGTCCCTTGATGCAAACATACCAGGTTTGCATACACAAAAAAATTGCCCCTTCTTAAGCTATGGATGTTCATTAAGCTTTCATAACTGTCCAAGGGTTTCTTAGAATTTTAGAAGTTACAATTATCTTCTTTAACATTCATTAACAATTGCATGTAATAGAATCATTGAAAGATAAACAATCACATAACACAAGATATATCCTGGGAAACCCTCGTGGGGGAGAAAACCCAACGACCAATTCTTCAATATAGATTCCTTCAACCAATACAATGTAACGTTATAACTCTCCACAAATAGACCAAGACCAAGTGTTGACCACTTATTTCAAATAGGGGTCAACGTCGTGTACCATGAAGATATGTACCTTGTGGTACAACGTATTTGAAGACTTATGGCTCAGTAGGGCAATTCTGCCCCTAGAATGTCTTTCTTTGTACTTGGAATGTCCTCTCCCCTACCTGGGATAATAATGTAATATGTTAGCATGGATCAATTTTTAGTTAATTCCCTAAGACTTTATCATTAGGAAAGTCCTTTCATCGAGTGTTTTCTTTCCTTAGGTAATTAATCTTGCTTGTCAGACAATTTTAATTATCCTTGAGTTTTTCACTCAAATAATCCTCCAAAGTGATGAAAGACATTCTAATGATCGAGCCCAGGGGGTGACTAAGGTTTAGAAATGTTGTAAATGACCATGCTAGACATCTCCTAGAGTCTTGCAGAATTCCATTAGGTTTTGATATGATTTTTTAATAATTAAAATTTTCTGAAAATTGGAAATTTTAATTATTTTTGATGAAAAATGTAAAAATTTGGTCCTTGTGGATTTTGTATAGAGGTGCGAGTACTCAAATCAAATGGCTTATGACCCCCTACACCCTTAGACCAAGTTTCAGCGCAATTGGACAAGTTTTGCTAGGTCATGGTCCATGAGGAGTCCAAGTCAGTCAAAAATCAACAAATATTTGGCTAAGGTAAAAAACCAAAAATTTGAAAAAAGTGTCTAAAGTCATGAGAGAGAGTGAGAAAATGATTTCTAATGTATTTCTTAAGTTGGAAAAGTGAAAATCCACTTAGAAGAACCCCCCATGCCAAGCCAACAACCAAAAGTGAGTCTCCCTAGTGAAAAGTGTGACCCTCTTCCTTATGAACTTAGGGAAAGTAAAAAATTAAAGTGAAAAAATGCCAAAACCCTAAGTGCGCCCTTCCTATAGCCTAACCTCATGTTTGACAAGTCAAAATGGGTTTCCCCCCTTCACATCTCACCCCTCAAACCCTAATTCACTACCAAAACTCTAAAAATGTCTCTTCCTTGACTTGTTCTCTCTCTCTCTTGGATGGGTGACCCTTGTAACTAATCCAAGAGGGGTCTCTCCTCTCTCCCTCATATAAAAGGAAGCTCTCTCTCCTCATTTTGACATGAATTTTTCACAACAACTCTATTATACCAAAATCTCTCTCTCTCCCACACTCTTCTTTGCAATCTTGATGCAAGTATTTGCAGCCACATTTAGTGGATAATAAAAGTGAAGCTTTAGAGGATCTCTTGTGTGCATTTGGAGTATTCTTGGTGCTATGGTATGATATTCTTTCTAAGGTAATATTGTTGCAATTGTTTTTGGTATTTCCTTGCTTACATTATTTACTTGGAGACTCAAAAAAAATATTTTGCTTGCGATAGATTTATGGTAGTATTGCTATAGATCTTTGTGGGTTGTGTTTACTTGTGTTTGGAAAGTATTTTGCAAGCCATTTTGATATACGCACCTTCTTGTTTGATTTTTGTAGCAAAGATTTACATATGTGCAGGTTACCAAAGACGTGGATTGGATTTCAGATCTGAAAATTCATTTGTCCAACCATCTAAAACTTCCTTTATTTTCTGTTTTTATTTTCAACCATCTATCTTTCAATTTTAAGCATTATTCTTCTCTAATGTTGCAATCTAATCTCCTTTTTCATGTTCAGATTTTTATAAAATAATTTATGTTTTATGTGCTAACACAAAATAACTTGTTTCAAGTCATTTTTAGCAATTTCCAGCAAGTAAAACTTGTTGTTTTATGTAAGTTTTTGCCAATAGAAGGGAAGATTTTGCCCATTTTTTACTCCAAAATACTCAATGAGGCATCCAAGAGTTGTGGTGTCAAACCCCATCCCCCTTCTTACTTTCTAAAGCATTGTAAGCAACCCAAGAAAATTTCTTGGATTTGCATTCTCTATTTTAATTTCCAAATCTGTAAATTGTAATTTAGTTGTAGCATATCGCCCACACCTTGCATAGTGCTTGACTTTGCCATCCAAGTAATATCGTGAAGGCTTGTTTAGAATTTAATTTTTTGTTTTGATTAAATTTTTTTTTCCCACTTCTTCTATAAAGAGAAGGTTGAATGGCTAGGGTAGTTTGTTTTATTTCTTGTAAAAAAATTTCACCCACCTTGGCACAAAATCGATAAGCTTGTCCTCCACATTGTGCCATAGTTTTGAGGCTGCTATTTATCTTCAAGTCATTTTATTTAATTAATTGTGCCCACATCTTGCATTGTGCTTGACTTTTTCAACCTTGCAATATCGTGAAGGCTAGTTTAGTTTCATTTATTTGCAAAGTAATCAAATTGGTGCCCCGTCTTCTGCCCCTTATTCCCTCCCCTTGCCACTTTGTGGATCTTGGGTAACTAAGAAAGGGAAAAGGATTGTGTGGCTAGATTAATTAGGCACCCAATCTATTATTGTTTTAACCATCAAAATAGGGTGACTTGAGAGGCTAGAAGGGGTTGAAGCCGAGGACGGTTTCACGACACTACGTGTCCTCCTTGTTGAGTGCCCAAGCATTCTGGATTTGACCCGTGGAGCTAGGGAAGAACCTTGTTGTTCTTCTTATTGAGCACCCAACACTTCCTTTTGGTTGAAGGGATAAAGACTTGGGGTAGTCACATAGCTTATGATTTCTACAATTCGCATTTAATTCCCCTAAGTTCAAGAGAGACCTAAAAACTTGCTAAAATCAATCTACACACTTTTCACGACATTTGCATTCCAAGTGAAGAAATTTTACTTTTCAAGCAAGTTACTTTTCGACAAATTCTTTTCATGTGAATATTTGTTTTCAAAGAATTCTTTATTTCTAGGATTCTTAATTTATTTGAACATAATTGGTCTAAGTGTAAAGTTATTTCTCATACGTATTGTGTAGATATTCCATACTTTATTTCAAGTTGTAGAAGTATCTTTAGTGTGCATATCTTATAAGTGAATTTTGGTTATATTTAGGCACTGGTCTATTTGTGTCTTGTAAAAGAAAATGTTTGCTTGTCATTAAAGAATTGCATAATTGCATTTGCTGCTTGTCATTGGGTTGGGTCTCCTAAATTGATAATTTAATTAACTCCTAGAACCTTAACAACAAAACTTCACATAGTTTAATAGGGTCTACCCCCCTTGGCTTCCCTAGGAGTGAGCCTAGATGGAAGATGTCTAGATCGAGGTGACAGTGGGTCTAGACTTAGGTGTGTGCTTCCAAGGACACACCGAGTGGGTTGGAGACTTATCCACGATTGTAGGTGTGTATAAGGACAACAACTCCAAGAAACCAAGACCTCCTGCGCTAGACCTCCTTTGCTATGCTCCAAATACACAAGAGAAGGCGAGTTGTGTGTATATACAAATGAGAGGCACTCCACCTCTATTTATACACATAACTGACTCCCCAAAAGACGCAACCCTAAAAGAGGTTGTTTTGACTTTTACAATAAGGATAACAATAAAATAATAATTTCTTTTGAGTTGATTTATACAATAAGATTATAATAACCTTCTCGAGGTTTGACCAATACAAATACCAAAGAATATCTTCCATAGTTACATCAAAATATCAACACTTCCTCTTAACTAGGAATATATTCTTTGTTGCCACACGAGCTCATGACCATTGACTGTTGAACATATGAATCTATACATCATCAGATATCCATGGTACAACATGACTTCACAGCGAATGCATCCAAGGCCTGTGGGTAGCTCTCAAATAGCTTCAACATGTCACCATGACATCCACTACCCCGCAATGCATATGTACCTCACCATGTGCACCCCCGTGACTTCATAACTAATGCATCCAAGGCCGATGGGTAGCTCTCAAATAGCTACAACATGTCCCCATGACATCCACTACCCCGCAATGCGTTTGTACCTCGTCACTCCCTTTGAAGAGGGACCACGCCAAGCTTGTCCCTAAAGTGATCTAACTTCGTTCTCGACAGTGGCTTGGTCAACACGTCTGCAACCTGCTCCTTGGTAGTCACGTACTGGAGCCTCATTGCTCCCCTTTGCAACATATCCCTGATATAGTGATATTTGATCTCGATATGCTTCAACGTGTCATGGAACACCAGATTCTCTGACAACTTCATGCAACTTTCGCTGTCGCACCAAATGCAAGCCGCCTCCAGTTTGAGACCAAATAACCCAGACAACAGCTTCCGAAGCCACACTGCTTCTTTACATGCTACACATGTCACATATTCAGCCTCAGCCGTACTGAGTGCTACACATGACTGCTTCCCGCTACTCCACGAAACCATACTAGAGCCTAGACTGAAGCAATATGCCGAAGTACTCTTCTGATCATGAATACTGTCAATCCAATCTGAATCCGAATATACATATAACCTGAACTCATAGTATATCACATCCTTTAGACCATAATCCAATGTACCCTTAAGGTACCTCATCACATGCTTTGCTGCGACCAAATGAACCTGCCTGGGCTGCTCCATATACTGACTCAAGGTGTTCACAAAAAAACATATATCCGATCTCGTTTTCGTCAAGTACATCAACGAACCCACCATCTTCCTGTATAAAGTAACATCCATAGTCTCTGAAGTCGTATCCTGCAACAACTTCAGATTTGATACCATAGGTGTATCCATTACCTTACAATCCAATATCCTGAACCTCTTTAGGATTTCCACTGCATACTTCTCTTGATTCAGAAAGATCTCATCCTATCTCTGCCATACCTCGAGACCCAAAAAGTAATGCATCATCTCAAACTCAACAACCAGTTTTCTCTTACACTCTGAGATGAACTTTTCCAAACCTGTTAGAAATAGGTCATCCACATACAACAATAGTATTACTGGACCATCATCCACAACCTTAAAGTAAAGGTTAGGATATGCACTTCTCTTTGTAAATCCTAAGCTCATTAGAAAACTGTCGATCTTGCCATACCATGCTCTGGGTGCCTACTTTAATCCATATAAATCCTTCTTCAATCTGCACACATGCGTCTCCTTGTCATGCACCTCAAACCCTTGTGGATGCTCCACATTTACTTCCTCTTTTATTTCACCATTCAAGAAGGCTGTCTTCACATCCATCTGATGCACCTTCCATTTCATTACTACGGCCAATGAAAGTATAGTCCTGATTGAGTTATATCTCGCCACGTGAGCAAATGTCTCCTCATAGTCAATGCCCTCCTTTCGAGAGAATCCTCAAGCCACAAATCTAACCTTATACTTTTCAATACTTCCATCAGCTGCATGTTTCGTCTTGTAGATCCATTTTGAACTTACTACTGATTTCTCCTTCGGTCTGGGGACCACATCCCAAACATCATTCTTTACTATGGACTGATATTCCTCCCCCATGGAATCCTTCCTACCCTCTTTTCTGAAGCCTCTTCATAACTGGATGGTTCTGCATCCATGATATCACACAAACATGCCACATAGTTGGAATACGGTTTCAACTTCTTACTTTCCCTGAGGTATTTTTCTGGGGCACCATATCTTTCTGCATCTTTGATGAGCTCCTATGCCCAAGTTGGTCTTCTCTTGCGACAAGACATCTCTGCTGGCGTCACAGGTTCTGCCATGTCATTATCCTCATGAATGACTTCCTCTAGTTCAACTGCTTTTGCCTCTGGAACTCTAGTAACTTCATTCTCCTCCTCATTCTCCTCTTTTGCAGAGTCCTATTTTGATTTGCTGAACACTGCACTCTCATCGAAGGTGACATCTTGACTAATCTCAACTTTCCAGTGATCGGGAATATATATCCTGTATGCCTTCGATGTGTCACTGCAACCAACAAATATGCCATTCTTTTCAGATGGATTCAATTTTGTCCTCTTTTCCTTGGGGACATGCAAAAATATGGGGCAACTAAATATCCTTAGATGGTTGACTTTCAACTTCTCTCCTGAAAACATCTCCTCTAGTGTCTTGTTTTCAAGTACTTTGTGTGGACTTCTATTCCGCACGTACACTATAGTCTTTGCTACTTCTTCCCACAGATGCATAGGTAGATCTTGATCATGGATCATAGCCTTCACTGCTTCCATGATCGTCTGATTCTTCCTTTTTGCTACTCCATTCTGCTGAGGATTGTAGGGAGTAGAAAGCTCCCTCTTAATCCCAATTTCCTTGCAATATTCTTTGAATTCCATTGAAGTGAATTCTCCTCCATTATCTGATTGAAAGGTATTTGTCTTCCACCTTGTCAGGTTTTCTACCAGTGCCTTGAATTCTTTGAATTTTCCAAACACTTCATTCTTTTCCTTCAACAAATAGATCCAAGTTTTACGTGAGTAATGATAAAAAAAGACACATAATATACATACCTGCTTACTAAAGTTGCTGACATCGTTCCACACACATCCGAGTGCACGATGTCCAATACTCTTTTGGCTCTGCTATCGTTGTTGGAAAATGAGTGCTTCATGTTCTTGCCTTATGCACAACCTTTGCACATGTCGTTTGGTTTTGCCTGGATCTCTAGTAGTCCTATCACCATCTTGCGCACACTCGGTAGGGCCTTGTAATGTAGGTGAACAAATATCCTATGCCATAATTCACCGGGATTCACAACGTCATGAATTAATGTTGAATCTGATCACCCTTTCAATTTGTAGAGTCCTCCCTCTTGAACTCCAATCACCACAACATCATCAAAAGTCTTCCCTCTAGGCCACATAAGAACTTGTCCATCAACAAATGCAACTCTGTAACCCTTCTCATCCAATGCTGAAATCGAGAGAAGGTTCTTCTTCAATCTAGGAACATAGAGAACTTCCTTCATTTTCATTAGATTTCCTGAGTCTAACTTGTAGGAGGTTTCTCCTATTCCTTTGATCGGATACTGATAGTCATCTCCCAATTTCACCTTGTGCGGTGAATCCTCATGAGTAAGGTTAAACAAGTATTCTTTATAACCTGTCATGTGCTTGTAAGCACCATTGTCCACCAGGAAAATGTCACTTCCATGAGTGACAACTCTTGTAAGGGCTGAGCTAAGAACATACTCCTCATCACTTGATTCATCTTCCTTTGCAACCTTCTTGGGTGGCTCATCATCTTCAACTGTATGAACATGATGCCTTTTACCTCTTTTCTTTTCCCTTGGTCTCTGAATGAGGGAACAATTCCTAGCAATGTGTCCCATTTTCTGACAACATAAACATCTGATATTTGGGTTATTTCTTCGGCCCTTCTGAAACTTCTTGGGTGAGGAGGGTTCTTTCTTTCTCTTTCCTTTCTTGGTGTGGGAAGCTAGGGCTTGATCATCATCTGTCATCTTCTCTTCTCTTGCTTCTATCCTTGCTTCTTGGTTGCAATCTTCCCATAGCCTACTGAACTTGGGTAGCTTCCTTCTTGAGCATATCCCTTGAATAAATGCATCCCATGACCTTGGGAGGCCATTCAAGGTGGTCGTCACCATTTCTTCTCCATTCACTGTATCACTAATGGCTTCTATCTTCTCCTTGATCTTGTTCACTCTTAAGAAGTAAGAGTGGATGTTTCTGAATTATGCATCCTCACGTTCTTTAACTGAGTTCTCAAGGTTATTCTTCGGTTGATGTTGTTGCCTTCAAACAGTCGGGTTAAGGCATCCATCATTTCTTTTGGAGTGGATAATGAAGATATGTGATGAATAAGATGGTTCTTAATGGAGTATGCAATAATCCTCTTTGCTTTGACAATATCCTTCTTGTGCTTTGCTTTAGCCTCATCTCCCTTTGGTTCTGAAACCTCTTCTTTAGTGAACTTCTCTAGATCATGTTTTTCTTGTTGAAATATTGTAACGGTCCATAACACGATTTCCGACCCTCTTCGGTCTGATGATCAGGAAAAAATTCCAATGACCTCAAGGTATCCAACTGAACTAATTTACTCACTATACATGATTCAATCCAGGGTTTGGTTTGAAAGTTCAACCTTCATTCATCAAACAATCAGTGATTCCTACCCTTGAGTTTGATCAACGATCTAGAGTGAATATGCTTTCTCCAATTTCATACATGTACCCTTATGGATCATCAATCCTATAAGTGATCAATGATTTCTATCAATATTCATTTCTCCAATTCGGAATGGAATTAATCCCTTCCACAAAATTCTACTGAGTGAACCCTTCCTTCACAATCTTTACACCTGCAATCACACAGATTACTAGATATGCATACATACATGCTATCATCAATCCTATAAGTGATCGATGATTGCTACCAATATTCATTTCTCCAATTCAGAATGGAATTAATCCCTTCCATGGAATTCTACTGACTGAACCCTTCCTTCACAATCTTTACACCTGCAAACACACAGATTACCAGATATGCAGACATACATACTATCACACAAAGAACAAGGTTTTTTTTACATAGTCAAAGTACCTAACACTCGAAATAGAGTGTTTCATTTCAAATATATAAAATTTCTATACATGAGCTTTTACAAAGAACCTCCTTGCCTCACATGCCTGATTTAAATGTATTTGGCCTCTAAATGGCCTTTTACACACTCAATTCCTTCAGACTCTAATCCTCACTCCCTCACTCGAGCTCACTTTATGCCTCTTGGCTTACAACATATAAATGAAAAGGATCCTGAACATAATATGTTTCAGATCCACTAATCTCTCAACAATCAAAATCCCTATGATCTTTAGCTCCCTAAAATCCTCAAGCAGTCTCTATTTATCCTATACGGTCTCTCTAGACCTCTATATTCTCAAAATTTTCTCGACATCTACTTAATAAAGTAGATTCAATTACATATAAGTCAATCCTTATACAAATATTCTAGAATTCCACAAGACATAGAAAATTTCAATAAAATAAACATTAGGGAACTCCCTTAGTAACTCAAAAACCCCTTAGGTCTCTTAAAAGAAATTTGTTTTGGAGGCAAATGCTCCTGCATCATCCCCACGGCCTCAATGCCACTCCTTCAGCTTGTAACTTCTATAAACTCAAGTGTAACTAATAGAACATAGCTCTTCATTGTGCAACTCTCGATCTTTATAAAGATAATGTATCCTCTTCTTGTTGGAATAATCCTCATTTGGGCTTATGTGTCCTTTATGAGTCAATACGGTGGTTGGAACTAGTTGGTATTATTCAACGAGTTAGATGTGTAGGAGGGGCACACATTTCGTCTTTATTAGTTGAGTTAATAAGAGTTGGCCCATGTGTGTTGAAGGTCGTGAATCTAGTGATTGTTGTATTGCCATTTGGACAATTTGCAGAAAGTATGTAAGTGAAAATCGTTTTTCCACTGCTGCTCCATTGTGAGTGATATTTCTTATTTGCTTCTCCTTGATATTCCTTGTAATTGGCATTGAAATTGTAAATACCTGTGGTTGAGATTTGTAACAAAGTGGACAATTGTAAAGAGGTCTCCAAATTGCCCCCGTTTCTTGTTGAAAAATGAGATTCTTTGTTATTGATTTGTTACATGACTTTCTTGTATCAAATTTAATAGAAAAATATCTTTTTTTGGGTGGTTGTTTAGTCCAAATTTGGGGGCCAAGGTTCTCGTTCCAATTCAAAGTGGGACACTTGCATTTCTTTGTGTATCAATCCCCTTGTATTCTTATCTTATTGATATTAAAATGATGACTAACAATTTTGTATCACATAAGCTAAATGGCACAAATTACTCTTATTAGAGTTTTAAAATGAAACCCATATTCATCTCCAAAGAAATACATGATCTTGTAATAACACTAAGAGAAGTGAGGTGCATTCCACATCCTAGTATTGAAGAGATTGTAATGTTTGTGCCATTGTAATATTTGTTTTGTCCATTCATAACATTGACTTCAATATATGTTGTACAAAGCTAAAATATAGTAATAATAAATCTAATGTCCTCTAAAGATCAACTTTCAAAAGATGCAGAAACTAAGACAATTCTATTTGGCACCATTCCTTTTTGTGTTTTGTCAACCCACTATGCCAATGATGTGCTATGTGATACCAAGATTTAATGCACAATACAAATCTAACATCCACAAACACCACATACTTTTTTTTTATAATGTATACATCAAGAGTTCAAAAATTGGCTTTACAAGGAAAAAGACATAAGCCAACCGTGCCAATGAAAACATGAAAGCAACAACTAATGCTCAAATGTTGAGCTTATTCTTCCTATCTAATGCTCTCAAGAGCTTATTTCTTCTACCTATTCTACTTGACATGGCTACCAAAGCTAGTGTAACCTCCATTTCAAATTGGTTCGTTGTCACCTGCACCATACCACACAATACACCAACGTAAATGCATCTTAACTAAGAATTTTTTAAGCACCATGAGATTTGCATCTTAATTGTTTTCTGGATCCCTCTTGATGCTTAATAAATATGAAGTTAAGATGGGGATCTACGCTGTTTGATAGGTATTTTAAATCTAAAAATATGGATAATCAAGAAATGAAGACATTAAAAACACTTGTAAAAAGGGATAATATAACACTTTCACTAATGGGAGGTGCAACCAATGAAGCCATTTTCCCATGAATTAGTGTTGACACATCTAAAGAAGCATGGAACATATTAAAGAACACATGAGGGTACAATAACTCATAAGTTGTGTTGTCGTCCTTATACACACTTGCAAACGTGGACTAAGTCCAATCCACTTAGTGTGTCCTTAGAGGCACAATGCCTAAGTTCAAGCCCACTGTCACCTCGACTTGAACTTCTTCTGTCTAGGCTTACTCCTAGGGAAGCCAAGGGGGGTAGACCCTAGTTACTATGTGAGTTATTAGATTGATTCTAGGAATTAATTTTACTTGTTAGAGGTTGGAGAAAACTAACCAATATGAGAGACAAACAATGCAAGTGCAAAACTTTCAAATGCAAAGGAAAACCTTTCCCTAGGACAACTAAGACTAGTGCCTAAGGTTGGGAAAAGGGGTCAACTAAAGTTACAACAAGAGATTAGAAATAGTGACTTTACAAAAGTTTACAATTAGATACAAAAGAATTACTTTACAAAACAATTGAACTAGATACAAATATGACTGCAAAAAATAGGTAAATGATACAACAATGTACAACTATCAACAAATTAGAGAAACAAACAAACACTTACTAGATCTAACTTTTAACAAAGCGACAATTGAACTAAATTGATTTGAATGTGCAGGGAAGGGAGAAAGATAACTCAAGATAGCATACACAACACAACACAACACAACAAACCCAAACAATGAAGTGCCGCAAGAGGTGCACAACTTCAAGGGGGTTGCTCAATGGCTCCAATGCGCAACTTCAAGAGATGAAATACCAACCAAAGAAAGCCTCCACGAGAAAATGAACAACTCAAGGGGGATAAAGATAAAGCTTGAAAAGAGGCCTCCACGGGAAAAAGATGTGCAACTCCTAAGCTCAAGAGTTCAACTATCCACAATGCTCAAAAAATGCTTTAAGATAACTTGAAATGAAAGTAATTGTAGAAATTAAAGAGCATGAACCATAAAGTGAAATGTGAAGTTAAACCAAGGTTGCTTGTGGATAAATTTTAGTTTTATTAGGTTGATTAAATGAAGTTGAATCCTAGACTAGGTGACCTCCCTAAAACTCTCCCCGCTTTGGCCAAAAGAACTGTTGGGTGCTCAATAAGTAAGGAAAACAAGGCCTTACCCTAGCTCCACAGGTCAATCCGAGAAACAAGGGTGCACAACAAGGGGGACACCTAGTGCCGTGAGACCATCCCTGATCTAGCACTCCCTGCCACCTCCACAAGTTCCTTTTTTGATAGCGAAAGTTGAGACAATTAAATGTGTCATAATTAAACTAGTTAGATTGATCCCCTATGAATCTAAGATAAATTGATTGAACCTTTTAGCGGTTTATTAGGTTAAGTGCTTTAAATGAAATGACTTGCAAGTGCTTGAACAAAATGTAAATAACAAGAATTTGAAAGGAATGTACATGCTTGAAATGAATGTACAAGTAAATACTATGCCTCCATGGGCTTAGGCAATAAATTAAATGGAATTAAATGCTTCTAAACTATAAGATATCACATGAACTTGAAAGAGCAACTATAAGCAGTAACCATTAACTATCTAACAAACTAAACTAGCCTTACGATATAACATGGGTGACAAAGCCAAGCCTCTTTGCAGAGTGTAGGCAAACAATAATGAATGAAAGACTTGAAAATAAATGTAAGCTACTTGCAACCTCAACAAAGACACAAGATGGAGGACAAGGCTTGGCGGTTTTGTGCCCAAGTGGGTGAAAAGTAAAGCATGGAAATTAAATGACTTGGAAAGAATAAAGATAGATCCTAGCCACACAACCTTGCTTTAAGGACAAGTGGGGAAAATAAGAAAATAAATTGCAATGATGAAAATAAATTCTAAAAACTAGCCATACGATTTAGCATGGGTAGGCTGGACCAACCATTTTGTTAGGTGTAGGCAAAAAATAAAAAATAAATTGCAGAAAATTAAATACTTAGAAAAGTGCAAGCCCAAGAGACTCTCTTTGGGCTTGCTTACAATATATGGAAGAGAGAAACAAGTTGGGTAAAAGTTTCCCCAACTTGGGCGGTCTTTGCTTGATGTCTAGATGCCCCAAAATGGTTGTACCTCCTCTTTTGTGTCACCAACCTGCAAAAAACCAGCAAGCAAAAAATTGCTGGAAAAGCTATAAAAGTGAGAAAAAACTCAAAAATTTTCTGTTAGTACCAACAAAAAATTTCTGTAGAAAAAATCAGCAAGTAATAATGTTTTTAAAGACCTATTCTAAGGGGTTAGAATGCTCAAAAAACTTGTGGAAATGTACAAAAATAAATTGCAGAAAATTTAGAGGCTAAAGCTAGATGAGAAAGACAAGTTTTCAAATATGAAACAAGCCTTTCAAACCCTTGAAGTGACTTGCAAAAGTTGTGAAGAAAAACTACAAAACAGAGCAAAGGGTGAGTAGATCTATGAGATAATACAAAATACTTTACACAATCTATAAACTACTCACTAGATCTACAATAAGACACTTATAAATCCACCCAAACAAAATACTTTGCTTGGGATCTCTACTCTAGATCTGAAAATGAAATGCATACACAACAAAACACAAAAAATGTCACCTCCAATACACAAGATGAACCAAAAAGACTCTCAAAGCATCATTTGTCCTCCAAAATTTTTCTTTATTGAATAGGAAAATGTTGCTGCAAATACCTGCAACAAGCTTTACACAAGAAACTAGAGTAAATAGGAGAAAGAGAGAATAATGGGAGAGATGGGAGAAATTTGAGCATAATGATAGTAGGGAAAGAATAGATGTCCAATGAGGGAGGAGAGACCTTTATTTATACGTGGGAGCCAAGAATGACCCCTCTTGGATGCTTTCCAAGTGTCAATCTCCAAGAGTTATTGAGCATCTCAAGGAGGGGGGCACAACTCTAGGGTTTTGGTAAATGAGTGATGGGTTAGGTGGCACCTTTTTTACGTTGTCCAACATGAAATTAGACCAAGGGGGGTGAACTTAGGGAGAAAGGAAGCTTCCCCCTTTAATTTTTGATTTTCTATGATTTTCTCTCGAAGGGGGGGCGTAACTTCCCTAGGGGGGATGATGAAGTGATGTGATGGCTAGGTGAGGGGGTGAAATAAAGTTAGGAAAGGGGTTTGGATAACTTAGGAATGGGTTTAGGAATCCTCTCCCACACTCTCTCAAACCTTTTTGCTTATTTTTTTTTATAAAAAAGTGACATTTTGACTTTGTCAATCTAAGCAATTAAATTGTTGACTTGGACTGACTTGGACTCCTCATGGAAAAACACCTAGCAAAACTTGTCCAATTGAGATGAAACTTGATCCAAGGGTCTAGGGTGTCTCATTCCATTTATATTGAGTACTCACATCCCTATCAAAATCTCCAAGGACCTAGTTTTTACATTTTTACATAAAAAATAATTAAAATTACCATTAATTGGGTAATTTAAAAAAAAAAATAAAAAATACTTAGACTCGACGAAATTCGGCAAGAATCTA
The DNA here is from genome assembly GCA_009831015.1 of Picea engelmannii. Lineage (NCBI taxonomy): Eukaryota > Viridiplantae > Streptophyta > Pinopsida > Pinales > Pinaceae > Picea > Picea engelmannii. Next base: position 230,426 of record ML785792.1, on the reverse strand, counting down.
GGAGACGTATAACATGGTCATTTACAATATTCCTAGACCCTGGTCACCCATAGGGCTTGATCATTATAACACCTTTCACCACTTTGGAAGATTATTGTGGGAGTGAAAAACTCAAGGGTAATTAAAAAGGCTGACTAGTCAAAATTAATTACCTGAGGAAAAAAAAACACTCAATGAAAGGAATTCTCTAATGTTAAATTCCTAGGAAACTAACCTACAATATGATCCATGCAGATCCATTACATTATTATCCCACGCAGGGGAGCGAAAATTCCAATTACAAAAAGACTCGCCGAGGCCAAAAATTGCTTGTAGAACTAGTAAGTCTTTAACTTGGTTGCACCAACAGGTACATAGCTTCATGGCACATGGAGTTGACCCCCTAGTCGAAATAGGTGGTCAACAAGTTGCATATTGTAATACATTTTTTTTAAATGCAAGAATGAGAGAAGGTGAATCGACTTACAACTACATAAATACACAAGATGGTGTCACAAGTATTAAGGTCTCAAAAGACCTTGGCACAATGAAAATTGATCAATCCGACTATTAGAATTAGGTAAAAGAGGATGTCAAATGAAATTTTGGAGCATACATTCACCACTCTAATGACTCTTAGAAATTAGAGGGAGAAAACTAAAGGGCAAGTACACATTAGAATCATCTACAAAGAAATCATCCACAACAACAATTTTTTTAGTGAACATATTTTTCAAAGAATTGAATTCACCTTGAGAAAGAGAAAGAAGACCCATTTAATGTCATTGTTGCAATCAATTTGACCATTATGAAAGAGATTGCAACATGAAGAAATCAAATATTGAGAGCAAAGGTGCAAACAAAGTGGTAAAAGAAACAAGAAGTAATAACGTGATTACAAGTTTGATGACTCATGTTGAAAAAGATGAATAATATTGATTTGGGAAGTTCAACTCACAACATCTGGAGAAGAATTGTTCACGAGTATTGAAGATATTTATTTAGTGAAAGTAATCTTTGGTGATGATAGTGTTTCAAATGTGAAAGGAAAAGGAATTGTGGCTATTCATGATATTAATGGTAAAATGAAGTACATTTATAATATTTTGGTAACACTGACATTTAAGAAGAATCTACTTTTATGAGGACAAAATGTAGCAAAATTATAAATTGTTTTTTGATAACAAGGAATGCTTGATTATGAATAAGTTAAGCATAAATGTAGTGGTCGCAAGAAGTGAACTGATACCAAAAAGAATCTTCAAATTCACCTTTGTTCCAAGTGAGTCTCAAAGTTTAAAAGCAATAGAAAGTGTTTATGATGAACTATGGCATTTTGAATGGGAAATTTGAATTTTTAAATCTAATGTTGGTAGGAAAACAAACATGGTTAGAGGATCCTATATGGTAAAGTAGGTAATGATATTTGTGAACGTTGCATAAATTTTAAAAGCAATAGAAAGTGTTGATGATGAATGATGAACTCTGGCATTTTGAATGGGAAATTTGAATTTTTAAATCTAATGTTGATAGGAAAACAAACATGGTTAGAGGATCCTATATAGTAAAGTACGTAATGATATTTGTGAATGCTGCATATTGGGAAAGCATCACAAGGAAAGTTTTCCAAACATGACATGGAAGGAGGATCCTATATAGAAAAGTATGTAATGAAATTTGTGAATGTTGCATATTGGGAAAGCATCACAAGGAAAGTTTTCCAAACATGACATGGAAGTCTAAATATTGTCTTATTTTTGTATATTTAGATCTTTTTGGTCCCATGGAAATTGTCATTTGGTAAGACATAGGACTCCTTACATTCATTACTCAAGGGAAACTTGCATATATTTTCTAAAGGAAAAGTACAAGGTTTTGTGCATCTTGTTCATTTCAAGGAAATAGTTGAAAGACAACATAGTTGCGAGATTCTTACTTTGAAATCAAATAATGGAAGAGATTGCAAATGAATTGAGTTCCTAGACTTTTGTAATATGAATGGCCTTAAGAGGGACTTTAGTAATGTTTATGCCTCTCGATGAAATGGAGTATCATATGGAATTTAATAATAATAATAATAATAAAATATATTGAATATATAAAACTAAATAAAAATAAAAATAAATAAATTATAATAATAGAACAAGTATTGAGATCATTAGAAGTATGATGAAATCAAAACAATTGGTAACAATTTTTTGGGTTGAAATAGTACACAGATATACACCTTGAATAAGTGTACTATGAAGTCAGTGATCGATACGTCTCTAGGATAAGCACGATTAGGCTATAAGTCAAGTGTTGCTCACATTAGAATTTTTAGGTGCATTACTTATGTACATTAGTCAAGGAAAAAACACTGAAATTAGATGGTAAAAGTATGAAGTGCATTTTCATTTATTACTCCACTAAGTCGAAGGATTACATGTATTGTTTGATGAAAAAGAAATTTATGAAAATAATCAAGTTCAATTTGATTTTAGCAAAAGGGATAACACAATTATCGTCAATGAAAGCCCTAGCTCTAAGGAGACAATTAAGAATGATAAAAATAAGCTCCAAGGGTTAGTTAAGAGTTATTTACAAAAAAATATGTTGGATCCAAATTTTGAAAGTACTAGGTCACAAAGCAATGTTAACTTTGCTTTAGTGAATCAAGTAATGAATATGGTGAACCAAGAAGTTTTGAAGAAGATAAAGAAGAGGATAAATGAAAAGAAACCATGCAACAAGAATTTAATGCATTGTAAAAAAATAATACCTGGAAAATATGTGATTTGAATTAAGTGGATTTATAAAACCCAAGTATAAACTTGATGGGTTCTTTGAAAAGTATGCTTGTCTAGTCACCAAAGGTTATGCTCAAGAGGAAGGAATTGTCTATACAATGAATTTTTCTCTCGTGACAAGGATGGATACAATTAGAATGGTCCTTGCACTAGTTGCATAATATATGGGGACACTATATTAGATGGCTGTCAAAGAGAAGAGTTACAATGATTTGAAATTGTGGTGTTTTGTCCCATCTGTTGGGTTTTACGAATAAAATAAATCATCAACTTTTATATATTGTATATCTCTTTTTTTTTAGCAAATGTATATCATATCATACATTTTCCATAATGCTCATGGTATGTACCTTTCAATATAATAAGTGACGCTTCAATAAAAAAAACTTTAGTGAAAAGTTATGACCAATGGCTTGTCTAGTCACCAAAGGTTATGCTCAATAGGAAGGAATTGTCTATACAATGAATTTTTCTCTAGTGACAAGGATGGGTACAATTAGAATGGTCCTTGCACTAGTTGCATAATATAGGGGTCAATATATTAGATGGATGTCAAAGAGAAGAGTTACAATGATTTGAAATTATGGTGTTTTGTCCTCTGTTGGGGTTTTATGAATAAAATAAATCATCAACTTTTATATATTGTATATCTCTTGTTTTTTAAAAAATGTATATCATATCATACATTTTCCATAATGCTCATGATATGTACCTTTCAATATAATAAATGACGCTTCAATTAAAAAAACTTTAGTGAAAAGTTATGACCAACGACTTGTCTAGTCACCAAAGGTTATGCTCAATAGGAAGGAATTGTCTATACAATGAATTTTTCTCTAGGGATAGGGATGGGTACAATTAGAATGTTCCTTGCACTAGTTGCATAATATAGGGGTCAATATATTAGATGGATGTCAAAGAGAAGAGTTACAATGATTTGAAATTATGGTGTTTTGTCCTCTTTGGGGTTTTATGAATAAAATAAATCATCAACTTTTATATATTGTATATCTCTTGTTTTTTAGCAAATGCATATCATATCATACATTTTCCATAATGCTCATGGTATGTACCTTTCATTACAATAAATGATGATTCAATAAAAAACTTTAGTGAAGCGTTATGACCAGTGGAAGACAATATACTAAAAGTAGCATCCTTTTAGGGATGTTCCATAACGGAAACTTGTGGGGCTTGTAACTCCTTATCACCACTTTACGGAAATACACCTATTTCTAGTTTTTAGTGGAATAAAACTCGTCTCAATATATGACTCTTTGATATAAAGTTATGGTTCATGCAAAGAAGACTTAAATAATCTAAGAAGAAGGTGTAAATCCATATTGTAATTCCACTTTTTGTGAGCCTAGATACAAATTGGCACACTACTATTGCAAAGGAATATATGATACAAAATATAGATATGATAGATGCTCACAAATAACAAAAGTAAGAACCCAATCACAAGAATTTTGGGGGCACATGCATACCCAAGTGGATTACACTTGCAAATCCTAATGTTGTGTAAGAATTCTTTAAAATAAACTTTATTAAATAGATGGTTGAAATGATTTCAAGTATGAAAGAAAAGGGGCGAGACCCTTAGAGATAGATGTATTTTGTTAAATCATCCACGGGATTTGAATGGACATATGGGAAAACAAAGTTTACACTTTGTGTGCCACTTTCCAAGAGATTGAATAAATACATTATGATAACAAGAGCTAGTGGTGCGATGACATGACACAAATCATGGAGTTGATCTAGTTAATTGGATCTTCCCCCCTTCACTCAACATCAAGGGATATCTATCTCATTGAGAGAGAGAGAGAGAGAGAGAGAGAGAGAGAGAGAGAGAGAGAGAGACTAACTTTTAAGCACGGGTTACTAATAAGAGTAATTAGGCCCATATTATATGAAGTGATGTTTTATAATGATTGGAATGAGATGCAATAAAAACTTAATACTAAAAAATAAATATAAAATTATGAGCTTACATATAAAGTAACTAATGTACATAGATTTTCTCTACATGATAAGATGTGTTTAGGCGCACAATAAAAATGCTCAAGTAAAATGAAAACATAGAAGCTCTAGAAATCAAAAGTGTCAAAGGTAGTTGGAAAAATTGGTATTTTGTTAACCAATCTCCATAATTTCATTGTTATTAGGTTTGGATACTTCAAATTTTCACAGTGATTTGTATTTTAATCTCATTTGAATCAAAAGAAATAATGTTAAGTTTAAAATAATAAAAATAAATTGAAAGAAAAAGTATAATTGGAAATTATAGAGATAAGAAGACTGATTGGTCACTTATCCCTAGGTGCATTTGATTTATTTAGGATTTTTTAATTCTTTCTTGCTTCAATGTTTAATGAAGAATATTACTTATTGTCATTACTTTTCAAGTCACAATACAGACACATGGAAAACGTGATAGCCTTTGAGCACCATTGAATGTTAGTCTTGTTTTCTATGGTGGCATTTCAACTATAAGTATGAACTTCAAACGCCAAAGAGGATCATGAATGTAATTTTTTTCAAAATCTTGGCACAAATATAAAAAAAGTAAACAATAAATAATTGTCTATTTTTTAGTAAGTAAGCAAAGGTCCGATTTTCTATTTATATATAAAAAAAATGTATAGAGATAACAATATGGCTAGGAGATAAGCCATATGTCCATCAAAAGCAAAAAAGTTTGTTTTCCTTCCCTGGAGGAAACCAGGCCAGCTGTTAAAAAAACATGGAATAATGTGTCTAAGTAAGTATCTATCCTCTGACAAGACTGATACATAGAGACCATGACTGCAAAAAAGTAATAGAAAAGCTAACAAACCCATATAGAAAAGATTGAAAGCCACATTTTGACTGTCATTCATTCATGAACTTGGGGTGCTCCCATGGGTTGGGTTGAATCCTGTTGAGGCGGAGGAGGAGGTGGCCTAGGATGATGCCATGTTTTTTCACCAACCAGGAGGTCATCGTGATTAGAAGACTATTATGGCGCTCCATCAAATCCATCCAATGAGTAAGATTTCTGAATTCTCCCTCATGCGGCTTCATGCTTTGTGCCATCAAAGTTTTAACATGCCAATAAAGCTCCACAATCCTATTGAATTTTGAGTCTCTATTCTCGATGCAACCCAGGTCAGGGATGGCATTCCCCACTTGCCTATCCACAACTTTATCATCGGTATGGGCTTAGACAGAATGAACCTCCTCTTCCAGAATTTCCATAGAATCCTTGATTGTCTGGTCGAATTCATAATAATAATGCCCATTCACTTCCTCGACAATGAGGGGGGCTTTGGTTTTATGCTCAACCTTCAACCCCACCTTCCTTTTCCTAGAGTCCATGAGGGCTCGAATCCATATTTGTAGGCACCTACAATTGCAAACTCGCCAAGCCAAAAAATATCTTCCTAGCTAATGTATTATCCCATATGTATGTCTACAGAGTACAAGAAAATTAAATTTGGAGTAAATTTTTCATGAAACCCACATTTGCAAACTAAAAAAAAAGAAAAAAGTTTTGTGTAGATATGGATGATAACAAAGGGAGCATTAAGGCCAAGTTTGGAAAACCAAATAATTTTTTTCAAAATGAACCAACAAACTATAGGAAAGAATGTATGAAAGAGACATTGAAAACTTTTAGTTCAATAAAACACCCTTTATAAAGTAATTCTCATCAATTTCTCCTGCATTGAAAAAAACATGCATTGGAATGTGTAGGGAAGGATGGTTGATATTCAACATAGTGGACAGTGTATCCATTTTTCATTGTATATCCATTTTTCATTGTAGATGAAATATACTGGACAAAATAGTTCGTGATATACCTTCCAACACTACAATATTTTGAGTGTAATCTCATGCTAATTAGTATAGAAAACCCTATAATCAAATTCTACATTATGGTATCAAAACTTGAATCTATACTTTTCCTCATGAAAGTTCAATTGTCTTTGTAAATGAGAGTTCAATAATCTTTATATCATTTTGAGTGTAATCTCATGCTAATTAGTATAGAAGACCCTATAATCAAATTCTAGATCATGGTATCAAAACTTGAATCTATACTTTGCCTCATGAAAGTTCAATTGTCTTTATAAATGAGATTTCAATAATATTTATATCATGTTTTTCATATGTCTTATGAACCGAATTTGTACTTTGCTTCTTGTGTTTAATTTAATCTCATGTTACTTAATATAAAAAACCCTATAATCAAATTCCCAAATTCCACATCATGGTATTGAAACTTGTTATATTGTTTAACATCATGGTATTGAAACTTGTTAGATTGTTTATTTGTAAAGGGAAAGGAAATTAAACTAATATCAAATCATGGAAATGACATATTTATCGTAAGGAAGTTATTTCAAGGTAAGACAAAAAAGAGTGTTGTATAGAAGACTTATTCTACAATGGCAACTCATTGAGAAGTTTGATACCTTGTGGAAACATCTTAAAATGCAAATAAGTTTGATACCTTGAGGAAACATCTTAAAATGAAAATGTTTCTTGTATAAAAATTGTGGAGAGTGATTAGTGAGACATATATAATACATGATGAATGTTGTGTTTAACCATATAAGTAGAATATTGAGTACCATCCATGTTTATACAATAACATAGTCATATAGTTTCATGAAAGGTTACCACAATGTGCACAACTTGTGTATATCCTTTTGTACTTATTGGTCATCATACACATTTTCATATGCAAATGCACAAATCCCATCAATGCTTTCAAGCAATTTTATAGGATCATCTATAGAATAATTTCAAAGTAACTTATTGGCCATTGGACTTTTAGTAAATGGAGAACTTCATGAAGGAGGTGGAAGATGTAAATGTGGTTGGTAAGGTTTTTAATTGAAAGGAATATGTGGAGGTGAAAATATAATATAACAATTAATTTGAGTGCAGATATGTTTCAAAAAAAATGTATATAATAAGTGATTGTTTTGAAAATATTTAAGGGTAGTCATGATTCTAACTCATCATGATCCCTAGGTTAGAAAACATGTCTTAGAAATTTATCAATGAAACCAAAATGTTGGCCCTACAACAACTAACTGAATTGTTGATTGTTTATGACATATTTATATAACATATATTGAATTGTTCTTAAAATGTATCTCATAGGTCACTACAAACAAATTGTACATAATTGTATATGCATATGTCACTCTAGAATTAGTGTTTGTCAAATCACTCAGCTATAAAAATCATCGTTATTCCATATAATCGATATTTTTCACCTAACCCTACTTGTGCAACGTATGCCACATAGATCGTTTATTCCACATGAACCACATAAACACACTTGTGCTTTGTGCACCACATAGATCTCAAATACCAATAATTACATAATTTGTCATGCATACACGAGTAGTAGTCAACTTCATCCATGCAACACCTAATTTGTGTACGTAAGAACATGGCAAGTCTTCTTACCAGTGCTCAACCAATATGCTTCCATGGCATGACAATATTCACATAATATAATTTTGGCTAGGATAATCATTTTGAAAGGGATTTATCACATGAAATAAAATACTCAAGAAGGTGTGGCACCACAATTTCAAGCCTTGTATGGGTATGAACATCTAAGGAGAAGAACTTAATCAAATCAAACATTAAGGTTCTAGAAATTGGAGATTTTATATACCATTCTTAAAAGGTAGTCCAAATATAGAAGGATAACTTAGCAAATTCCAAACACTAAATTAAGCGACAAGCACATCTATGCTTATCTAATCAAGTTTTGAATAAGGCAATTGGATTGTTGTGTACTTATATTTTTACAAACAAGTATAATTTTTTCCAAGGAGAACCATGCAAGGAACCTAAGGGATGTTTCCCCACATTCATGGATGGCATCCCTAGTCAACTTGTCGACATATATTAGTGTGCCTAATATAGGGGGATTCAAACTTAGAACTTTCTAGCACATAACTTGCCAAATGCACAACAACATTGGTGACATCTGATTAAGTTGAACCCTTGGGATACAAACAACTATCACTTACACAAAGAAAATAATAAATCATCCCCCAAATATTATGGTCCTTATCAAATACAAAAGAATATGAGAAAATTTGTATGTACCTTAGATCTTCCTTAGAATGATCATGTTTCCTATCTTAAGAAGAAATCAGGAGGCCATTCCAGTACCAGTACCAGATAAAGAAGGGAAACTTGTATTAGCACCTGAAGGGAATTTACTAGTGGAAAAAGAACCATTGAAAGTTGAAGAATTCATCTGAGACCATCTGACCTTACCCATGCTTTGAGGCCAAAGCATTTCAACTAGGCAGGGAGAGGGAGAAGGGGGCGTGTGTGTGTGTGCAAAGAATTTGAAATACACTCGACTATATTATAAGTTTTATCAACTTAATAATAAAACATAATACAATAAGTCATTATTTATCATTTAAATATAATATATCAATTAATGAAGAGTCATGACTTATCACGTGGCTCAGATATACATTTTATAATCATCATCTTATTGAATATCAATCATATTATTGCAATACATTTGTGTATGTTCTACACAAGTCTATAACATATTGTAAGGTGATGTATACTATTTTGTGAGGTGATGTATAACATCTTGTGAGGTGATGTATGGTTGGAAAGGCATGTTGATTTTCTTAGTGTTAGTCAATTTTTTAATTGCATCTACGTTATATTGATGTTCTTTTATATTTTGTAATTTTTGTAGTTTTTTTGAGAAAGTAATTATACTTCATCATTGAAACAAAGTCCCTTCATACATTTCTTAATATTGTCTTTTCAAAAAAATTAAAAGGCTACCTTTAAGAACAAATGCATTTCTTAACAAAGCCCCAAAAGACAAGACTTTCAACTTCAAATATTTCAAAATTTTAATTGTAATTTGAGAACCCTATTGTTGACGTAGGTAAATGAACCTCATCGACAACATAAGCTTACCCAACAAAAGGGCCCAATTAATCCATCCTATGTTGAAATGATAAGCCCTGTGGTTATGGCTTGGCTATTGTATGCAAGGTAAGATGTTCTATTATGTTTTCTAATCTTAAATAATCCAATCTAACTGACAAATGTAAAATATAGAAATATAAATGAATATGGGGTGAATGCAAGGAATCAACAACATACAAATGGAATATGCAAAATACAATGACCTAAATCCTATCTAAATGAGAAAATAATAAGATCCAAAAATGAGATTGATAACAAGGAGAATAGTTCCATTGCTATTAGGAATAAACATGAATTTGTCCCTCTCAACTCCCCCATGACGTGAAATGATCCGATTACTGAGAACACTTCCTTGTCAAAAAACTATTAGTAACCAAGCTACAATGAAACACTATTGAACATATACAAATAGAGATAATGGTCCACCAAGAATGGTCCCAAATCACTAAGAAGCTCCTTATTTCGTATAAGACATTAGAAAGAATAAGATAAGTGAAAAGAAACACCCTAACACAAGAAAATCCCCATAGGTTAGAATTCTTACACCCACAAGCACCAAGAGAACTAAGCAAGGAGAGAAGAGCCTCAATACCAAACACAACTCTACAAGAGTATAAGCACACTAGCTAACAATGGTCTCTTTATTAACATAAAAAAATAGTTTTCGATGCCAAAAAGAGAACCCTTTGCTTGAATGAAAGGGATTTATTTGTAGTTTTAGTTTGTGGCCCTTGGCCTTCCACCTTCCTATCTCTTCAACTACCCTAGGTGACTCTTCAAGTGCTCTACATGGCTCTTGGGTTCCTAGTCCTCATCTTATTACAAATTTCATTTTATTCTCACTAGATGTGAGAATATTTGCTTCATGCAATCAAAAAATTACAAATTTTCTCACATAAGACCAAATGACACAGACTTATATCACTTGAATGTCCATATTTCACTTTTTCTTGCATGTTTTCAACACTTGATTCTCGAGTTTTTGTTGGTTTGCAACTAGTTGGAATTTGTGTTGTCTATGGTGTGTTACTTAGCTGAGGATATGGTTTACCATCCATCCTTTCTGCATTATGCTTCAAGCATGGATCTTTCTTAATAGTTCCTCTTATTTTGAATCCACTAGTGCCCTTTACATCCCTCCATGTTTTCTTTGGTTTGAGGATGCCTTTCTACTCCTTGCATTTGAGTAAATTAAATTGGGTTTTGTCATTGCATTCATTCTCCTTCATCCCCACTTGTGTTCCTTCCTTCTTCATTCAACACTTCGCGTAGACAAGATTTGTGATAAAATGACATAAAATCATGATTGAATTAATAAGATCTTTATGAGACAGAGGATAAAAAACAATCTCAGCGATCCAATACTCTGTTGAACAACAACAAAACTAGCATACCAATTTAATAAAGGAAATGCATGCCTAATTAATGGGAAATAATTAACATGAGAGAGAAAAAATTGATGAATAAGAACAAAGTGAGGTTGATTTCGTTTTTCTAAATGAACAATATCATCTTGGCAATGTTTGATTGCTTGCAACGAGGGAAATCACACTTAACCGCCATTTAAAAATTTATGTCAATTAACGTTGTTTTTTAATAAATCTTGTCAAAAAGCTAATATCTAACACTGTTGGGGATATGAAGCATGCAACCAATCAATATGGGAGGTAAAGAAGGGTGAGTAGTGTGATTTTGAACTCATATTTGATATTCAAGAAAATTACGATCATTACAAGGTCTTCTAAATGCATCATTAAAAATTCCATTATTTTTAATTAAAGTTTGAAACCATGAAGAAATTTCAATTAAAGTCTAGCAACCATGAATTATCAGCCAATTATGCTTATCATAATATTGGAAGCTGTAATGTTTTCCTTGTTTCACCTTGGTGACCATCGTTTGTATCCTAGTCCAGTGTTGTCACTCTTGGGGAACATGGGTACCATTGGGAGGATTTGATAAGGGTAACGTACCGTTCCCCCCCATACTTAACACTTTCTATATTGGGGCCTTCCAAAGTGTAATGAACTTCGGTAATGGCTATTACATGTACACCAAAAAGGCCCGTGGTTCATCCTCCTATGAGAAGAAGGGATAGAATGTTGAGGTTGATGCAACTGCTAGAAAAAATGAACAAGAAAGATATAATGGGATAGTAAATGACCAAGTCAAAATCTCAAGGTCATCTTGAGCTCTACCTCCTTGCTATGATGTTATCTCCCCTAGTCATGATGCACTAAATGCATATCAATTAAAAGGACTTGATCCCAGTAAGAAAGAATAAAGTGTCTGAAACCCGAAAAGGGGAGTTGCAATGCATAAAATCAATATCAAAAAGCAAGAAAGGGGTTTGGAATACACATATTTCCGAGGAAAGGGTATCTCAAACAACAAGTGCTCCCTCTACAAAGGCACTAATGGAAATGGACCAAGCATGATACCTTGCATGTTAATGGCCCCATCACCATGAAGTAACCCCAATACGTTTTCATTAACCATACTTACACGTTGATAGGTTTTCTTGGTAAATATCCCTCTGCTTGGGTACTGAAACACCTAATAGGGTATTTTGATGGTCCTCCCATACCTAACTTTCCAAATTGCAAAAAGTGTTGAGCTAATGTGAATTTTGAAGAATATACCTAATGTGAATTGCTTATCTCGCTTATGTATTAAGTGATGGCTTACTTTGTATGGTTCCATTGACTCTTGTACCTCATGATTGTTGGTTTTGCTTGATTCTATGGCTTTGTTTGACCATGGAATAACTGACATCGTCATTTGGAGGACATCCTTATGATGACACCCAATACATTGTGCACTATACACAATATGTTTCATATGTGATGCAAATCCTTGGGTCAGTTGATGGTTTGGCATACTCAGAAACATCCTTTCACACCTCTTGGACCTTGAGCGATGGACACATGATATTTCATATTGTAGATATGGTCATATCGTTTATCATATGGGAAGGAATCCCACACCTTGAACAACACACCCTAGAGCTTGTTGGGATTTGATTGGAGGACATTTCACTTGGATATGATTGGAAACCTCTTAGAGAGATGATGGACCCACTTTCCACTTTGGACGTTGGCATTTTCACCTTGGTATCTCAAACAACAAGTGCTCCCTCTACAAAGGCACTAATGGAAATGGACCAAGCATGATACCTTGCATGTTAATGACCCCATCACCATGAAGTAACCCCTATACGTTTTCATTAACCATACTTACACTTTGATAGGTTTTGTTGGTAAATATCCCTCTGCTTGGGTACTGAAACACCTAATAGGGTATTTTGATGGTCCTCCCATACCTAAATTTCCAAATTGCAAAAAGTGTTGAGCTAATGTGAATTTTGAAGAATATACCTAATGTGAATTGCTTATCTCGCTTCTGTATTAAGTGATGGCTTACTTTGTATGATTCTATTGACTCTTGTACCTCATGATTGTTAGTTTTGCTTGATTCTATGGCTTTGTTTGACCATGGAATAACTGACATGGTCATTTGGAGGACATCCTTATGATGACACCCAATACATTGTGCACTATACACAATATGTTTCATATGTGATGCAAATCCTTGGGTCAGTTGATGGTTTGGCATACTCAGAAATATCCTTTCACACCTCTTGGACCTTGAACGATGGACACATGATATTTCATATTGTAGATATGGTCATATCGTTTATCATATGGGAAGGAATCCCACACCTTGAACAACACACCCTAGAGCTTGTTGGGATTTGATTGGAGGACATTGCACTTGGATATGATTGGAAACCTCTTAGAGAGATGATGGACCCACTTTCCACTTTGGACGTTGGCCTTTTCACCTTGGATGTTGAACATATTGATGATGGCATCATGCACTATGATGCTTTTGGTGATGATGGGGCCTACATACCATTAGGGCACCCATTTTGATGATGAGTTGGGGTCCTTTGATGATGAGACATGACCTTTGATGAGGAGGTGTCACCTTTCACCTTGCTTTGCACCCTTTTATGATGAGTTATGGACTTTAGAGGCCCTTGCACTCTTCTAGAGCATAACATCACCCTTGTTTTGGATTCCTACACTTACACGTGTGATATTGGAGGGGATGTTTTGGTGTATTAACATGCTTTTTTAATTTTTTGAGGCTATTTAGGGGGTCAACCATGACCTATCCACCTTGTATTATGGACATTTTATGTTTTTAAGGATTTTTGAGGGATATATCACTAGGGTTGCCTCATATAAAGAGGTTAGTGCTACCTCATTTGTAAATTACAAATCATACTTGTGAATAATCATCATTATTTGTGTTCTTTCCCTTTCTTTTCATCATGGAGTACTTATGCGCACTTGTAGAAGGATGATATAGTGGATGCCTTTTCTTGTTTGGTGGATGTCTCACGAAACTAGGGTTTACTCATGTATAGTGATTTGGCTTAGTAAGTTTTTTATTCCACGTTTAAGTGTTTTTGCATGGTATATTTGGTGTATTCTCTGTTAGAAGGTTAATAGTTGCATGTTATCTTATATCTTGAATAATTTTGTAGAAACTCTATGGAAGAATTAAGATTGTTTATCCCCTTCCCTTGTCCATCCATATAAATGTTTTGAAGCATAAAGAGGTCAAGATAAGGATTATAATTTCATATCCCCTTAGCTTGATCTTGAGGTTGAAATCTAGGGTTTATAAGGGCATAAAATATAGGGTTTGAATTAGTTCCATTGGATCTTGTTGCTAGATGAAATAGAAGAAGAAAACAACACCTAGGGTTTATAAGAGCATAATCCCTAGGGCTTGTTTCTTAGAAGTTTTGGCTTGGGATTATGATTGGATAACCCTAATTTTACATCTTCAAGCCTTTCTCTTTCCTTTAGCAAGCTTCCATGTTGTTGCATTGACTCAATATGCCCAAGGTCTAAAGAAGGCAATAATCTTTCTATTGCTACAAGTGATTACAAATCCTAGTTTGATTTACCCTCTCTCAATGCTTGGTGTTATTTTAGAACCTTTGAACTTGCATCTTCATTTACTATCATTTTTAGCTCAATGTTTTTCATCTTAACCTAGATTCATCTCTAACATAGTCATTACTACAATAATTGCATTTTCAGCCATTAGGCCTTGTTACATTGCACTTAATTAATATAGTTTCATTCTCTTTACTTCATGCAATCATTGGTGGACGATTTAAAATTATTTTCATTGTGATTTTGAACATCTTCATTTACTTTATTGCTGATTTCAGAGCCGGTACATTGATGTTGTTATAAACTTGTTACATGATTACATATCTAGTCTATTCTTACAAGTTTATTACAACTTTCATTTTTATTTTGATAGGTAGTGTATTGTAACATTTAATTTGTCTTATGATCTTAGATAACATCATTGATTGTATCACTAGCATCTCTCTCTCACACACAATCAACTTACCTTGCCTAATTCACTTTGAGTTTACCCCTATTTCAACCCTATCTAATCAATAAACCAATATAGGGGGTCGTAGACTCACCTTTATCTTGTTATAGGATCCCTTGAGGTTTCCAGGGAAGCCTCCCTTATGTTGCATCTTCACCCTTCACTAAAATGAGGGAAGTACTTGTTTGGTGATGGTGGCAATTACTTCCATATGTTACACTACTTTAGCATCTTGTGAGGGCTTTGCACAAGTGCTATATTTTAGTGATAACATGTACCAACAATCTCATTCTCACCTACAAGATGGAAGGTGGGAGCCTTGGCAACATGGGAAAAGAAAGGAATCATTACATTAATGTTAACCTCACCATAAGAAACCATCTTGGTCTATTGCTATGTGCACCAACCATTAGTGATGAAACATTTAGCACTAAATAACAACTTCTATAACATAACCAAGGCAATGCTTAATTGTAATACGTATATACATATGATTTTATTATTGTGCACTAGATTCTTGAACATGAGATTCTTATTATTTCATGCACACAACCGCCATGTAATCAATATAAATCGTTCAAGTATCTTACATAGCTACGCAAAGAAAAACAATCAATCAAGCTATCATAATTTAAACAAGGGAAATTTGACAAGGCTTCTCAAATAAGAGGGTTTTTGAAATCATCATGTCATCGGAAAAGCAAGGAAGCCTTTAATATTATCAATCCAAATCTTAATTCAAATCAATGATCAATGCTAATGGGTCATAAGTGTTCAAACACAATATAAGCAATAGAGTTAGTAAAAAAAGTCGAAAAAAAAATTAAGATCATTTGACATAACCAATCACATCAAAGGTTTAAATTAGTCAAATAGAAAGATGTGATTGGTCAGGCTTAAATTTTTTTGGAGTATCCCCAATGAAAAAAACTTGGGGTCTATTGAGGGCCTCAACAACCGTGTAATTAAATATAATGTTACATTCAAAATTAGAGATAAAACAAAACTTTCCAAAAATAAAACCATTAAATATATGGGAATGTGATTATCAAAACTAACATGTTCTAAGCACATCTACATACCCTAAAATTCAATTATTAAATATATGGGAATGTGATTATCAAAACTAACATGTTGTAAGCACATCTACATACCCTAAAATTCAATTCTTTTCTAAATGTTTAAAGCAAAGCAAATTCAAATAATGTACATTTTGCAGGAAACGTGGAACAAAAGAGACTATCACAACTTTAATTATTTTCAATTAACTTAATACCTAGAAATACAATATCATTTAAAATAACATTGCATTCTACTTCCTTGTAAAAAAACAACTCTCCAACAATGAAACCATAAATAATATATTGGGAATGAGAATTTCAAAATTAACATATTTTAAGCATTGAAATATTACTTTTTTTTTAATGTTAAAGCTAAGTAATTTTAAATTAAAATGCGTTTAGCAAGAAAGTTGAAAAGGAAGAGACTTCAAAAGTCAACCATATCATCAAAACATGATGTGTAATGGAAAATAATATTGCATTCAAAATTCATTATAAAACTATTAATGATGGCTTGTTGGGTTGGTGAACGTGGGGCACTAATATTATTGTTCACATGAGATTTCAAGTGTCACCAATTACACACTTGTGCTTGTGTTCATGTTTGTGGATGTGCTAATGCACACAACAAGACGTTTTAGTCAAAGGATTCCAACTTGAATGTTGTTGGTTACATTGTCTCCAAATAAGGTCAAGCATGCTAGCCACATTGTAATAAGGGAAATCCAATCACCACAAAATATCATCATAGAATAATTTTCTAACAATGAACCCAAAAAGTTATATTTCTATACTACTTTTCAAATTTACGATATGTTATTATTAGATGGCCAAGATATATGAAATTTAACTCTGATTTTTATAAAAACATTGAACAAAATAATGTTGTATTCTTCAAATGAGATCACTTATTTTGAAGCAATAAACACCCCCCTCCATCCCTCAATTTTCAACTTCCAATTTGAATGGTTTGAGTTTACCTTTCTAAAGTAGAACAATAAAAGTTTGCAAATGATAACTATAATGAAATGTAGTAAAACTTGGTACAAATCAAGTTTTTTAGATTGAGAGACTCGAGAGTGACTTGGAAACTTGGAAAACTACACACCGGTGTCAATATTAACCCAATAAATAACTTGAAATA
Source organism: Picea engelmannii (assembly GCA_009831015.1). Lineage (NCBI taxonomy): Eukaryota > Viridiplantae > Streptophyta > Pinopsida > Pinales > Pinaceae > Picea > Picea engelmannii. The sequence continues at coordinate 213,039 of ML785792.1, read as the reverse complement.
ATCAATAAATAACTAAAATAACTAGGCATTAGAGTCAACAATGAACTAAGTCATAGAAACATTTAGCAAGTCAATCAACTCAACCCTAAACTCAATGAGTCATCCAACTTGCAATTCAAACGAAATGATCCAAATAATATGATATACCACTTTTGGATAAATATATCAAAGAATAATAAAATGAATGAAGAATATTAAATTCATATAGTGACAACTTCATTGGGGTAGATAGATTAATAGGTTTAACCTCTAAAATGAATGGTCCATAAAAAACAAATATGGTTGTAAATAATGTATACTTATAAAAAAACATATGGGTGTAAACAATGTATATTTATCAAAGTATTATAATTGAATATGACGATTCATAAGAACTTTCCTTGAAAATCCATGAAAGTTGAAATTTGTTTACAATTCATTTCCAAATATTCATATATACCCAAAATAGTTCATCAAATAATCACACAACAAGAATGTTATCTTTATATGAATGCATTTCATAGATGTATGCTTTTAGTAGAGACCTTTTATTAGAGATATGGTTAGGTCCTTCAATGTTGGTGCTTTTAATTGAATTATTCATGAAATCTATGTTCGAAAGTATGCATACTTCATATTAAACTTTATAAAATACAAATTTGGAATAAAAATTAAATATTTTTCATTTCCTAAATAATGTTATAAGAGAACATCTAAGTTGCACAAGTTTCCAAAATATAGGAATGTCTAAAATGCAAGCATGAATGTTCACAATGGCTAGAATCTTCACCCAAATTTGAAGGAAATAATAGGTTAAGAGCGACAATAATATATATTTACAAATGTTAAAATATGGGGGAAACTTCCCATATATGGAGAAAGATATCAAACATGAAAGGATCTTCAATTGGATTCTTCATTGTTGTGGCAAGTTGGTAATGTTGGACATATGTAACACTACCTTTACCCAATTTGAAAACTATCCCCAATTTCAAAATGATAGCCAAGGATTTTGGGTATATTGAATGTGTGTTGACAATTATTGAAGGTAATTGTTCTGGAAAACAAGCACTTCTCAAAGAATATTGCCCAAAAATGCACATTCAAAAAAGGTTGGTTATTATGATCAATATGCCAAGAATCTACCTTGACAAAGCTTCTTAAATAGAAATCAAAGCATATATGTTTAGTACAACAAACATGTTCCAAGTAATCTAAATCAAACATCCTATAGGATAATTAATTTCCTCATTCAAGTTTGCCAATCAACTTTTCATTTGTAACAATGCATACAAATATTTTAGTTATATGCATATTGTTTAGTTTGTATACCCTTATAAATCTCATGTAATATTTGCAATATCTAGAAGTGGTGCATAATTTGAAGATGGATTAATGGAAATTAAGTTAGAACATGAAAATCTTGGTGTGTGTTGACGCTTAAAATCGCAATGATGAATATTGCTCACAAATGATTGCTAAGCTCTATTATTTATTTATAAATAATAATAATTAACTATTAGGTGGGACACCCTTGTAGACTAGTGGCACTATGATGGATGTGTTACACTTATATGTTTGTTGTTGTTATAATGATGCATACACAGTCTTCTGCAGTTGATGATTCAAGTCATGGTTTCATTCGTTATGACAACATGGTTGGTTGATGTGTTATTGCTAGATGGTGTTGATGGTCAGTCGCAATACATGGCCGTGCTATGGATATAATGATTATTTTGTTACAGGTGTTATGTTATGAATTAAACATTGATTAATGATCTTATACATGATTTCATGCAAAAGATGATATGGGAACTTGAACAAAATAAAACAAAAAGAAAAAATCTATGAATAAGTCCTAAGGTTATTGCAATGGTGACACATGAAGGGTGATGGACCTAGCTGCTAGAGTATGCGCTTTGGTTAAAGGATTATATGCGAAGAATATATGGTAATGTTATGCATATGGTTGTTGTTAAAGTTTTTATATGATTCGGGGTGGCGCACTATGCAATAGATATATCATTGAATATAGCAATGGATATGTGTTTGAATTAATTGTTGATGTTATCGTGTATGGGTTGGATTGTACGTTGAATTGAATAGGGCCGGGGGAGGAAACAACGTGCATTTACTGCATGCCACTCAAAAAAACCTCGACCACATAACCCTAGCCATAGTTGCATTTGGTTTTTTCGGCTCTGGTGGTTGTGGAGGCTCCACGATTTCTGGTTTTGAAAATACAGGCCGACTCTTCCCTCAAGCGATTTATTTTAGGTATGGCTCCTTTACTTTCCATCCATGATGGTCCCTCTGTGTTATGAATCGATTTTTTGGCTCATAAATGCATGAGGTCTATGTTTTTCTTAAGTTTTGACTGTGTATCAATGTTGTGCTTATGGTTTCTTCTATGAATAATCTGGACTGTTGGCGTTTTAAAGGAAAATAATGGATTTTATTAATGTGGGCAACCTGTGCATTAGTTTGTTTTGGTATAAAACATGTCGGTCAACTTGGGGTTTTATTCTGGTTCTCTGTGGAAAATTATGATAATGGTGTAATAAGCTCTGAGTTTATTGCGTGGGTTTTTCCACCAGTCTAGGTATTAGGTATTGTCACTCCTTTTCGCCTTGGTCGTTGTTATGTTCGTTCGTCCAAATTGCAATGCAAACTGTTAAGAGTTGCATAGTTATTTCTTTGTTTGGTCGAGCCCCGAGCTATCATTTGTTATGACATTTACTTCACTATCACTGTTGCTAGGAAGCATTATGCAGACGAGACTTGGGCATCACCCCAAATTTTAAATGGAAGTTGTTTAGTTTTTGTTGGCCACAGGTTGTGTTCGAGAACATCTTAGTTATGTTCTCTCGGGAACATCTTGGTTTTGTTCTCCTTGAGAATTCACTCCACAGTATTCTAAGAGTTCGTTCCTCTCGTCTCTGTTGGGTGGCTGACTGTTATGTTTGGTTACCCTCACTACCAAGATTTTGAGTTAAAAGTTATAAATGTCTGTGGTGAATTTGGAAAGGACACGAGCTCTCTATGTTTTCCAAGATTCTTCCCTGATTAAGCCAACTCTCGTTACCTCTCTGTAATATTTTTTTTTAAAAGGAACACGAGATATCTCTGACTTCAAAGATCATCTCTTGATCGAGCCTCTGTTATTACTTCTCTGTGATAAATTTGTTTGAAAAAGAAAGGGGCCATCGGTTATCTTCATTCCTGAGGATTTTTCATTTGGTCGATTTATTGTTATTCCTTCCATTGCTATGCTAAACCCTAGCACGATCATGGTCCCATCAAAGTTTAAAAGGCACCTGTGTGTGCCTGGTTTATTGAGCACGACTTGGTTCTGCTGAGCTCGACTTGGTTCTGTTTCTCCTCGGGCATTTTTTGGCTCTGTCAATTGTTGGGTAATTCTTTTAAAGGAAGTCTGTACATGTTCGATTTTCAAAAAAATCAGGCTAAGAGTTGCATGCTATTGGTTAAATTCTATTGTCAAATCAATATTTGTGTCGATTATATTGTTGAAGACCTTGTGTGATTGAATTGGGGCCCAATTATGAGTTTTAATGCAGTGAATTATGTCAAGCAATGATGGAAAGTTGATTGTTGGTGGTTAATACTTGGTCTATTATTATTTGATTTCAAGGAATTAATATTGGATATGGATATTTGGAATCACTGTGCATATTATGTTTTATTTTAAAAAGAAAAAGGGTTAGCATTGGAGCATGGAAGACTGTGGTTCAAAGGGTTATAATGTTATTATGAAATTGTCAATGATGTGATTATGATATTGCATAGATATTGTATAAGATTCGAATGACGCTATAATTGAAGTATTTTGGGCATATGAATTGTCTTTTATTTTGATGCCAGTAAGCATTATGTCTGCAATTAAGGGACACTTAAATGATTTTGGTTTTAAAGTGGATGCTTATTGGATTGTGGTCTGAACAGAGTTATGGTTGTTGTTTGATTTAATTTATTTTTTATGAACACTATTCATATTATTCCCTCTCATACTATCACTTTTTTCGCTCATTATACCGCCCTCACGATACCAATTTAATTTTTACATGCCTTGTTCTATAAAATAAATTAAACACTATGTATGGCCATGGTAAAGATATGACACAGAAATAGGTGGCAACTGATATATTTTGGTATTGATTGCATAGTTAGTTATTTAATGAATCGTTGAGCAGTACTCGTGTTCTTACTCCCTATCATGATACCACTTTTTTTCTCATTACAATCCCTCCATATATCCCATGAACCCTATTTCACCCCTTGCTCATTTGACAATTATTAAATAATTTATTATGGATTGAATTACATGGGTCTTATGTCAATTTTCGAGCCAAACTTTGTTTCATATAAACAAAATGTCATGTATGGTCTGTTAAGGGCTAGTTGCTAATGGATTTTTTCATACAGGATGAGTTTCTTCAGCAGAGGTAGTCATGGCAGAAATAATAGGGGAAGAGGTAACTAGAACAAAGGGTCTAGAAGGCCTAGATTCTCAATTCATTTTGATGTCGATCCTCATGAGTTGAACCAACTATTTCAAGTTGGGTTCTTCAATTGGATTGGGAAAGGGATACTTCAACCTAGACTAGAGAGGCTTCCATTCCAGCCTCAAAATATCCCTGGTATTCCTGTGCCTCCTCATGTATCCATGCAACCAGAAGTTCCCGAAAATGATGGATGGAAGGAGATTTTCCATCCAGAAATCTCCCACCATTGTGGTTGGCCCAACTTGTCATTGCCTCCTCCTCCACCTATAAATCCTAATGCTCAAATTTCTCCTGTACATTCACCTGTTCAATCCTTTCATGCTAGCAAACGACTTAAAACTAATGTTCCTCATGTATGAGACAAAGGTAAAGCCGTTGCTTCCTCCTCATCTCCTTCAAATGACTCATCAAAATCAGTGTCCTCTCGTATGCACCCGAGGGATGATTTTTCCCATGTTATTAGTGAGATTAAGCCTCAAGGCTCAAATCAACCTAAGGCTAATTCTGGGAAGTCCAAAGGGGACAACAGTGACAGAAGAAGGATTTCTTCTCAAAGTGGAAAATATGGATTTTAATTTATGTGTTATGATTGAATTGTGGAAAACAATGGCCTGCAGAAAGTTTTGGACAACAAACTATTTTTTTGGATAATGTGGTTATTTACATATTTTGGATATAATTTGAATTATTTTTTATATTTAATATTCAAGTTTTAGAAATATTTATGGGAGCTACAAGGAGGCATATGTTTAAATGGTTATCTAATTGTGTTTATTTTTTTAAAGAATAAAAAAGGGGGGTCACAAGGGGTCCCACCTACTTAGTTATTATTAAATAAAGACCCTTAACTATTATTATTATTATTACTTCCCCTAAACTAAAATTAGTTAAGTTTAATTAACTTAACTAAAGAAAGTAGTTGAACTACTTCAACTGATTTGGAATGCATAAAATCCAAATGAGAAGGAAGAACAAGGGGAGAATAGAAGGAGAAAACAATATGAAGGTTTGCTCTTTTGTTTTCATGAGATAGTTTAGTTTTCATTCATTCTTCAGTTCATTAAAGGCCTAATTCTCTTTTTGACAGCAGGGTCCTATTGTAGACAACAAGGTTCAAAGCTGAACCATATCATTCAGATGTTTGTTTCAAAGGTGTTGATCCATATTTGATAGTCTGTGTATACTTGTGTATTTATGGATTGAGTTTCATAGCTGATAAAGGATATTGTGCATAGTTAAATTGGCAGCAGTCTGTGGCAAGATGATCTAGATTTTAAAAGTTCAGTTTTTACTTCTTGTTAGAGTCCTTTTGTATGGTTTTCATCGTCGATATCTAAATTCGACTTTGGTCCATGCCCTCATAGGGATTTTCTAAAGAGAAATATACTTTGATTTCTTGGAATGAAATAAAGTGATTGCTATTCTATCTCATTTGTGTGAATCTGAGACTTTGTTACTTTTTCTTTTGATCTCCACATTTACTTTCTGCAAACTGTACATTTTCAAAAAATTATATACAAATTTCATATTTTGCAACAATATTTTCATTTAAAAAATCAGCCTAAGCCCTTGTAATTAATACTTGTGGTCTGGGAAATACTTTTTTGAGGCTATAAAACATAGGGTGATATTCTCGAATATATTTCCTTAGCCAGATGGGATTCAAAAATTCTTGAGTAAGATAAATCATATCTTTTCCTCAACATTTATTTGGCGACCATACTGGGGAGATCTTCCATATCTCTCTGTTTGATTGTATGCTTGATTATCATTGATTATATTTATGTTTATGCTTTTGATTATTTGACTGTTTTCTTTTCTTCATGACAATACCTGTTACAAGGAAACCCAATATTGAGCCCGGTCTTAAAGATCAGACCAACATTTCTTTAACCTTATTCAACACCATCTTATAAATCGCTAATACTCGGGTTGAGATTTGTTGGAGTTACTTCACACACACCTAGGATTTATTTTTCCTAAGGTTTTTCCTTGTTTATTAGTCATTATTAGTCATTTATCCAGTCTCCTATTTTTTAGGAGAGAATATTCCACCTGGAGAATATTCTCTTTATTTGACACTTCAGTTTGACTAGTTGAGTTGAGTCTAGATGCTGCATTGGTTTTATCACCATGAAACATTGGGATCATCACCATGATAATGCGCACTTTCCTTGGGATCATCACCAGACTGGTGCATTACCCTTGATTCCTTGATCTACTCCTCACTACACTCTGTTTAGTCAGTTAACTGAAGACTGATTGACTAGTTAACTCAACTAGGTGGCAGTTCACTCCTGTAACTTCCTGAGAGACTAGACTAGGTGGAAATTCACTCCCGTAACTATTGGTGTGTGTCCAGATCACTCTAGACCACCACTATGGTGCATTGGTTCTCCTCCAGTGCACATTCATTGATTCATACAGATTATATCTTGTGTAAATTATTCATTATTCAAACGGTTAATGAGAATTGTTATGTTATTTCTCTCCTTCTTCTTCTTTCTCAATTTATCTATGCAAATGTGTGTAGTATTTTCTAGATAGATATATTATTTGCAGATTCAACACATTTACATGATATCGGAGCCGACAGACTACTAAGCAAAAGATACACCAATTTTTTTTGCAGGTACAAAATATTGAAGACAACGGAAAGATGGATTTTCAAAAAGAATTCATTCTTACACCTTACAACTACTTTGCATGGAAGGAGAAAATAGCCATACATATTTGAACCAAAGGATTGTACAGGTTAACCTTGAATACATAAACATAACCGACATCATCCATAGAAAAATCCAAGTACTTAAATCGAATGGATGAAGCATTCAGAACAATTTGCAGTCTTATTTCTCCCGATCTCCTTTTTCACATATCTTCCTGTAAGACCCCCAATGAAGCCTGGACCACCTTGGAAGGGATATTTGGAAAACATGATGATATGAGGGGACACATTCTGGAGGCAGAGTTTCTCACATTGGATCCAAAAGGCTTCGACAATATCCAATATTTCTTTACAAAATTCAAGGATTTACCGTCGCAACTCAAAGCTTGCGGGGTTGATAAATCTAAGGAGGATAAACAAATGGTTATCACCATTCTCTCCAAAATTGGTCCTGAATTCTCTGTATTCATATCCAAATTCTGTTTTTTCAGATTCACCTCTGGAGCCACCTGGAAGATTCCTTCTCTTGAGGACTTTATCGAATCCCTGACACAAGAGAAAACCAAGATCATCAACATGGGAAAAATCAAAGGCCCAAAGGCGCATGCACTCACTGTGAAAGATGGAAGCCATAAATATCATAAATATAAATATAAAGACAAAAATAAATCTCATGCACATCCGAAGAAGGAAGGGTACACAAAACCCTTCACCGATGCCTCTGAATCCAAAGGGGAAAAGGGAAGAAAAGGAGAGAAATGCTTGTATTGTCACAAATGATTCCATCTGGAATTTGCATGCATGAAAAAAACAATAGATCTAATGTCTCAAATACTTCAACAAAACAATCTTAGATATCGCATCCCCTAGGGTGCCAAGAGGAAGAATCTAGAAGATCAAAATTCCAAGAAAGACAATTCTAGCCATGCCTTGACTACCATCAACTCCTGTCTCGATGCTTGGATCATAGATTTAGGAGCATCACATACCATGGATTCCTCAAAAGAAGTATACTCTTCATTGGATGCATGCAAAGGTCCTCCTATTATGATGTGGGACAAATCTTCTATTGAAGTCACCGACAAAGGAAGGATTGAACTCACCAATGGAAACTTTGAGAATGTGCTGCACGTTCCCAAACTTTCCATCAACCTTCTCTCCATGTATCAGATAATGAATTCTGTCACTGGAAATAAAATCATATTCACACAAAATTCTGTGGACATCTATGACATGCAAACCAACTCCAGGGTTTCTATCGGTTAGGTAAATCATCAGTCTAGATTGTATACATTTTCTGAATTCATTGAACCTGATTCTGCTTTACTGCTTACTCATTCTGATGAAAGTAGTAGGATATGGCACGAAAGGTTTGGACATTTGAATTTCAGATACATGCAACAACTTAGCAAGAAAATATTGGTTGATGGTATACCATTAATCCATTTCTCCAAGGGAGTATGTAAGGAATGTGTTCTCGGAAAACACCCTCAAGAGAAATTCGACAAAGGAAAGTCTCAGAGAGCTCCCACGCCTTTAGATATGATCCATAGTGACCTCATGGGTCCTTTTCCACATCCATCGATCAACAAAGTGAGGTTTTTTCTCATTTTTGTTGATGATTTCTCACGTTTTACATGGATTTACTTTCTTAGGCAAAAATCCGAGGTCTTTCAAAACCTCAAAGATTCCAAAGCCCTGGTTGAGACACAGTCCGCAAAGAAGATCAAAGTCTTCCGAACTGATAACATGGGAGATTATGTAAATCATGAGATCCATAATATTTTCCATGAGGAAAGGATTCAGTTGCAACACACAGTTCCCTATACTCTGCAGCAAAACAAAGTCGCTGAGCGGAAAAATAGATCTCTAAAGGAGATGACATCTTTCATGCTGCATGCAAAGTCACTACCACATAGACTATGGGCTGAATCACTTAATTGTGAAACATAAATCCAACAAAAATCTCCCCATAGATATTTCAAGGATAAGAACCCCTATGAGGCTTGGAGCGGCCTCAAACCGTAAGTGACCCAATTTCGCATTTTTGGTTCACGTGCATGGGCCTGGATTCCCTATGAAAAGAGGAAGACACTTGATCCACAGAGAACTGAGTGTATTTTTGTTGGATACCCAGATAGTGTGAAGGGATATAGGCTTATTGATCTTTCCTCTTGCCGACTCATCGTTGAGCGTAGTGTCCAATTCGAGGAAAGTGTCTCGCATGTACCTCAACAACCGGATGCATACACATTCATTCTTCCACCTATCTGAGATGATGAGCATGCACATACTGACTCTTCTTTAGACAAGAGTTCTAATTCAGAGGACTCAGATGATTCAGATTCAAATCCAGTACAATCATATGCAGAGTTAGAGAATCCAGATGCAGTTACAGAGCTAGAGAAGAGGCCCAAGTGGGCACATACTACTCTTCAGGATGCAGGGGATCTCGTTGGTGATCCAACCGATACTAGGAGGACTCAATTTGATTTCAAGGAGCCTCCTGTTGCACTCACTGCCACTGAACCATTTCCCTCCAGGCATCTTTTCTTGGTTCAATATTCAGATCCACATTATTATGGAGAGGCTGCAGGAAATCCCTTTTGGGAATCTGCAATGCAAGAGGATTATAACTCCCTCCTCGAGAACCATACTTGGGATTTGGTTCCCCTTCCTTCTGGGAGGAAACTTGTCAGATGCGGATGGGTCTACAGGACCAAGAGCACAGCAGATGGACAGATTAAAAGATACAAATCCAGGCTTGTTTCCAAAGGCTTTCAAAAGATGCATGGTATTGACTATGATGAGACCTTCGCTCCAGTAGCGAATATGGATTCCATACGTTTGACACTTGCCATTACGGAAACCAAGGGATGGGAAGTCCATCAGATGGACATGAAGAATGCATTTCTTCTTGGTGATCTCTCTGAGGAGATCTATATGGAGAAGCCCCAGGGATTTATGTAGGACTCATCTTTGGTCTTTTAATTGAAGAAGTCCCTTTATGGCCTCAAGCAGGCTCCGAGGGCATGGTATGCCAATATGGACTCCTACTTGTTGTCACAAAACTTTGTACATTGTAAATCAGACCCGAATGTCTACATGCTCAGGACGACTGATTCACTTCTACTCTTAGTTATGTGTTATCACTCCAAGAAACTCCTTAGGGTTGTAGGCTAAGGATGCTTGGTAACTTAAGAAATCATGAATAATGAAAGTGTGGATCAATGGGATAACTGAGAATAACTAATGGGAAGACAACTCATAATGTAATTGAATGAAACAGTGCTTTAAGGAATCAATGACCAGACAGAGTAATATCAAAAGGTATGGAGAAAACTGATCTAGATAATCAAGTACAGCAGTGTGCAGGATCATACAAGCCAGCAAGAGGTCATTCAATTCAAGATATGAGCTAAATAAGAAGATGACAGTTCTTAATAGCTGAACTAAATTGAATCAAATTACAGAACAACAGAATAGATGAAGAAATCTGTCATTAACAACAAAAGAAGACTGTCTTTCTGTATTGAAAAATAAGTGTCTAGTACAATAGCAAAAGAGTATCCAAAATTGAACCCCCTAGTGCTCCAAATGTCTTTGTATTTATAGCCTTTTACAATCAGTTTTCAGATCCTAAAAGAATGGATATGATATTCTAAAAATAGAAAGTCAAAACTGATTTACAAAAGATAAGGAGAGATCCTCAAGATGAGGTCAATCTCTATCTTTTGGTCTTCAAACATTGGTTGAAAGTTGATGAAGTGTAGCCTAGCCTTCCAAGGCTCTTTGATCTGTTCCTCTGAAAGTGGAATTCGAATTTGATGATGTGTGCCAAAAATCCCTATCATTTTTCCTTTGAAAATGACCAAATATAGTTAAAAAATTCCCTTTTGACTTTTATCTCCAAGAATGGCCTTCAGATTTTTATTTGATAATTCATAACCAGCTTATTGAAGAAGAATTCAAACCATTCAAACCCAAAAAATCCTGATCTGGGAGAAAATTTGACTATTCTGGCCGTGACAGGCTTTCACCAGCTAACTTACCCGAAAATCTGCTCCTTAGCTGTTGAAAGGCGGAGCTTTCAATAGCTAACTAGTTATAATTCAACCTTCTGCGCTGGTGAAAGCGTAGATTTTTTCAAAATCAAATTTATCAGTCATGGAGAGTCTGTTTTGCATGCTTAAATAGTCGATCGACATCTACAAATCCTAAAATTTCCAATGGTGCTTTCAGAACTGCATTTGGATCTCGGGAAGCTATCAAAAATTTCTCTACAAGATTAGGCATCGTTCTTTCAAAAATGCCGGTGCGTTTTTGATCGCTAACATCTGGCTCCAACTGGGATGGAGACGTCCCTGCGAGGTCTCTAAGAACCTGGCAGACCTTGTGCCTTTAGTATTGGGCCATGGAGTCATTCAACCTTTTCGATGGTTAATGAGCACACACAGGCTTGCCTAAACCACCGAAAACAAAAACTTACCCAAAAATCAAAACTTGATGAATCTCGATTACCTGCAAGAGTACAAAGACCTCAGGGCTTGCTAGACGAAGCTCCTCTCTCTGTTTACAACGCTTCCAGTTCTCAGTGTGAGGTCAACAAGCACATCCACCATGACTACCTTCCATGATTAGGAGAGACATGAGGATTTTCACCAATTGCATATTTCAKCCCTCCAGAAATATAATAAGGAAACCAAGTTGCACCACCACTAGCATTTACATAAGGTATAGAAGCAGGATCAAGGACTACAGTAAACCAAAAATCTACTGGATTGTGTGGACAATCATAAAGAAGCCATAGATAAGTCTACAGTAATAATAAAAATTCAGGCTGTGCAGCCACCAACGGAGGGTGTTGCCGGTCGCAACCACGTCTCTGTAAACCTTTTCCGGATCGTGTATCAATACAGCAGCAACTTTAGATACAAATCATTTCTAGATCCTCTGATATGTGCAGGTAGCCTTCTGCACTGGTGAAAGTTCTGTTTTATCTTTGAGAAGAAAATAATGTAGAGCAACAATGATCCTACATAGAGTGTTAGATTCTTCAGCGGCTGCTCGATAAAGTGTTGTTGACACTTGATGTTCGAATCTCAGATGACCTGCAATGCTTGATTCAAGAATTGATATGCTAAGAAAGCGAGGAAAAACAAGTTAGAGATATCGAAATAATTTAAACAACGACACCACAGCTGCAGAGCATACAAAAGGAAATCCAAATGCACAACTGTTGTTATCTATGGCATTGAAGGGTTCTCAGAAATTGTCTGTCTCTCTGAACATCTGTTATCCAAATAAGTTGATGGTGCAACAAGAGTATGATTAGAAGATGATTGATTTGACAGATTTTGTTGTTTGTGGAATGGTTCAATGTCAGCAAACATTGACATGAGCTGCTCCTCGTCCAATCTGTCAAAGTCATTTTCGTTTGTCTGCAATTCCTTTATCTGGTTGACATCAGTTTTGAATTCATTTAGCATTCCTTCACGCTGATGGCTACTTTTGCAAAAGCTTCCAGAATAAGTGCAGTGCTCCGTTGTTAAAGATATCTCAGGAGTCATGGGGAATAAATGGCCTTCTGTGCTAAATATGTACGGGTATAGTCCTTTCTTCACCATGTTTTTCCCACCCACAGCTAAATAAAAAAGAAGCCAGAAGTATTTAACTGTTTCAGCAAGAAAAAGCTTTCCATGAGATCATTTTGTTGGTGGGATTCTACATCCGCTATGTATGAATCATAGTTGCTGAAGACACAGTTTGAAAGGTGATATGAAACATAGAGGGTTTTCCAAATTTGGTAACCCTTTTACTGTGACTCATCTTCATGGTATAGATACGAGCCGAGGCCAAATCGAGCACATGATCTTCGGAATGCCATTGCCTCTGCCACTTGCACAGGATCTTCAAATTGATTATCATCCAGGGATTCAGTTCCTGATGACTCCCGATATGCCTCTTTATTAGATCCTGAATTTCATTTTACAGTCTCGTGATCTAACACAGGAACTGAAAAAGAATCAGAGGCAAGTGCTTCTAAGAAGCAAACTGCCCAGCTTCTTCAGTAAACTTGCCACTATCATTATCAGTGATGAGATCTTCAGAGTTCCCACATCTAGAACACTGTCGTCCTTGAACTGAGCAGGAAGAGTTGACACATTAGGCTCGTGAGTGCCCTGGAGATTGAACTGAGAGAAGTTTGCAATTGTAAAACAGATTGTAGCTCATGCTGCAACGCCTCTATCTTTTGTCTCAGTAACATCTGTTGAATATTCAATAACCCAGACTGGCTATTCATCGCAGGATCAAGAGATTGTGAACTGGATGAAGGAACTTTCGATTCATTGTCCTGAACAACACTCATAGCTATAGGTTTCCCATTGTCTGGCTATCGTCGTCCAAGACATCAGATGCATTTACGTCCATTGCAGGCAATACAGAAGGTATGAGCATCAACAGAAAACGACACAATGCAATTGCGATACCAATAACCAACATCGCCTACCACAACTCCATAATTAAACCTCGAGATTGGAAACCTTATGAAGATCTAATCATAAGCATAACGTTAGAAAAGCAAATATCTACCACTCTGCGCCGAAACAACAATATTGTTTATTAAAAAGATGACCATTGTTATCTGACTGACCCAGAAAAAGAATGTTCTTTTCTGTTGAACCTGTTTGTCTTACAGACCTCTCTTTGACTTGTTCAAATGCTTACACCAAATAGAACAAATTCAGTTTACACAGCGATTTCTGAGCTACCAAAAATGTTATTCTCAGGGCACAATGAACTGGAGACTCTCATGTGTCCTTCAAAATCAGGGATTATGTGTATGCAATAGACATACAGACTTCCTTTTCCACGGATCACAGAGTTTATATCAAGGTCAAGGGTATAGCTTAATAACTGACTATGAGTCAACATACAGAAGCGGATATATAGTCAAGTATGAAACAAGATTTTGATGAGATAAAAGATCTTTAAAGCTTGACAAGTTTTGAACTGTGACTCAACAATAGTAGGAACATTCAAATAACGGTTATGAGTCAGAGTTATACCTGTGTATTAGTTTCGACAATCAGGGAATGACTAATCAGTGTAATTGGAAACAAACTCAAGAGTTATCAAGAGAGTGGAGTTCAATAATCAATGACATCTTAAACAGACCGAGAGTATAGGTGATATCCATTCAATTAAGGCGAAGGCTAGGCAAGAATAATGACTCAACTGACCTGTTAACATATTTTGAGGCGATAATTGTTCAGGCTTTAATCACAGAAGCAGAATTTAAACCATTCAATACTGGAAACGCACAGGTTTATGATAAGTTTGCTCTTCAAACTGGGATTTTGATCATCTGTTGCCACTTGCATGAAACTGGAACTTCAGTTGCACGCCTGTAGGAGAGAATCATGGGATAGACAACTGCTCTCATACTCTCTGCAAATCCGATCAAATCCGGAGCATACGTAACGATCCTCACAATCTTCGCACACCGAACGACCAACAGATGCGGAACCACGTCGTCCCACCGTTTGCTGCCACTAGTCTGTTTGGCTTCCTCCTCTGGGAATTTACACTGCATATTCTACCTTTGAATTCCAGTACAGATTACACCCAAATCTTCTCCACTTGGTAAGTTTGTAGCATGACTTCCAAATGACCAGAGACTGACTATTAGAAAAAATATATACACATCATCTATTCTCATTTTTGGCCATGAATAAATAGGACAAGATTACAGAAAACCCTTGTTACATTAGTAAGATCGTGGTTATCATCTGTAACACACCACCTTGGAGAGAGGTATTGAACATTCTCTGCATTCACCAGACCTTTTGAGACTTCTGCTATGTCAATCTCATATTTAACCTGACCATCAAATGTAAATATGCCCCAGTGTCTTTCAAAATTTCCATGCAGAATGCTCTTTTTGTCTTCATCTAGCAGATTAAAAATATATGTTTCTATTTGGGGGGTTTCCAGGCCTTGAATGAATCTTTTTGCATTACTGATAGTCGCATTGACTCCCCCATCTGTTGGCCATCCAACCTGTCCAACAACAATTGGCATCTGCCCAAAACCAATTTTTTTCAAGGCCGATTCAAGTGTATCCAGATTTCCATCAAAGTAATTGTGGTAAACATTCTTCCCATCGACCAGTGGATGAGCCTTATTTTCAAAGAAGGCATAATCTGCTGAAAGATTTTATTTTGATAAATATTTAAGAAGGGAGAAATATTGATCACAAAGGGAGATCCATTGTTGTTGAGAAATGAAGCAAGCTGCTGCATAGTTTTGTTGACATCATGCCTGAAGATTTCTTTTGATGGCAGCTTAGACTGATAGACATCAACATTGCAGGGAACCACAACTTTTATTTGGCGAGCAAGGTTTTCCTTTCCCAAGGCCTCTTGTATGTCAAGCACTGTGGGGAGTATAAATGCCTGGGCTTATTTCAGGTGTTAAGATCCGGACTTTAAACTGAAAACTCTCAACCATGACCTCTGCATGTAATTTGCCTATAATCTGATCTCTGTACACCTTCAAACATGTCTTTATTCACACAAGCTCATTGCTATTTCTATTTAAAATTAGAAGAAAGAAATGCTCGAGAAAGAGCTTATTTCCTGAACTACCCTACTTTAACCAAATGCTGCCTCAAAATTAGGTAAAATCATGCTTCCAATGAAGCCATCTGAGTATCCGAATAGCTGGTAAAACTTTTGATCTGAAGATGAATGTAGGAAACCACGGAATACTGATATATAATTAAAAAATGCAGCATAACCAACCTTTGTTTGGCAAAAGCAATTTGACATCTATGCTGCTCGAAGATTTCAGATAGTACACAAACGGATCTATAAAATTGAAAGAAAATACCTCTTGCTGYTGTTTCAGCTGAAAAGTAGAAAGTATCTGCATACTTTCTGGATTATCATGGCTTCCACCTTCAACTGTGTGCAAATATGAATAGAGCTGCAAACTAACTTCATTGTTGATGATGAACTGTTCTTTGTTGTCTGCAGATTTGTGTTGAAGTATGGTACATGTAAACTTGCTGATTTCTGGAGGTGACTTTTCAATGTATGATGCAGGAGTTTCCAGATGGCTAATTTTTTCACAGTATTGTTCTTCATCAACATCAAATTCATAACTGTTATAAATAAGAGGGCTGCTCTTCAAGTCAGCAGAATCTGATGTAAGAATCTGATCTGCTTCGTCTGCATACTTATCAAAGATAGGTGAACAAAAAACCTCTGTGTCTAGCGAAGAAAGACAAGCCATATTCAAATCCTTCTCATCCGTCACAGGCGAAAAAATTTCATCAGAAACCTCTTTGAAAATTTGAGAGCAATCCTCTTTTATAACTGATTCTTCATACAAATCAAAGGCAACATGTGTAACATAGATAAGATCTGATGCATCTACAGATATATAATTCTCATTATAATCATTTGTATTATGAAGGTCTTCCTTAACAACATAACTTTCATCTCTGCAAATAGGAGAATCAATTGCTTCCCGCTGAACATGTTTTTCAAATTTTTCACAACATCCTTTAAAGAGACTTTCAGCTGAAAAGTCATCTTCTTCTCCCCCTACCCTATAATCCTTTTCATTTTTGTTTAAAGTAGTAGGTACATAAGAAGAATAATCTTGAGAATCTTTGGTCACACAATCATCAATATTCACATCAACTCTATCTTGAGGATCTTCCTCTTGAACAGCAATAACAGAAAGAATTTCATGTTCACAATTAGAAGAATAAACATTTTGAATATGTGCATGAAATTCTTCACAACAACCCTCAAG
>ML785792.1:146638-194883 GCA_009831015.1 Picea engelmannii | reverse complement strand
TCTATCTTTTGGTCTTCAAACATTGGTTGAAAGTTGATGAAGTGTAGCCTAGCCTTCCAAGGCTCTTTGATCTGTTCCTTTGAAAGTGGAATTCGAATTTGATGATGTGTGCCAAAAATCCCTATCATTTTTCCTTTGAAAATGACCAAATATAGTCAAAAAATTCCCTTTTGACTTTTATCTCCAAGAATGGACTTTAGGTTTTTATTTGATAATTCATAACCAACTTATTGAAGAAGAATTCAAACCATTCAAACCCAAAAAATCCTGATCTGGGCGAAAATTTGACTATTCTGGCCGTGACAGGATTTCACCAGCTAACTTACCCGAAAATCAGCTCCTTAGCTGTTGAAAGGCGGAGCTTTCAATAGCTAACTAGTTATAATTCAGCCTTTTGCGCTGGTGAAAGCGCAAATTTTTTCAAAATCAAATTTCTCAGTCATGGAGAGTCCGTTTTGCATGCTTAAATAATCGATCGACATCTACAAATCCTAAAATTTCCAATGGTGCTTTCAGAATTGCATTTGGATCTTGGGAAGCTATCAAAAATTTCTCTACAAGATTAGGCATCGTTCTTTCAAAAATGCCGGTGCGTTTTTGATCGCTAACATTATGTATGTTGATGATTTGCTGATCACCGGTTGCTCGAATTCATCGATTGCTGCAGTCAAGAGGATTCTACATGACAGGTTTTTGATGATGGACATGGATCCACTACACTTCTTCCTTGGACTCAAGATCAGTCAGGATGCATTAGGCATCAAACTGTCTCAGGCCAAGTATGCACGAGATCTCCTTGAGATATTTCACATGACATACTGCAAGTCTGCTCCGATTCCTTTCCTATAAGGAGTCAAACTTGAGGATGGCGGGGACACTCCATTGGTTGAAAAAAAACTATACAGACAACTAGTGGGGATATTTTTTATCTCACACACTCTAGACCATACCTCTCCTATGCAGTTGGCGCAGTTTCCAGGTGCATGTAGGAGTCAGATGAGCTA
The DNA here is from genome assembly GCA_009831015.1 of Picea engelmannii. Lineage (NCBI taxonomy): Eukaryota > Viridiplantae > Streptophyta > Pinopsida > Pinales > Pinaceae > Picea > Picea engelmannii. Next base: position 193,879 of record ML785792.1, on the reverse strand, counting down.
CATTGGAAGGCTGCAAAGCATATCCTTCGATACGTACATGCACCATCACCTTTGGGATTCATTATGCAACAAACTCTACATTAGATCTCATCGGGTTTACTGATTCTGACTGGGCTGGCGATAACACTGATCGCAAGTCCACATTTGGTTACTCACTCAGTCTTAGTTCAGAGCTTATCTGCTGGTCAAGCAAGAAGCAAGCTGCCATTGCTCTATCTTTAGCCGAGGTAGAGTACAAAGGGGTATTTAACATAACCATTCATGATATGTGGCTACAACATTTTCTCACTGAGTTGGACATTCAATTTCATCAGATGATCGTCATTTGGTGTGACAACCAGAGCACTTTGAAGTTCTACAGAGATCCAGTTCAGAGACATCGAAGGGAGCACATAGAGATCCACATGCACTACATCCGGGTTTAGTACACGAGGGGATCATTGACCTACAGTTCCGTCCTTCAACAAAACATACGGCATACATCTTCGCCAAGACCTTCACTGAGCATAAATTCCATTCTCTATGAAGTCGTCTTGGAGTGAAGGACACAGTTTCCTAGCAACTGTAGTTCTTCTTTTTTACAAACATTGTACCTTGAGGGGGGGGGTTCCCATGAGGTTTTCCCTCTTTCCTCGCTTTATTTCAGTGTATCTTTTGTATTTGGGTACCTAACATGGCCTTGTTGATGGGACCCATTCTTTATTTTCACCATAATGATGTTCAGGGGGGTTGTTGGATTTACTTCACACACACCTAGGATTTCTTTTTCCTAAGGTTTTTCCTTGTTTATTAGTCATTTATATAGTCTCCTATTTTTTAGGAGAGAATATTTCACCTGGAGAATATTCTCTTCAGTTGACACTTCAGTTTGACTAGTTGAGTTGAGTCTAGATGCTGCATTGGTTTTATCACCATGCAACATTGGGATCATCACCATGCTAATGCGCACTTGCCTTGGGATCATCACCAAACTGGCGCATTAACCTTGATTCCTTGATCTACTCCTCACTACACTATGTTCAGTCAGTTAACTGAAGACTGGTTGACTAGTTAACTCAGTTAGGTGGCAGTTCACTCCCGTAACTATCTGAGAGACTAGACTAGGTGGCAGTTCACTCCCGTAATTGCTGGTGTGTGTCCAGATCACTCTAGACCACTAGTATGGTGCATTGGTTCTCCTCCAATGTGCATTCATTGAGTCATACAGAGTATATCTTGTGTTAATTATTCATTATTCAAACGGTTAATGATAATTCTTCTATTCTTTCTCTCCTTCTTCTTCTTTCTCAATTTCTCTCTGCAAATGTGTGTAGTATTTTCTAGATAGATCTATTATGTGCAGGTTCAACACATTTACAAGCTTGAATGATCATGGGTAGTGATTTAGCGAGACATAAGTGTCCGAGAATGTTGGGAAGCTAGACAAAGACAACCTAGGAATCAACCATAACTTTCATTTTCCTAAAGTTTTGATCTTATTTTCATGTCCTTAAACCCTCGCATCTCTAGGAGAAGAAGAGGTTTATCACCTGAGATCAACCCTATTTCTGAAATAGGAATAAGAATCGTTGTTTTTTCAACCCAACAAGGTACTCTAAGGAGAAATTTGTTTGATTCAGCCAGTTCGTCTTTCTCTCCCTTATCTATCGTTCGCAAGATGGCATCTAGTGGTGGATATGGTGGCATTGGAGGTGCTTCTTCATATGAACCTTTAGCCTCATTAGTGATTGATAGCTTGTATAGTCATCAAGTCCCTATCCAATCTACCACCAATCCCACTAAGGTCATAAATAAGTATGGTCTCTTTCAATTTGAAGAAGATGCTACTACTACTATGTGTCATGTTTCCTCTCCTATGAACCTAGCACCTGCTACTCGTCCACTTCCAAAGTTCAAAGAGAATCTCCCTAGTTTTCAGGAAATAACATGGTCACTATGAATGAACACTTGGTTGCATTTTCTAATGCCTGTCACACCATAGGAGCCAATGATAATGACACTTGTATGCACTTATTTGTTAATTCCCTTGAAGGGAAAGCAATGGCCGATTTCTTTAATATTCTTCCCAAGATTATTTCCACTTGGGAGGAGTTAGTTTATTGGTTCAAATCTACCTATGGGTAGTCTAAGAGCCCATCCGAGCAGTTACAGGAGTATAGTAACATTGCTTGTAAATATGGTGAGACTATCAAGTATTTCAACTTATGTTTCACCAAGTTATATAACCAAATTTCCGAACTTATTCGCCCTCAAAATCAAGCCACTTTTATGCATTACTATAATGCTCTACCTTCCCCCTACCATCATAGTCTTAAAAAAAAATCTATCAAAAATCTTGGTTCTGCTCTGCATACTTGTTTAGAGTATGAAGAACAACTTGAAAGAATAGGTCTTCCCAAGGGAGACTTAGTTAAACAAACAGACATGTCCACCCTCTTACATCTTGTACAAGACATGAATAATCGAATGATAGCATATGAGTGAAAGGGAAATGCCCCTTCACTTACCTGTGGGGCCTCATCTTCTTCACCACCCTTTAGGAATCCTAATGAAAACAACTTTTAGCCTAAAGCCATCATGGCTTGCAGTTGGTGTAACTTTTGTGAGGAACATCATGAGGAAAGTACTTGTGAGGTAAATAAGAGTGCCAGAGATAAAATATTTAGAAAAATCCTGAAAATAATATTATTTTTCTAGATTTCACAGAACCAGAGGATGTCAAGATCATAAATAATAGGAATACATCCTATGATTTGAAAGGTAAATATGATCCTCCTTGCACTTCTTCTAGCCCAAGCTCATCTTCACTAGCTTCTACTGTACAAGTTACTAAAATTCCTGACAGTCAAGGAAATCCCTCCCCTCTTCCCTCTTCCAAGTACAATATTCTCAATCAATTGGCTGATATTAAAGCCGATGCTACCCTCCTGGACATAGTTTCCATCCCTGAGCAATAAAAGCATCTGAAAAATTTCATGGAAGGAAAAGATTCCATCGTAGCCAATCTCTCTGAATAGGTAGACGAAGAGGACTCAAATGTAAATAAAGTAGGTGTACATAATTTTTAGACGCACTGTAAAAAAAAACCTCGTTTTTCATTTTTGTAAAGATTATGGACAAAATAGCCCATTGTTGTTTGATTGATGGCGGTTCAGGCCCAAGCGTTATGTCAAAAATTATTATGGAAGAGCTAGTCTTGTCTTGTACAAATGAAAATGCCAGAAGCATGCTCTCTTATAGTAGTTTACAACAATCGACCATAGGTGAAATCAAGGACGTGACCTTGGTTTTGTGCATGCATCCTGAAATAAGGACGACCCTTAATATTCAGGTAATTGACATGCCAGTAAGTAATTATTCAATCATCTTAGGAAGAGACTGGCAAGCCTTAACAGGTGGATACCTCTCACTTGATGGGACATACTTATTTGTTCCTCAAAATGGAAATAACATCATAGTCCTAAGGGAAGGAAGAATTTCACCTTATATAGAAAGCATCCCACATCCTAATGTAAATTATATCGAGGAGGACCTAGGAGTGTATTCCATGTTTGTAGATGAGAACAACACTACCTTAGAACAAATCGACCTAGAGGATGGGATGTGGCATACGCACTTCGACAGTTCATGCTCCAATGAAGGAAATGGAGATGGAATTATCTTGTACTCTCTTGTGGGTAAAATTCACAACTTTTCCTATAGGTTAGAGTTTTCTTGCACAAACAACGTCACCGAATTTGAAGAGTTACTGCTAGACATTGAAAATGCCTATAATTTAGGTTGTGGTCACCTTACAGTGTTTGGGGACTATGAACTTGTTGTAAACCTTGTACATAAGATATATTCTCCTAGAAACAAGTTAATGAAACTCTACACCCAAACTATTTTGGCGCTTATCTTGAACTTGCTATCATTCAACATCACTCATGTTAAAAGGGAATTGAACTCAATGGTTGTTAGGTTAGTTTTCTTTGCATCCTGTCTTACTCGACAACTTATGCCACAAAGACCTGATTGCACCTTTCAATATTTGTATCATCCTCATATCCCTGACAATCTAGAGTCATGGTAGGTCTTCCCTAGTGATGAGAGCATATGTGCTTTCATACAAAATGAACCTTGCTGCTATCCTAAATCTTCATGCTCCTACTTCCAAAAAGGAGGTTCAAGCCTTCATGGGTATTATCAACTTTGTCCGTAGGTTTGTTCATGATTTTGCTGTAATGGTCAAACCTATTCACAATATTTTTAAGAAAGATCACTCCTTTTCTTGGATTGATGACATCGAAAATGATTTCATAAGGATCAAGAAAGAAATAAGTTCCGCACCAGTTTTGGCAAAGCCAGATTTTGAAAAAGAATTTATTATATATACTAATGCCACAGAGGAAGCGATTTCTGCTATCCCCATGCAATGTGATGACCAATTTAATGAGAAACCAGTATCTTAGATGAGTCAAAGCCTGTCAAATGATGAATTTAAATATTCTTATATTGAAAAAAATGCTTTCACTCTTGTTCAAGCTGTTGAAAAATTTCGCCACTTTATCTTAGGTAAGCACACGCTGGTAAAAGTCCCTTTACCTGCTGTCAATTTTTTTCTCTCACAAACTTATCTTTCAGGGAAGCTTGCACATTGGCTTGCCAAGATCCAGTAGAATGATTTAACTATCATGAATTCTAAAACCATTAAGGGACATGAATTATCCCTTCACTTAGCTCAGCATGTAGAAGCAAGTGAATAAATTGATGAACAAGATAGCTCTATGTCAACACTATTTTATATTGATAGTCAAATCCTTCCTGTAGCTGAACATCCCTGGTACAAGGATCTAGTGTATTACTTGCAAAATCAAATATGTCCAGATAACTTAGATACTCATCAAAGTAGAAGGCTCCATATTGAATCTTCCATATATGTCATTTTAGGAGACTTCTTGTTTAGGAGATCTGTCGATGGTATGTTACTTCACTGCGTGAATAATGAGGAAGCACAAAAATTGTTACAAGAGACTCATGGATCTTCAGATTCTGTTATTCATGTAGGAGGTCACTTTTATGCTAAAACTATTGCTTTTAAAATTATCAGGAAAGGGTACTATTGGCCTTCAATCTTTCGTGATTCTTATAATTTCAAGATCTTGTGACAAGTGCCAAAAGTTCACTGGGAAAGAACGTCTTTATTCCATGCATTTACAAATTGTCCTCCCTGACTTTCCTTTTGCAAAACGAGGTCTGGACTTTATTGGTCCTATTAATCCTCCATCTTCAACAGGGAAAGTTTTTATCTTGATAGCCACAGACTATTTTACGAAATGGATTGAAGTTGTCCCACTTAAGTATTCACATGATGAGCAAGTCATTTCTTTCCTTGAGATTAATATTTTTTCCAGATTTTGTCTTCCTTTGGAAATTATTATAGACAACGGTCCCACTTTTATTTATGCTAAGATGACTCAGTTTCTAGCTAAATTGGGCGTTAAACATTTTACCTCATTATCTTATTATCCCCAAGGAAATGGGCAAGCCGAGTCTACTAACAATAATTTGGTTAGAATTATCAAGAGGCTCATTGAAGATAAGCCTCGTCAATGGCACACTCTCCTCACTTACGCCCATTGGGAAGATCACACTACCACCAAGGTGAGAACTGGATGCACTCCTTTCCAACTTGTTTATGGTCAAGAAGCCATTCTTCCTACTGAGCTGAAACTTTCTTCACTAAGGATGATATTACAGGTTGAAGAATTAAATTCTTCCAATATCTCTCAAAGAATGAATGCACTCTTGGATTTAGAGGAGAAAAGGACATTCACCTTGGATAACATAAAGACAAGACAACAAACGGTTAAAAGATATTTTAATAAAAGTGCCAAAACTGTCAAATTTAAGGTTAATGAGAAGGTATTTCCGTGGGATTCAACTCATGCTGATAGAGGAAGGAATTCAAAGTTTCAAAAGTTATGGTTGGTTCCTTTCAAGATCACTTTTGTCCTGGGTGAAAATTCCTATATCCAAAAGGACTTAGAAGAACGATTGTTTTCCTATAGCACCAACAGTTCCCACTTAAAACACTATGTGGAACCAACTTGAAATTTTAAATGTTGTATGGAATTTTTTTCTTTATTATAGTTTTGTTTATTTGCTTTGATTTTACCTTGCTGTTATTTCTTTCTATTGTTAATTTCTTTTATTGACTTCTTTTCTTGTCAGAAATAAAATGTTGGATCGGTTTTTCCACAACGACGCTATTCTGCAAGTATTGTTAATCAATAACAATCAGGTTACACAACTTTCATGATGTTTCCCCTTGACGAAATCATTGAAATTGTTATATGCTCCAATTGTTGTTAGATGAGATAGTTGGTTTTATTCCCTATTTCTGCTTTCCTTTTCTTCCCTCCGTTCCAAGATTCGAAAGAGCACACCAGATTTTTTTTCTCCTTGACGTGAATAATGTTTTCACTATGATTAATCGAATGATTATGCATACAAGGATAAAGCTCCCTCATACTTAACACTTTCCATGAGTTATTCCCAAAATCCCAAATCATTTTCCCCTTAAACCGCTCACTTTCCCCTGCTACATAATCATTCTGATGGCCATTTCCTTGATCTAATGTTCACCTAGTTTGCAAAAATAGAAAATCTGAGTTCTTAATCTGTTGGAAACATATTTCCTTGTGGACTCGCCAGTTTGTTGACGCTTAAAATCGCAACGATGAATACTGATCACAATTGATTGCTAAGATCTATTATTTATTTATAAATAATAATAATTAACTAGTAGGTGGGACCCCCTTGTAGACTAGTGGCGCTATGATGGATGTGTTACACTTATATGTTTTCTGCTGTTATAATGATTCCTACACAGTCTTCCACAGTTGATGATTCAAGTCATGGTTTCATTCGTTATGACAACATGGTTGGTTGATGAGTTATTTCTAGATGGTGTTGATGGTCACTCATAATACATGGAAGTGCTATGGATATAAGGATTATTTTTTTACAGGTGTTATGTTATACATTAAACATTGATTAATGATATTATACATGATTTCATGCAAACAATGATATGTGAACTTGAACAAAAAAAAAACAAAGAAAAAATCTATGAATAAGTCCTAAGGTTATTGCAATGGTGACAAATGAAGGGTGATGGACCTAGCTGCTAAAATATGCGCTTTGGTTAAAGGATTATATATGAAGCATATATGGTAACGTTATACATATGGTTGTTGTTAAAGTTTTTATGATTCGGGGTGGTGCACTATGCAATAGATATAGCATTGAATATAGTAATGGATATGTGTTTGAATTAATGGTTGATGTTATGGTGTACGGGATGGCTTGTATGTTTAATTGAATAGGGATGGGGGAGGAAGCGATGTGCATTTACTCTATGTCACTCAAACAAACCTCGACCCCGTCACCCTAGCCATAGTTGCATTTGGTTTTTTCGGCTTTGGTGGTTGTCGAGGCTTCACAATTTCTGGTTTTGAAAATATAGGCCAACTCTTCCCTCAAGCGATTTTTTTTCAGGTATGGCTCCTTTAATTTCCATCCATGATGGCCCCTCTGTGTTATGAATTGATTTTTTGGCTCAGAAATGCATGAGGTCTATGTTTTTCTTAAGTTTTGGTTGTGTATCAGTGTTGTGCTTATGGTTTCTTCTATGAATAATCTGGACCGTGGGCTTTTTAAAGGAAAATAATGGATTTTATTACTATGGGTAGACTGTGCATTGTTTTTTTTTTGGTATAAAACATGTCGGTCAGCTTGGGGTTTTATTCTGGTTTTCTGTGGAAAATTATGATAATGGTGTAATAAGCTCTGAGTTTAATGAACAGGTTTTACCACCAGTCTAGGTATTAGTTATTGTCACTCTGTTTTGCCTCGGTCATTGTTATGTTCATTCCTTCGAATTGCAATGCAAGCTGTTAAGATTTGCACCATTCTTTCTTTGTTTATTCGAGCCTCGAGCTATCATTTGTTATGGAATTTACTTCACTATCACTGTTGCTGGAAAGCATTGCACAAACGAGTCTTGGGAATCACCCATAATTTTAAATGGAAGTTGTTTAGTTTTGGTTGGCCACGAGTTACATTCAAGCACGTCTTGGTTATGTTCTCTCGAGAACGTCTTGGTTCTATTCTCCTCGGGCATTCACTCCACAATATTCTAAGAGTTTGTTCCTCTCGTCTCTGTTGGGTGGTTGACTGCTATCTTTGGTTACCCTCACTCTCAATATTTTGAGTTAAAAGTTATAAATGTCTGTGGTGATTTTGGAAAGGACATGAGCTCTCTGTGTTTTCAAAGATTCTTCCTTGATTAATCCAAATATCGTTACTTCTCTGCAATAGTTTTTTTTTAAAGAAACACGAGATATCTTTGATGTCAAAGATCATCTCTTGATCGAGCCTCTGTTATTACCTCTCTGTGATAAATTTATTTGAAAAATAAAGGGGCCATGGGTTATCTGCATTCTCGAGGACTTTCCATTTGGTCAATTTATTGTTATTCCCTCCATTGTTGTGTTAAAACCTAGCTCTATCATGGTCCCATCAAATTTTAAAAGGCACCTGTTCATGCTTGGTTTGTTGAGTACGACTTGGTTTTGTTGAGCTTGATTTGTTTCTGTTTCTCCTCGGGCATTTTTTGGCTCTGTCAATTGTTGGGTAATTATTTTAAAGGAAGTTTGTACATGTTCGATTTTCAAAAAAATCGGGCTTAGAGTTGCATGTTATTGGTTAAATGCTATTGTTGAATCAATATTTGTGTCGATTATATTGTTGAAGACCTGTGTGTGATTGAATCGGGGCCCAATTATGAGTTTTAATGTAGTGAACTATGTCAAGCAGTGATGGAAAGTCAATTGTTGGTGGTTAATACTGGGTCTACTATTATTTGATTTCAAGGAATGAATATTGGATATGGATGTTTGGAATCATTGTGCATATTATATTTTGTTTTAAAAAGAAAAAGGGTTAGCATTGGAGCATGGAAGACTGTGGTTCAAAGGGTTATACTATTATTATGGAATTGGTAATGATGTGATTATGATATTGCATAAACATTGTATAAGATGCGAAGGATGCTATAATTGAAGTATTCTGGGCATATGGATTGTCTTTTATTTTGAAGTCAGTAAGTATTCTGTCTGCAATTAAGGGACAGCTAAATGATTTTGGTTTTAAAGTGGATGCTTATTGGATTGTGTTCTGAACAGAGTTATGGTTATTGTTTGATTTATTTTATTTTTTATGAACAATATCTGTATCATTCCCTCTCATACTATCACTTTTTAGCTCATTATACCCCCCTCACGATCCCAATTTCATTTTTACACGCCTTGTTATATAAAATAAATTAAACACTCTGTATGGCAGTGGTAAAGATATGACACAGAAATATGTGGCAGCTGATATATTTTGGTATTGATTGCACAATTAGTTATTTAATGAATCATTGAGCAGTACTCGTGTTCTTACTCCCTATCATGTTACCACTTTTTCTCCCATTACAATCCCTCCAGATATCCCATGAACCCTATTTCATCCCTTGCTCATTTGGAAATTATTAAATAATTTATTATGGATTGAATTGCATGGGTCTTATGTTAATTTTTTATACAAACTGTGTTTCATATAAACACAATGTCATGTATGGTCTGTTAAGGGATATTTTCTAATGAATTGCTGCATACAGGATCAGTTTCTTCAAGAGAGGTAGTCATGACAGAAACAATAGGGGAAGAGGTAACTGGAACAAAGGTCCTAGAAGGCTTGGATTCTCAATTCATTTTGATGTTGATCCTCAGGAGTTGAACCGGTTGTTTCAACCTGGGTTCTTCAATTGGATTGGGCAAGTGATAGTTCAACCTAGAACAAAGAGGCCTCCCTTCCAGCCTCAAAATATCCCTGGTATTCCTGTGCCTCCTCATGTATCCATGCAACCAAAATTTCCTGAAAATTATGGATGGCAGGAGATTGTCCATCCGACAGTCTCCCACCATCATGGCTAGCCGAACTTTTCATTGCCTCCTCCTCCTCCACCTGTAAATCCTAATGCTCAAATTTCCCATGTACATTCACCTGTTCAGTCCTCTCATGCTAGAAAACCACTTAAAACTGATTTTCCTCATGTACAAGACCAAGGTAAAGTTGTTGCTTCCCCTCATCTCCTTCAAATGACTCACCAAAATCAATGTCCTCCCATATGCACCTGAGGGACAATTGTTCCCATGTTATTAGTGAGATTAAGCCTCAAGGTTCGAATCAACCTAAGGCTAATTCTGGGAAGTCTGAAGGGGACAACAGTGATAGAAGAAGGATTTCTTCTCAAAGTGGAAAATATGGATTTTAATTTATGTGTTATGATTGAGTTGTGGAAAACAATGGCCCGATTTGAGTTATTTCTAATATTTAATATTCAAGTTTTGGAAATATTTATGGGAGCTACAAGGAGGCATGTGTTTACATGGTTATATAATTGTGTTTATTTTTGTAAAGAATAAAAAAAGGGAGTCACAAGGGGTCCCACCTACTTAGTTATTATTAAATAAAGACCCTTAACTATTACTATTATTATTACTTCCCCTAAACTAAAATTAGTTAAGTTTAATTAACTTAACTAAATGAAGTAGTTGAACTACTTAAAATGATTTGGAATGCATAAAATCCAAATGAGAAGGAAGAACAAGGGGAGAACAGAAGGAGAAAGCAATATTAAGGTTTTCTCTTTTGTTTTCATGAGATAGTTAAGTTTTCATTCATTCTTCAGTTCATTAAAGACCTAATTCTCTTTTTGACATCAAGGTCCTATTGTAGACAACAATGTTCAAAGTTGAACCATATCATTTAGATGATTGTTTTAGAGGTTTTGATCTATCTTTGATAGTCTATGTATACATGTTTGTTTATGGATTAAGTTTCATAGCTGATAAAGGATATTGTGCATAGTTAAATTGGAAACAATTTGTGGCAAGCTGATCCAGATTTTAAAAGTTCAATTTTTACTTCTTGTCAGAATCATTTTGTATCGTTTTCATCGGGGATATCTAAATTCGACTTTGGTCCATGCCCTCACAGGGATTTTGTAAAGATAAAGATACTTTGATTTCTTGGAATGAAACAATGTGATTGCTATTCTGTCTCATTTGTGTGAATCTGAGACTTGGTTACTTTTTCTTTTGATCTCCACATTTACTTTCTACAAACTGTATATTTTCAGAAAATTATATAAAAATTTCATATTTTTCAACAATATTTTCATTTAAAATATTTTCCTAAGCCCTTGTGGATTGGGAAATATGTTTTTTAGGCTATAAAACATAGGGTGATATTCCCGACTATCTTGCCTTAGCTAGGCGGGATTCAAAAATGCTTGTGTAAGATAAATCCTATCTTTTCCTCAACATGGTGTTTTGCCAACTTAGGTTGCAAATGCATAAACATCAAATGCATCTCACTTGTAAACATGCAAATAATTGCGTTGATAATTTTTTTTCCATAATCCTTTAATTCTTGATTGTAAAACAATTCCAAGAATTTACGATAATCAGTGTTATAAGTTCCATATTTTTTCTAAAATATGAAAATATTAGTATGCATTGACATGTAACCTTTGGAGGGGTGTTGGTCCCTTAGAAACAAACTCTAGGGACATGCTTGAAACCACTGCAACCACTATGGATCACAATTTACAAAATCTTAAACTTAATTAACAAGAAATGACATCTCCAAATTTCAAGTGTACTTAAATACATGTATATTTAGCCATAAAAATGTCATCTAATATAATATCATAAAAGAAATAGTAGCTTAACAAAATAAATCATAGAAATACATGTATCCATTGACTTATCACTACACATGTCCAACCCATCAAATTAAAACAAACAATAACATATAGGAACACATAGATTTAGGGAAAACCTAGTATAGATATAAAAACCTAGTGTGAAATATGTTTTCATTGTTTCAAATTGTCCATTACATGACTATAAGTATTTGTACAACATACCCTAAGACCTTGAGATTTAAGCCATAATAAATGTCCACAATCTCCAAGATAATCATTTATTGTATATTATTTACAAGACATAATTACAAACTATCATAAATGTCAGTATTTTTATATAGAGATGATTCTACAGGTAAAGACAACTAAACATTTAATCTATCAACCAGGAATCTCTAAATTTTTATGAGGAATTGACATTGTTTGTGCATTATGGTAGCTCAGATTCACTGTCAAAGGGATGTTGAGCTTAAAACCTACAAATGACTCTAAGAATGAACACAAACTTCTAAGAAATTGCTAAAGATTTTGGACTTAGAGTTGGGGTTTTATTTTGAGATCAGGTTGGCTTCCACAGGGGTCAAGGATGAAAACTAAATACTAATCCAATACTTCCAACTCTTGGGCTAGGGATCAATTCCAATACTAATCCACAAATCAAACTAAATACAAATAAATTTAAAAAAAGTGTTGCAAATCATCAAACTATTGATTAACATAAACTTACAAGTTCTAGAAACAAGAATCTTAACATTTAGCAATTACCCATGGGATTTATAAACTAGATACTCACATGAAAATGATAAAAATACAAATTTAAACAACCCACAATTAAATATCAACTCTACAGCTGGAAGTTAAATTTGAAACACACTTTAAAAATCAGCCATACATCCAATCTAAAATTATGCATAAGAAAACATAGACTGAAATGTAAAAACTCATGGGAAAATTGGTACCTTGAGTGGGACCTTTATCGAGGTGCCAAAAAGCCTTAGAATAATTCATCACAAACTCTCACAACTTATGCAACAAAATAAACATGAATTGGATTTATTCCAATAGAAAATCGTATTCAGAACGTAACAGATTTTTAGAGGTTCATTTCAACAGCATAACATCCATCGAATATTGTGTCCTCTTGGGACAAATACAATATATATACAATAGGGGATCGAATCCCATGAATTTTTTTTTTATAACAAGAATAAACAACTTGATAAACACATTAAAAAATGAAAGTATGCGCCCAACTCAATCCAAGCAATGAGAGGGATCGATCCAAGCTCGTGTGGGCAGCAGGGTAAAGAATAATTCATCCAAAACAACAATGATAATCTCTGGTACGTTCAAAATACCCAGTAAGCAAAGGGAAACAATATCCCCATCCAAATATGATCCATATGAGCCCCAAGATCAATGGAAGTGGTTACCCATGGAAGAAACAACTCCAACAACTCCCTAGAATGGAAAAAATGAAGTAATGGTGCCCATAAACCATAGGATTCTCCCCATGCTAAAATTTCCTGCTCAAAATCCTTCAAAACCAATGTTATAATGTCTGGAGATTTTATTATGGGCACGAGTAAAGATCATGCACTTCATACCTTAGGTTAGGCACATATATCAAAATGGAAACAACTTTAATCAAACATCCTAATCTATTTCATAGAAAAACAACCAAATTATAGTTTGTTAATCGTAAGAGCCAATTGATCGTAAAACAATTAAATGAATGGCAAATAGGTGTATAAGTGAAGCGTAAATAGGGTAAAGAGAGGTAAAGTCAGGCATAAAATATACCATATAAAGGTCCTAACATCTCCCCCTTCCCGAATTAGTTGCATGTCCCTATGTAACTTACTAGTCTCTTTCTGGAATACCTGCATGGATGTCACTCCAGTTATAAGTCGAGTGACCAAATTATTTTGAAGTGTAGAAGAATAAAGTCCTTTCCACCTGTGTCCACTGTGTGAGTTCATTAAACTCATCCCTTTACAAAGTGATCTGGTAAACCCTGGTAGGAAACCAAATGAGGGGGTAATGAAATCTTAACCCCATCCATCGAATGCCATGCCTCCTCATTGATTCCACATGGAGTTCTACTCGGGCCATGGAAATATTAAAGAGAGGATAGGAAGTAGGATTCCTTTCCCTAAGGGTATCTGGTAAACTTACCCACCTCTCATGAGAATCCATCAAATCCTCTAAGGCACAATGTTGCATATTATCTTCAAAATTTGAAATATCTAGGCGTTGGTTTTGTCTTATTCTGGTAGCAATCCTAGGGTCATCCAAGAACCAAAAATAATCTTCCTGGATAATCATAGGAAAATGATATTTATCTTGGATGTGGAGACTAGAGTTTTCCTCTGCCATATCATAAAATCTTGAACACTCTTTCCAAATTACTTGATTGTAGATGAATGAAGAGAAAGTCCCGAGTTGTATATCCCCGACATAGGGGTTTGTATTCCACTTGGAGTTAGCCTGCATAAGAAAGTTAAACTGGTACAATTCACAGAGAAAATACTGATTGTGAGGAGAAGCAGATGAAAATGCATCAGTAAATTTCTATGAGGTATGAATCTCAACCACATGTCTAGCTTCTATCTGTCGATTTTGGAATATTCTCCACCTGTCATGGAGGAATATACTATATACTTTGGATGGAGTTCTGCAAGATAGATCTTGTAAATATATTTCACACACCTTCCGAACTTGACCTTGGCTGTGGGCTAATTTTTCCCTGTAATCTTTTATCTTGCTCTTCCATTTATCTTCCTGATCAGTGTACATCTTGAACCATTTTTTCTTCAACTTCTCAATGCACTGCATATCGATTTCCATAGAAATGATACCCAAGTCAAACCGTTCATCCTTATTTCTCCAATTTGGTAGATCAAGCTTAAGTTTCAAGAAGGCATAAGTATTTACCATTATGTCATCCAATATGACACTAATGAACTTTTCTGCACAAGAACATATATCCTCTGTTTTGACTTGTGACTGATCTTCCTCCTTTAAGGTATATCCTCTATTTTGACTTGTGAATGATATTCCTCCTCTAAGGCATTCTCTTTTTATTCCATTGAATCTTCTTCACAGTGTTATGCTAGTATATCTCGCGAATACTCAATTTTTTTTGCATTTTCATGTTCTTATTAAACATTGTGCTCACTAGTTTCCATCTCATTATGCTTATATTTCCTAGCAACTACAAGGTCACTAGCTTCAACTGATATTAAATATGTCTTAAATTTAACAGCCTTTGTCTCACACTCATTAAGTTTTTGTTTCAACTTTGAGTTTTCTAGTTGAATCTTATCAATTGTTTTTAACAATATGAGATATGAAGTCTTTTTTAACAATTGAGAGCTATAGGTTGGAGGAATTTTATGCTTACCTTTTTTGTTACAATTTTTCTTATTGGATGATGCTTGTGCCAGGATCCCTCTTGGATGTTGGTTTCCAAAGGTTCCATAATATGTGCATCAACATATTCATCCATCTCATCTCCAGGTGACAAAGTCTCATTTTCTCCACATGAATTTGATTCCAACTTAGTATCTTCAGACATTGGCACCTTCCCTTTGTTGTTTATATTTCTATCCTCCTCATGCTAAGATAACTTCATTGCAGTGGTATCTCTGGTCATGCTTCTTGTCCTTCTAGGGGGGATTTCATATTTCCCTGACCTTGATCCTCAACCCGAACCTATCATACCATCCTCAGTGGCTAAATCCATACCTTTATTTAATCTTTTAAGTCTTTGATGTACAAGAGGTGATAAAACCATTTCTCTAGGATTTCTGCTAATAACTCTACCTTCCATGAACATATTACAATCCCATATTATTTCTTTCATATCATTTAAGATAAGCATCTTCACTAGACCATGATGGTATAAATTAATTTCAGGTTCTATCTTCCTTTGAGATGTTGTGGCCATCTTTGAGATTCTTTTTAGAAGGAATGAAGGGAGGTTGATATGCTACGGATTATGTAAGTGAAGCATTCTTTTAATATGGTAATAATAAACCATGGTAAAAATCCCTTCATAAGTTATGAATTTATGAAAAAGGAGGGAAACTTCTTTCCATGGTGGGATGAAAAAGCCTCTTGATACTCCTTTGCTGAAGTTTTTAATTCTAACCCCAGGACTTAGAAACTAGCCCCAACTCCCTGGTGGAAGCTTGATGTTCTTAGACCAACTTTCTCCATTTTTGGGAAATCCAGTTTCTCTAGCAATGGAAGATTATATGACTTCAATTCTAAGCCATATGACCTCAACATGATCATATTCAAATTTTCTTGTAAACTCCAATGTCAATTGGGGATAATGACCTTGAAATCTCCTAAAGAAATCGAGCCACCCATCTATGAGAAAAATAACTAATACTTATGGGTATGCAGAGAGGGCATCAACATTTTCTGGCTCTACTATATTCCAAACTCAACCCATAGTTCTCCGATACTTCGACCTTGTCCTATAACTATTCTATAGAATAATATTTGATTATGAAAAATCTCTGAAAAAATTATGGATATGACTTATCAACAATAGTTTTATGAAATGTGGTTCCCAATAACTTTGTGAAATCTGTAAAATCATCCACTAGTGGGGTTTTAATCGATTCACTTGACCACCTCCACATATATCTTGTGCACCTTGTTAAAAATTGTGTGTAAGGTTGTTTACCAACAACTTGTGAAATGGGATAATAATGGAGTGCTTGGATTAATGTAATGACTACGGTGTTTTCTAGTTTCTTGGCTAATGCAGTGGTACCAAAAACGTTTACAGTCTGAGAAAGTTTTGCAATGATAAGTGTTATGAAGTGATCATATTTCCTCCACAAAATTCGTGGCAATTATTTCAGGTTAAGACTATTACTTATTCACACATCTAATGTGTCTGATAGTTCACTGATTGATCCTGGAAATAACGAATGATCCTTCCACTACTAAAATTATATTAAATTGATGTGTTTTTGTGCCACGAATTTTCTTCAATCCTTGGAGGAGGTAAAGCATGAAATGGACTACCAGGTATTGGCTTTGATGGTGCCACATTGACAATCTCTTTGTTTCCAATTCAGATCTTGGACAATGATTTCCTTTGGTACTAGTTTTGATATGTCAGAGGGAACACCAATTTGAATTTAAATGAGGCCCAAGTTCATATACTGAGGCTTACTTCTCCTTCTTGTAGCTTACTGATGGTTTCTTATTTACAACTTGTTAGCACTAGAAGTGACCCCTGGATTGCAGCAAAGGTAAGCCTGATACCCATCAGTTTGTATGTCACGAAAAATAAATATAAAGGCGGTCTAATGGACACAGACTCATGATGGTAACGTTCTAACTCAGAAAACTGGATCAGAAAGCATAAGCAGGTGAGGTCTTGGTCTAACTTCAGTCAGTAAGTTTGGTATAGTGGTGAGCAGGGGGAAGAACTTAAGAAGAGTGAAGAGGTCTTCTATGAACGTCAGGTCTTCCAACAACCTAAGGAGGAAAAACTTAGAAAATGAGATCCTTTTGGATTCAATGCTTCAGGAAACTGAAAACATTATGACAACATTGTAATCAAACATCCATTACAACACAATCATAATAATCCATGTGAATACTTCAATCATGAACATTTAGTATTAGACACATAATAAGATGGAGTAAGAAAATATGACTTGGCTTAAACAAGAAGTATCAAATACAGATACGTAACTTGAAACCACAGGCTTTGCTAAAAATTTACAATCCGAGAGCTTAGCTCAACGATCGACTATTAAAAAATATAAAAACTGAGTATATATACTCAAAGAAACTTCCTCCCTACATAAACACACTCTGGTCATGCATTCAAGGCTTGGCGTCTGCATCTTCTTCGATCAAGCTGCACTTGCACTCTTCTTTTAGACACAAGATCAGATTAGTATGGGATTCTCAGGAAAATTTATTGCAAGGGAACTTTCGGCTGATAGTCTACCCTCCACGACTAGATTTTCCATACTTTCCATTTATGTGATGAGACGAGGTTTCAAATACCCTACCCATTTTCATTAACTACATTCATTGGGATTAGTACGAAGCCTGAAAACCATGAATGTTCCAGGTGAGCTCACAATTCCTTTGTCACACACGGTCGTCGGCCTTGACCTTCATATTTAAGGAGTTTTCACTCCTCTTGATTTCAAATGTCCCGATGCTTGCTCCCGCGAAATGGCCCATTTGGATCAACGACCGGATTTGCCTTGAATCCGACGGTCATGATCATCTCCTCGAACAACCTCAGCCGCCCATCGCTCGATCAGGAGCCTATCCTTTATTTATCCTTGCCTCCATATGACCCTGGGCAGTGACCGTGAGCTTGATTCCTAGGAGCGTCATGATTTCGCATTTCACGAACTCATGTTGCGCTCTATGCTCAAACCTCCGAGTCACGAAATTGCGATTGCTCGGATCAGGCGACATGTGTCTCTTTACATTGGATGACCTAGATTGTATCAACGTTTCGGGACTTCGGGCCATTGGCAATTTTCACCCCAATTTTCCCGAAAGACTTTCTCCGTGGTTCAAATCTCGCGCCACGTGCCCCCTAGAATGAACAAACCCGATTATTTCGTGACTTTTCATTTCGTGAGTCTTCACGACTCGGCCCTTTGACTGCTCCATCCCACGAGTCAACAAAACGTCGAGCCTGCGCTACGTGTCCCTATGGTACCAACGACTAAGATCAACCTCACGATTTCAGACCTCTGTTTGACGCTAAACCTGGTGCAACTGCATGATTCCGATCCCCCGATGACCGTCGATCCGCTCCACCTGGTGGATCTTTGTAAGGTAGCTAGAGAGGTAGTGGGGGGGCCCAGAGGGCCCATAGTGATAATAGTAGAGACCATTCAATGTAATTTGGACTAGCTCCATTATATTATTAAATGAGGCCCACTATGATAGTTAGATATAATAAATGTAAGAGGACTTATTAGAAGGTTCTACTTCTAGAAGATTCATCCTCTAGAATGTTCTTAAGTGATGGTAGAACTATATAAAGGGGTTCAAGCAATGTAATGAGACATGAAGAGAAGTATTGTATTTGGAGCGGTAGCTCAATAGGAGGATGCCCCCTCGAAGAGGCAAGTGAACAGGAGAGGATCCCTTCCATAATAGGATCCATTGTATGGTGTTTCCATACCTCAAGGGTTTCTATAATAAAGTTGGGGTTTTTTATATTGTTTTATGAATCTTTGTGGTATTTCTATATGCAAGTATTTGGTTCTTAACAAGTGGTATCAGAGCACTTTCCTTGGCAGACATTGTGGGAAAATATTTTTGTAGATTTTTTTTTCGGAGAAGAAAAAAGAGGGCCGCAATATTCCAGAAATTTTTGGTATGGTATATTTTTGTGAAAAATTTGCAGAAAAAGGTTGTAGATCTGAGTTCCTCTTAGAAAAACACCCAATTTGAAAAAAAAATCGTCTGAAACGGAGTCCGGGAAGTCAAGATATTGAAGTTTTAAAATCTGCAAATTTTTAGGGTTTTTTCCGCAGACGACGGCGCAATTTTTATTTTTATTTTTGTAGCATCTGGAGGCTGAATTTGCCCAAACAAATTATAGATCTGAGTTCCTCTCACAATTTCACCCAATTTCAAAAAAAAAATCAGCCGAAATGGAGTCCGAGAAGTGAATTTATGAGCATTTTAAATTCAACAAATTTTCAAGGTTTTTTCGGAAAATGCCGCAATTTTCTGCAGTAATTTATTGTTCTATTTTTTGGGTTTTTTCATGATGGCGGTGGGACTACAGAGTTCATAAATTTTCATAGGGTGCTCATATGGATATTTCTTCTCAAAACCTCAAAGAAATTCTACAGATTACTGAAGCATTCAAATCCCAATTGTTTGACACATTGAATGCCAGATTGGATGGCTTTGTAGATGGTCTCAATGATAGTTTTTGTAGTATTCAAGATTCTTTGGATAACATGAAAGATAGGTTTCTTATGGTGGACCTGAGGGATGAATACAATCCATAAATATATTCTTGGTATGATTTTGAGGCCGACTGCGATGATTGGTATATGGATAGTTGTCGTTTCTGGGATGACAACCACTTCTATATTTTATTTGATGACTCTACTCCACCTTCTGTAGAGAACATCAATGTCCCACATTAGGAGCTAGTTACCAGCATCCAACCTGCATATTCTACAATGGTATTTTTCCTTCCAGATTCATCTTTGATCATCTCCCACTATGTGGATGGATAATCTTATTTGGATCCACATGATAGGTGTCAGTATTGGGAGCATCATTTTTAGTTGGTTATTGGGTTTCAATATCTTTAATGTGGGGTTCACATGAGCAATTGGACATGGGACCCTGATTTCCAATGGTGGTTGGACTACTTCAGCATGGTGTCTACCATTTCTCAATGGGACCCTGGTTCTCTAATCTACTTCAACACTATGGTCTACACTTATCCATGGGACCTTGGTATATGGTTGTACATCAAGCGTTGAGGACAACACTTTCATAATGGGGATGGAATGTAAGGTAGCTAGAGAGGTAGTGGGGGGGCCTAGAGGGCCCATAGTGATAATAATGGAGACCATTCAATGTAAGGTGGACTAGGTCCACTTTATTATTAAATAAGGTCCACTATGGTAGTTAGATATAATAAATGTAAGAGGACTTCTTAGAAGGTTCTACTTCTAGAAGATTCCTCCTCTAGAATGTTCTTAGGTGATGGTAGCACTATATAAAGGGGTTCAAGCAATGTAATGGGACATGAAGATAAGTATTGTATTTGGAGAAGTATCTCAATAGGAGGATGCCCCCTTGAAGAGGCAAGTGAACATGAGATGATCCCTTCCATAATATGATCCATTGTATGGTGTTTCCCTACCTCAAGGGTTTCTATAATAAAGTTGTGGTTTTCTATATTGTTCTATGAATCTTTGTGGTATTTATGTATGAAAGTATTTGGTTCTTAACAATCTCCATTGTTGAACACTAATCTTGCTTTCTTACTTGATTTGAATCCATATTTGACCGCTCTAGGTGTGACGTTTGGTGCTTATGACTGCGGCCTGCAAACAACTACATGGATGACTGGCTAAAGGCTCAGGAAAACAAAAGGATCAATGACGGAGGTAAATAGAGAAGTTCTAGACTTTAGGGGAAAAAAAAGGCTTAGGGACAGTATTTCTCAGGCAAGTTGCTAAGGAAAAACATGTCTATCAAGCAGGTGAGGACAAACATCAGAAAACTATAAGCCGAGAGGAAAACTTATGACCGGGTCTGCAAAAGCAGGAAAAACAAGTAAAAACACAGACCAAGGTAGAAATCACAAACCCCTAAGGCTCTGGAAAGATTATGTGCTAACATTTGGCTCCATAGGGGATGGGATGCTCCCTGCGAGCTCCCAAGAATGCGCAGCTCCAGTTCCTTTCTTTGGGTTATGGAGTCTCCTAATAAAACAAAATACATAAAACATGGACAATATTTACAATGGTGGAACGCCGATTGCGGCTTCAAACAAATGTTTTTTTTAGGAAGTGCCCATTTACTGGGCCACCGAAAACTTCATCACCCTCCAAATTCTACAACCTGTAAGTGTTGTTGGGAAACGCTTTAGAAATTTTGAAGGGGCTGATCCAAAGGGCTTCAAATTTTCCATGCTTGCCCTTGTCCTTTCTGGGCGCATCCCATTTGAGGACCATATCTCCCGGATGGAAATCCTCCTTATTGCTCTTCCTGTCAAAGGCCTGCTTGATTTTCTGCTGACGGTGATGCGCTCTATCCAAAATATTCTCTCTTGCCTGCTGCACTTCTACCAGTTGATGTATCCTCCTGATCATATCATCAGGCTCTTTGTGGCAGTCTTGGAATAATTTCTCCATAGGCAGGGCGAGCTGGGAAGGAAAAAACTACTTCAGTACTGTATACAAGTTGGAAAGGAGAGATGCCCATGGGCCTCTTTGTTGCCAGTCTATCAGTCCACAAAGAAAATTTGATCTTTGAATCCCATGATTTCTTGTTGTCCTCTAACAACCTTTTGATAATCTTTATAAGGATTTTATTAGAGGACTCTACCAGTCCATTCCCTTATGGATAGTAAGGGGTTGAGTGGATTAATGAAATTTCGAACTGCTCACAAAACTTGATCAACGGTTTGGTCCTGAAGGAAGTGACATTATTAGTAACAATTATGTCCGGGCAACCAAATCTTGCTATAATATCTTCGAGAAAACCAATGATCACTTTGTGAAAATCACTCCTAATGGGGATATCTTATATCCACTTGGTGAAATAATCTGTTGTAGTTAAAATCCACCTGTGTTGACCACTTGAAGGAGGATGAATTTCCCCAATAAATTCTAGGCCCCATTGTTGAAAGGGTATTGAAGCTAGTACATGCTTCAATGGCAGAGACTTGAGGTGTTTCTTCCCAGAGAAATTATGACATTTAATACAAGCCCTGATTTTCGCACAATCATCATTGAATAGAGTAGGCCAGTAGTACCCAGCCCTGAGAATTTTGTAGGATTTGGTCTTCCAGAAATGATGTCCCCCACAAAGGTTGTTATGGAAATCAAATATAATCCTTTGGGCCTCTTGTGGCTCTAAACATCTCAGGAGCACTCCTAACGGTTATTTCTAGTACAATACCTGGTCAATAAGGAAATACCTAATCTCTTTGAGCTTTAAATCTCTTGCCTTGGTTTTTCCCATACCATCTGGAGGTCGCAACTCTTGCAGAAAATATATAATGTATTTATACCAGGTGCATTCTACCAATGGAGGGATGTCCCCAGAAATTTTATCAGACAACTCTACTCACTGATCTTCTGAGCAAGTGTCGATGAAATTGACCCCCAAAGGTTTACAATTAGATTAAGCCAATAACTTGGCTAAAACCTGGCCTTTAACTAGCTTGGTGGGTTTTATTTCCAAATCAAATTCAAGGATCTTGGAAATCCACTTGCTCCTCCTCCCATCTATGTCAGGCTGAATGAGAATGTCTTTCCTAGAAACTGAGGGAACATATGTAATGATTTTTGAATGAAAAACATAAACTCTGAAATCTTTGAGAGCTTTCACCAAGGCATAGGACTACTTCTCCATGATGTCATATTTCACCTCAACATCTCTAAATTCCCGACTGAAAAAGGAAATGGGCTGCTCCAACCCTTCAACATTTTTCTGCAACAGAACAACCACTACAGTATCAAATGAAGCAAATGAAAAAATGAGGAAATCCTTTTAGTAATCAGGACTGATAAGCATAGGTGCTTCAGTCAAGGCCCTCTTTATTTGATCAAAGGAACTTCAAGACTCGACAGTCCATCTGACTTCGTTTCCTTTCCTCAACATGGTTTTTATAAGCTTTGCCATCTCAACAAAGTTGGAAACAAACCTCATAAAATTAATTTTTCCCAAGAAAGACTGAACTTCTTTCCTGGATCTCAGGAATGACAAGGTTTGGATTGATACAACTTTGCTGGGATCAATCTCGACTCCTTCAGCTGATACTATGTGGCCCAAAAATTTTCCCTCCTTCATAGCAAACAACAAATTCTTGGGATTTAAGGAGAGACCAAATTTCCTACATTTCAGGAAAACCCTTTTTAAATGCTCACAATGCTCTCTATCTGATCTGGAGAAGACTGTAATGTCATACAGATAGATGACCACAAACTTCTCCTTTTCTCCAATGAAAACGATATCCATGGCCCTTTGAAAGGTCTCCCTCGCGTTCATCAATCCAAAGGGCATTTTGGCATACATGAATGTACCCCAAGGAGTGGTGAAGGTTGTTTTTTCTCTGTCCTCAGGTAGGACCGAGATCTGATTATATCCCAAAAATCCGTCAATCATGGATATCCTTGATGCATCAGTTACCCTTTGTAATATGTGTTCCATTTTCGGAAAGCGATAATTGTCTTTCTTTGAGCTCCTGTTCAGATTCCTGAAATCGACACAAAGTCTGATTTCTCCATTCTTCTTCCTTACTGGGACTAGGTTGGCCACCCACTCAGAATACCTCAAAGGAACGATGATCTGGGCATCCAACAACTTTTTTACCTCTTTCTCCATAACATGAAGCAACATAGGATTTATCTGTCTTAATTTCTGCCTAAGCGGTTTGGCTTCCTCTTTCAATGGGATCTTGTGCTCAATGACACTCGTATCATATGTTTTGAGGTCTTCATACATCCAGGTGAACACATCAACAAATTCCCTTAACAGTTCAACATACACGACCCTCCTCTCCTTTGACAAACTGCTTGACAACTTGACAAATTTGGGATTCCCCTCTGTGCCAATGTTGCACTCAGCTACATCAACATCCTCATTTGGGACTTTACCTTTTATTGCCACATCATTTTTGTCAAATAATATTTCCAAAGCGACTAGTCCCTTTGGGATGTGATTGTTGGGTAACCCGACAATGTGATGATCAACAATTTTGTTCAGGAAAACATCAGGATGAGGATGTATTTCGGAGTCGGAATCTTGATCAATGTGTAATGTTGAAAAATCATCAATAGTCTCCAGGAGTCGTTTGATCTCAAGATCATCCTCAAAAACTTTCCAATGCTTGACGTTGTCAGGTATGGAGGGTCTATATTTTACTTCTACATCATACCTGAGCTTGGGTGGTAGAGGGACTCTGAAATTGCTTTCCGAAACAACCAGAGAGTCATCCATGACATTCTATTCTCTTGGCATAAATGAAATGTTGAAAGCCGAGAAAAACTATCAGTCAGATCCCACGCTTCATTTCTATATGATCTCAGTCGAGGGTGTTTGGCCTGATAAATATTCTTGATCTTCTAGACAATTAACTCAACATCCCCAAACAACGATATCTCTTCAATTCCCATGTCTTTTGCATACCTCAAACCCAAAATAAGAGCTTCATAGTCTGCCACATTATTGGTATTTTCAAATTCTAACTTGTAGGACAAAGATATAGTTTCTTGAGCAAGGGAAACAAGGACTACTCCAGTACCAACACCTTCTCTAGAAGAGGCTCCATCAAAGAAAATTTTCCGCATAGAGGTAATCAGAGGAAAATCTTCACAAAGAATAATGAACTTTCTGATCTCAAGAGGGGGCTCAAGGGCATCAGTGAGCTGCAATAAGCTGGATCCCAAACCAGTGTCAAGTGAAAATATAGGATGTTTGGTGGGATCTACTTCATCGCTGATAATGTAGGCCAAATGAGCTTCTCTGTATAGTATTCTATGCTCCCCCCCAAACACAGGAATGGTAGCATATGTGAGGTCCATCTGCAATGTTCCCCCAAGTATTTTTATCCATGATCTTGACAATAGCATGCCAAACTTGGGAGGGACATCAACCACCACAATATCCATGACCACACTTTTCATGGGTAGCTGAAACAAGGTCACAACCAGATCTTTGATGACCCCAAGACATTGCACTTTCCTGGAGTCAGAGGAATACAAGTCATAGTATGATTTTGTGATTTCTAGACCTAATTCTTCCATGACAGTTTTTGGCATGAGGTTATGAGAGGCCCCTGAATCCATCAGAAAATTATGCAATACCTTGTCATGTATGTTCAGTGATGTGTAGAAGGGAGGGGATGAATCATCTCTATCTTCTACCATGGGACCTAGGATGACTGTTGGCTTCTCGTCTTGAAAATTGATTGAGTCTGAGGGATGATTCAAAGGTTCGAGCAACAATAGTTTAGATAGGGATCTCTTAAAGTCTTCATGCTTGAACAGCTCTGAAAGGGGTACCAGGATCCTAATATTCTGAATTTCATGCTCAAAGTTAAAATAGGAGGGCAGATTTATAATTTATTTTACCTCTAGGATAGTACCTTTGGATACTAGTGAGGGATTCTAGGCTTTCTTTTCCTTACTGCTGCTTGCTGCATCTTTGGCGGGCTTGTCTTCTCTGGGAGGTTGATCAGGGACGTCGAACTTCCCATATTTCTTCTTAGACCCAAGGTTGTATCTATTCCGGTTGTCGCTGGCCTTATTCCCCTTTCTCATCTCGTTTAATTGAATGTCCATGAGAGACTCCTCGTACGCTGATTGAGTTAAGTGAGGAGAAGGAGATGCGTCTTCGAGACAGTGAATTTATGGGTCAAGGTCCTCTTCCTCTCCACCATCATCTGTGACAAGGTTGTTCTGAAAAAGGGGGTTTGATTTTCTGATCATCCCTGTCTCTGTTCTGAGGCTCTCTTTGCATATTCTGAGGAGCATGGTTATTCATCCTCTTGAAGTTTCCTCTGTTATCAACATTTTGAGGATTTCTGTATGTTTGATTTCCCTCCAATTCCAACCTTTCCATCCTAGCTGAAAGTGATTTTAGTAACTTGGTTACTTCGTCCATTTGAGGGGGGAGGGTAGAGGAATTGGAGGTCAAGGCTTCAGATCTTCCCCTTCCTCTGTTTTTATCAGCCTTGTTCCTGAGTCGGTCAACTACCAATATGTTAGATTCTACTTCCAGGGCTGCATCTTGCATATGAGCCAAGGAGGTATCCCTTCTCTCTCTTAGCAAGAGGCATAAGTTAGGGTCAAAAGCACTAGCATATGTGATTTTGGCAGAGGCCTCTATAGGCTTTATCTCAGCAGGGATGTTATTGTACATTGTGTTGAATCTTTTGGAGAAGTCAGAGACAAACTCTCCCTCTTTTCTTTTTAGGGATCCGAACTCTGTGATATAATACATGAAGTCTTTTTTATCCCCCCATTGTCTCAATAAGATATCATCTAACGCCTCAATCCCATGAATGGATCCAGGGGTCAGGGCCCTGAACCACTTTCTGGCTTCTCCATCTAGGCTATGAACAAAAATCCTCATCCATACATCTTCGTCTACTATGACATAGTTATTACCATAACTATAGAAAGCTGCAAGGTGCTCTTCTGCAATTATATATCCCTCTCCTGTAAACTTAGGTAGTTTCTTAAGGTAGCCACCTGCTGGTAGGGAATTAAGAGGCCGAGGCATAACAAGAGGGGAATATATGGCTACTACTATGACATCCATTCTATTTCTAGGGGGGATTAACACCCGCCATTGGGATGTGAACTGGAGGAGAACTAGGTGGGGAAGGAGTTCGAGCAGGGGATATTGGAGGTGTGTTTTTGGGGACGAAAGAAAACAATGAAGGACTTGAGGGAGCAGAGGTTTCCCTTTCTGTAAACACAACAAATTTAATAGGAGGAGGAGTAGTGAAGCTCGGAGAGGGTAAATCAAAAGGAAAACTTCCAAAATTTAAACTTCTAGAAACTCCAACAGAGGGTGTAATAAGAAAATGAGAAATAGCTATTGGAGTTGTTATAGGAGGATGGTGAAAATTATCAGAAATACCTGGTTCAACAACTGAAGTACCTTCTTGAAGGGTCTTTCTTCTTCTGAGAATTTTCTCTGGGTCGGCTTTAGGATTTGCTAGAGGCAGCTGTGGAGTAGACCTCGTGTGTCTGCCTCTGGAATCCACAGCTGAAACAATGGAGTCGCTAGGTGTGCATTTGCAATATTTGATGTACTGAGTTCTGATGCACCTTCATAACTAGTAAGATTTGTCGTTCAATCCAAGGGAAAATCTTCAATCTTGTCCCCGACAATGGCGCTAAAAATGTTAGCACCAGAAGTCACCCCTAGATTGCGGCAAAGGTAAGCCTGATACCCATCAGTTTGTATGTCACAAAAAATAAATATAAAGGCGGTCTAATAGACACAGACTCAGGATGGTAACATTATAACTCATAAAGCTATATCGGAAAGCATAAGCAGGTGAGGTCTTGGTCTAACTTCAGTCAGTAAGTTTGGTATAGTGGTGGGCAAGTGGAAGAACTTAAGAAGAGTGAAGAGGTCTGCTATGAACGTCAGGTCTTCCAGCAGCCTAAGGAGGAAAAACTAAGAAAATGAGATCCTTTTGGATTCAGAGATTCAGGAAACTGAAAACATTATGACAACACTGCAATCAGACATCCATTACAACACAGTCACAATAATCCATGTGAATCCTTCAATCATGAACATTCAGTATCGGACGCATAATAATATGGAGTAAGAAAATATGACTTGGATTAAACAAGAAGTCTCAAATACAGATACATAACCAGAAACCAAAGGATTTTCTAAAACTTTACAATCCGGGAGCTTAGCTCAACCATCGACCATTACAAAATATAAAAACTAAGTATATATACTCAAAGAAACTTCCTCCCTACAGAAACACACTCTGGTCATGCATTCAAGGCTTGGCGTCTGCATATTCTTCTGTCATGATGCATTTGCACTCCTTTGTCAGACACAAAATCAGATCGGTATGGGCTTCTCAGGAAAATTTATGACAAGGGAACTTTCAGTTGATAGTTTTCCCTCCACGACCATCTTTTCCATACTTTCCATTTATGTGATGAGACGAGGTTTCAACTACCCTACCCATTTTCATTAACTACATTCATTGGGATTAGGACGAAGCCTGACAACCATGAATGTTCCAGGTGAGCTCACAATTACTTTGTCACACGCGACCGCGGGCCTTGACCTCGTGCTTATCCCTCTGAAAACTCGAGATTCCATATTTCAGGAGTTTTTACTCCTCTTGATTTCAAATATCCCGATGCTTGCTCTCGCGAAATGGCCCATTTGGATCAACAACTGGATTTTCCTTGAATCCGACGACCATGATCATCTCCTCGAACAACCTCAACCACCCATCACTCGATGAGGAGCCTATCCTTTATTTAGCCTTGCCTCCATATGACCTTGGACAGTGACCGTGAGCCTGATTCCTGGGAGAATCGCGATTTTGCATTTCGCGAACTCATGTTGCACTCTATGCTCAAACCTCCGAGTCACGAAATCGCGATTGCTCGGATCAGGCGACACACATCTCTTTCCATCGGACGACCCAGATTGTATCGGAGTTTCGGGACTTCGAGCCATCGACAATTCTCACCCCAATTTTCCCGAAAGACTTTCTCTATGGTTCAAATCTCGTGCCACGTGCCCCCCTAGAATGAACGACCCCGATTATTTCACAACTTTGTGTTTCGCGAGTCTTCACGACTCGACCCTTTGACTAATCCATCCTGCGAGTTAGCGAAATGTTGATCCTGCGCCACGCGTCCCTCCGGTACCAACGACTAAGATCGACCTCACGATTTTGGACCTCTGTTCAACGCTAAACTTGGTGCAACTACATGATTCCGATCCCCCGATGACTGTCGATCCGCTCCACCTGGTGGATCTTTGCCGTTGAACACTGATCTTTCTCGCTCCCTTGATTTGAATCCATATTTTACCGCTCTAGGTGTGGCGTTTGGTGCTTACAACTGTGGCTTGCGATCAACTACATGGATGACTGGCTAAAGGCTCAGGAAAGAAAAAGGATCAATGATGGAGGTAAAGAGAGAAGTTCTCGACTTTAGGGAAAAAAAAAGTCTTAGGGCCGATATTTCTCAGGCAAGATGCTAAGGAAAAACAAGTCTATCAAGGAGGTGAGGACAAACAACAGAAAACTACAAGCCGAGAGGAAAACTTATGACCGGGTCTACAAAAGGAGGACAAACAAGTAAAAACACAAACCAAGGTAGAAATCACAAACCCCTAAGGCTCTGACAAGATTATGTGCTAACACAACCTTTGTTGCATTTTTGTAGCTTACACTGTTTCCTAGCATCCAAATCATCCTCCTGTAGTTTCCAACACATTTTGCAAATAAGGAAGTTGGAGTTCAATGCTCCTCCAATTCACTTGATGTTTATATATGCCCAAAAGTTTTGTATCTTTTGATAACCGACATATAACTTTTATACTTTCAATGCTTTTCACAAATAATTCCAAATTAACTTGTAGCTTGTTGTTATTCCAATCTAAAATTTGACCTTCCTCATAAATGGCTCATAATTATTGTAGGTGTTGATTTGGAATGGAAATGAATTATCTTGATCTTCAACAATGGTAATTCCTTCAAACTTACTGTAAAGACCCCTCCGTTACGATAACTAATAGCGGCGTACAAGGTAAATATATATTTTTTTCTTCTTCACATTAGGAAAATAAAATCGTCACAAAAAAATTAATAGCAACACTATCGACACATCATTCAAATTAGTGACGGCACAAAATCAAGCATTAACATAATTAAAAGAAAAACATAGTCAATGCATTAGCATAATCAGTAACGATACATAAGCAACACTTCATCACATTAGATAATGACACATAATCGACAAGTATCATAAAATAACAACGCAATATCAACTCATCACATAAAGATAACATAAAGAAACTACCCGCCCGACCTATCCTGCAAGGTTAGGACCTCCAAGACGCATAAGCAACGCTCAAGCCCAGGATTCATCTGATTTATTTTGACCACTTAAGGTCTCAGGGCTGGCGACTGTTCTGAGGAACACAGAGGTGTCTAAATACCACTAATACAATCAAGCCGAAATCCAACTAGATCAAACAATCAATCTTAATTATCAAGTATTCATGGCGTGGCAAATTCTATTACAAACATACATCAATTAAAGAACACAATTATCCATCTATGAAGAATTTTGTCAAGAGTCCAATCTACAATAATATGTATCAATTTAATTGACACAAATTCCACCTATGAAGCGTTCCATCAATAGTCCAACTACAATTTACATACATCAATTAAAAGACACACTTACCACCTATGGAACATTCCAACATAAACCACAATTCAAGACTAGATATATTAACTATACTTATCCATTAATTTTCAAGGCATAATAGAATAATCTACTCTGCTCGGTCAATTTGCACGTAAATCCAAGGGCAACTGAGTGAGAAGACAATACCTAAAGGTGATAAGAACCACAAGAGCAGGAGGATGATATTAGAATCTGATATAATCTGTTTCCAATAATAATTGTTAATAGTTAAGGTCAGGGTCAATCAAGGTCTAGCATCGTTTATCGAGTGCTCCAACTTATTTTAATCCTCCTATAACTCAACTATATGTAAGTATCAAAATACAACATAAATCTTTTTAAAAAATATAACAATAGATCAATAACAACCTTGCATATCTAATTTAGAAATAAGAACAATCACATTAAAGATTCCATGCTACTTACATGTCCAATTGAAGAAACTACAAGAAGAACTACCATGTGTAAGCAACATATAACTTCATAGATTAACTTATACATTCTTGCATAAGGATTTAAAATCAATAAAAATAAGTAGATTGATAACGATTCACTTGTTTGCCCCCTATAGACAATTTAAAGATAAAAAATAGCAAGCTATAAACATAAAGAATTAATATTCCACTTACTTAGCCATTACAAAGGGTAAGAGAGTATAATCATTAAGAGCTCTTTACCAAGCCATAAACTACTTTATATATATCCATTGAAGGGATTTATAAGAAGACCACTCCCATTCCCACTACACTAACCATTGACAGGTGGACTTGGATTAAATTAAGCGAGTTATTACCATTATTTTTCTTAAGGTGAAAGCTTCTTATGTGGGGTATTTTCAAGTGCACGAAGAATGTTGATGACATGGAAACAACAATGAATGTCATAACATAGATACTAATAAAAAAGGTGGTGATTGGATATCAGGACTTCCTTGAATGGAAACGACCCGACGATTCCAGTAAGGTTAACCCCTTAAACGAAAAAACTCCAAAAACTGACATCTTGGATTAAATTCCTGGAAGCGATTAACTATTTTTGAAGCAATGGTTGATGGACCACGATCCAAATTATTTAAACGAAGGTCATGCAAGCGGGCCCCTACAACACACACCAGTCAACAATTGAAATAACACAAGGGCGACGAGGGAGAAACCCCATATCCAAAAAGCAACAACATATCATGAGAGTAGTGATTTGAACAACAACGGGTTACTGCCATCTCTAGGATTCCAAATCAAGGTTCAACTCAAGTAGCGATATAAGTATGCTTCCTTTTTCGTGACCCCCAACATTTGTCAGTCCAAAACTGTCAAATTGTGATCGGACTTGAAGGTGAACTGCAGACTAAGGAGAAGAGTTGAAATCTTTTTGTTTGCATCAAACGACATTCAAACGAAAATACATAAGGAGAGGAAATAACACACGATTACCCAAATACACCCAAGATCTCGTCATTGCAATACTGGAATTTCATCACAATTGCAGTGGGTTTCAAGCCCAATAAACCACTAATATCACAATACATTTCATTATATGTTTTACTACAGAAATATGCATAACAGATCTCATACTGCTCACAAATACATCCTCCAAATTGTTTTAGCTATCCGTCGATCTATAGGTATGATAGAGAATGGATAACATTCTAGCATCCACCCAAATTATAGTTTCTAGTTATGATTATAAAAGGTTTGAATCTACAACCAATATCAATTAAAAATTTTAATATACAATTCCATAATATCCTTATTTTCCTCAGCACATATTAACATCAATATTCATAATTTGTTTAAAAAAAAAACAACATTACAAAGATGGAGTACCGTAACCGATAATCCAATGTTGACGAGGATTGATATTGCCGAAGAACTCCACTCGAACTTGCGCCTAGCGCTTTCAGTTTTCAATCCAAGGACTTCACCGGTATCTCCCATCCAACGCTAGGGGTAATCTTCTTCCCTCTTATCCCCCCGATCTGCAGAGAGGCCACACACACGATACTATAAAAATATTCTAGCGCCAATCTTGCCTCGCAAGGTATAGCCACCACTCTCTCTCAACTTGGGTATCCCAACTCTCACATGTAAAACCTGTCAAAATTTCTGCAGCATAACTTTACCCATAACCCGTGTGTCCCCTTTCCCCTCTTTACATTTGTTTTATAGGAGTTTCCTTAATGACAACTCCCCACTTGCACAATTAATTCACTTTTTAATTTAGATAAATTAGAATTATTCCCCCCTTACACTTGTCACTCCTTTCCTCAAGTTGCACAAGAAATTCCACATTTTATTTTAATTAAAGTCAATTTCCCTCACCCATCCTAAAAACGCTCCTTAAATCACTCCTAGTTGTCTCTTGATTCCCCTTATTTCCAATTAATGAATGACGCCTTACTAAATCTCAGTTGAGTTAAAATATGACTCTTCTTCTAGTTAGACTAGTGTTAACTAGACTCTAGATACCTTTCTATGCGTACACATTCTTTCATCTTTATTTCTTTCTCATTTTAGAACTCCCTTTTAATATTTTCTTGCACACATGTGCCTTATCAAATATTTAGATATATTTCACTCTTTTTAATTCATAACCTGATTTACTTCATCCCCTTTTTATTAAATTTATAATTTAGTTTTAGTCTTCTTATCCAAAGTTAGACTTAGGCTTAAATTTTGAATAGGCTTAGACTTTCATTTGGGGATGTAAAATTAATAATTTCAATCCTTAATTAAATAGTTAAAGCCAACAATGCTTAAATATGTTACGAGGTTTAATTATTCGCTCAAGGTTTTCTAGGCCACCTAGATTCATTGACTCAAGTTTTATTTTCGCGACATGCCCTTCAAGACGCACTCTGTGCTCCAAGGGTGCCACTCGCCTTTGATTGGTTTTGGTAGTTGTCCAACCCCTAGAGTCAACACTCCATTCGGGTGACCTTGTGAGAGACCAAGGGATTCAAAGAATAAGGACCCCTCCTTATTGTGCGCCCCTTAGAAATCTTCGTGAGCGACTGTCTCGGTCTTCCCTCACGACATCATGGACTTCTTGAACCAGGTAATCATTAACCTACATATCGAGCCACAACGAGAGTGCTAGTAGGATGTGACAGGGACTCTGCCACACCTCTCCCTCAATATATGGTCTATGTGCATGGCCCCTTTACTCCTTATGTGAGTTAGATTAGCAAGCAACTGTTAGCCTGCATCCATCAACAAAACACTGTCAATGATCCATATACAAAATCATACTATAATCGATCATATGTCACATATACATAAATGAAATACTCAAACCAATACAATCCACTCCCTGACTCAATCCGGAGTCCAAGGAGGTCCATTGATTCTATCAACATCTACACTTTGTCAATGTCCTTCACACTCAGGGAAAACTTGTCAATAACATCTGTCAATACACATATATGAAATGACATCAAATTATAATCCATCAACATCATCATAAGAATCCATAAGTGAAACAAACAACCATGTAATATAACCGGATCACTTGCACGCAAGTGTCCTCAAAGAATAAGTCGATAACATGTGCTTGCAAGAGCGGGATGTTACATACACCCCCTCTTGTTTTAAACTTCTTCCCGAAGTTGTACAATATATAAAATGAAATAATAAAATTTTATGACAAGATCTATATGTCTAATATATTAAATAGGTAAAGAAATCGTTGGCGCATATCATATGCGTCCTCTGAGGTAGCCGAGTGTGGACTATAATTGTCCCACTAGACCTTGACTTGATCGACTGTTCGATGTCGTAGTTGTTGAATGCGATGGTCTAGAATGAGGATTGGCTCCGTCG
Source organism: Picea engelmannii (assembly GCA_009831015.1). NCBI lineage: Eukaryota > Viridiplantae > Streptophyta > Pinopsida > Pinales > Pinaceae > Picea > Picea engelmannii. Next base: position 159,563 of record ML785792.1, on the reverse strand, counting down.
TGAGTGCTCCTTTGTACGCCACCTGCAAAGAACTCATGTCAATCACATGTGTAAGGTCACTAACATAATGTCGCAAAACAGAGACATGAAAAAAATCGTGCATACGCCTCAAGAATCAGGCAAGGTTAGTCGATAGGCCATGGGTCCCTTCTTTTCCACAACTTTGAAAAGTCCCACAAACCTATGATATATTTTAGCACCCTTTCCAAACTTGATCAAACTCTTATGTGGTTTCACCCGCAAGAAAACTCGATCACCAAATTCATAATTGCAGTCAATGCGATGCACATCAGCATAACTCTTATGTCGATCTTGCACCTTTTTAATCCCTTGTTTTATTGTTTTCATCTGTTCTTCCATTTCTTGGATCGCTTATGGTCCTACAAGGAACCTATCCTCAAGTCGATCCCTGCTCAATGGCATCCAACATGGTCGCCCGTAAAGAAACTCAAACAGTTCCATCTTAATGGTACTTTGATCTTTGTTGTTGTATGCACACTTTACCAATGGCAATAACTCTTCCCAATGTTTATGTTGGTCCATTACTTACATACGTAACATATCTTCCAAAATTTGGTTCGTTCTTTCTATCTTCCCATCTGGCGCATGGTGATATGTTGTACTAAAGTTCATTTGTGTTCCCAAGGCCTCTTGGAGACTAGTCCAAAATTGTCATGTAAACACTGATCCTCGATCAGATATGATCCTTCTCGGTACACCATGTAACCTTACGATCTCATTGATAAAAAATCTAGCTATGTTTGGCACCTGATACGTCATATGCACATGAATAAAATGTGCACTCTTCATCAGAGTGTCAACTACCATGAAAATCGAGTCGTGCCTCCTTGACATCAACGACAATCCAACAATAAAGTCCATCGAAATGAACTCCCATTTTTATTCCGGAATAGTGTGTGGTTGTAGTAATCCTACCGAATGTCTATGTTCAACTTTCACTTGCTGACATTCTAGACAGCTCGCCACAGAGCCAACTATGTCTGCTTTCATTCCTTCCAGAAGAATAAAGGCTTTAGGTCTACCCTCATCTTCGTGACTCCTAGATGAGCCATGTACATTGCTCTATGAGCTTCTCTTAAGATCAAACTTCTCAATTCATCATTAGGTGATACATAAATTCTATTATTATACCTCATTAATCCGTCATTTCCCAAGGTATAACCTTCAAACCTTGGTACTATCGTGGTATCTTGTCCGATATTTCCCTTAACCTATTTGCACCAGTCATCGTCGATCTATATAGCTAGAATATTTTCTCAAAGATTCATCTTAAGAGGTATTACCGAGCATATGCATGGTCTCTGACTCAACGCATATGCCACTCTGTTCACCATTCCTTTAATGTAAGTGATCTCAAAATTGTATTCGCTAAGTACTTCTGACCAATGCCTTTGTCGTGCATTCAAGTCTCTCTGCATAAATATGAGTTGTAATACACGGTGATATTTCTTTAGTTCAAATTTTTGTCCAATCAGATAGTGTCTCCAAACCCTCAAGGCATATACAATTCCCAATAACTCCAAGTCATGCGTTGCGTAGTTCTCCTCATGCTTTCTCAATTTCCTCGAGATGTAAGAAATCACTCGACCATCTTGCATCAATACTCTGCCTAAAACTTCCTTGGATGCATCTGTGCATACCAAGAATTCCTTTTCCATGTCTGAGACCTTTAGTATCAACATTGCCATCAAAAACTCCTTGAGCCTTTGAAATTCTTCTACACATTTCTTGGTCCATACAAACTTCTTGTTTTTCTTCTGCAATTTCGTGATCAGATTTGCTATCCTCGAAAAACCTTTGACGAACCGTCGGTAATATACTGATAAACCCATAAAGTTGCGTACTTCTTGTATGTTTGTCGACATAGGCCATTCCATAATAACCTCTACCTTCACTAGATCCACAGTGATGCCTTTGTTGGATATAACATGCCCTAAGTAATGAATCCTCGATGGGTTAAAAGATCATTTCGACAGTTTCCCGTATAATTTGTTTTCCCATAAACACTGTAGTACTAAGCGCAAATGTTCCTCATGTTCTTCCTTCGTCCGAGAATATATCAATATGTCATCAATGAATACTTGAACAAACTTATCCAAGTATTCACAGAACACCCCATTCATCAAACTCATGAATACCCCTGGGGTGTTTGTCAGTCCAAACGGTAAAACGATAAACTCGTAGTGCCCAAACCTCATATCGAATGTGGTCTTAGGAATATCTTCCTCTTTAATTCGTAACTAGTGATATCTTGATCTCAAGTCGATCTTTGAAAACACCATCACACCTTTCATTTGATCAAACAAATCGTCTATTCTAGGCAATGTATACTGGTTCTTGATCGTCACCTTGTTCAATTGACGATAGTCAATACAAATTCTCCACGACCCATCCTTCTTTCTTATGAAAATAACAGTCGCACCCCAAGGTGACACACTTGGACGTATAATTCCCAAGTCCAACAACTCCTTTAGTTTCATTTTCAACTCCTGTAACTCAGGTGTTGACAAACGATAAGGAGTTCTTGCTATTGGTTCAGTTCCATGGTCCAAGTCGATTGTAAAATCCAACTCTCTTTCGGTTGGAAAACCTGGTAAATCTTCTTGAAAAACGTCAGCAAACTTTCGTACTACCAGAAGGTCTTCTAATCCTTCCGCCTCGCCCCTTTTGTTTATTGCTAATATTGCATACAACTTACATCCTTTGCGCATGCTCTTCTGCAGTTGTAGGGAAGAGATAAAACTCAAGGACACTCCCTGGTTTCTTCCCACAATCAGTCTTCTCTGTCCCCCATCATCTGTCAAGCTCAACTGTTTCATCTTACAGTTGAGGATCGCAGCGTGTGACTCCAACCAGTCCATACCAATCTCTTTGTCATAAGATCCTAAGATCGTGACATATAGGTTGGCCTTCGTTACAAAATCTCCCAAGTTAATGCTATAGTCTGAAACCCTTCCTCCAACCTTCTATTTTGCACCTGAATCCATTTATACGTACCTAAACGCGTCCTGCTCGACTTCCCTTACCTTAATTAATTTTAGTGCTACACTAGAATAAAGCTCTCTGTAGCACCTGGATATATAAAAATACTAAATTATTTGTCGGTGATTTTACCTGATATCTCGAGCACAATGGACTGGTGCTCGGCCTGGCGATTATTCACCGTTTCATGAATCCTATGGGCTTTGCACAAATCTCCAACTGTAGTATGTCTTGTTGATCTGACTGCTCTGGCCTTCTCAAGCGAACAATCTCTCTGGTAATGTGGCTCCCAACACATCCAACATCTGGTCTTCAGTACAGTACTCCTGGTCCCTGAAGTAGAAGTTGTTGTCCTACCAGTATGAGATCTTGATCTATTCTACTAAACAGGCCTAAACTGCTTCTATTGTGGGTAACGTCGCTCCTGAGGTGTTGGTCCCTTGTAGGGATTCCTCTACTGAGGATTCGATCATCACGATGTCGTGAATATGGGTCCTCTAGACGTATCTCGACACCCTGATGTTTGTCTGAATGGTGTCAGATGCAACTACGCTCCTGATGTCACTTGTCCAGTCGGTCTCACAGGAGTCCTGCCCTGACTCCCACTAGTTAGTTCTTCCTTAGATATGTGAGCCTTGTGTATTGCATCGTGCAACCTCTGAGGCATTAGAATACTCACCTTCACACGAATGTTGAAGTTAAGGCAAAAAAAAAACATGTTGACCTTTAACTTTTCTGTGTTTAGATGTGGAGCATACCTAAGTATCTCCATGAATTTGGCCTCATACTATGGCACTGTGTGACTACTCTGTCATAATCCTTTGAACTCATTGAGTTGGTGCTCGATGAATTCCTCGAACAAGTACCTTTCCCAGAACCGTTCCTTGAACAAATCCCATGACACATCTTCGAAGACCATGTTTAGTTGAGGTAGGAGCATCTTCCACCATATAAGAGCACTCCCCTTCAGTTGAAATAATGCCATGTGAACCTTCATGTTGGAGGTGAAATCACGAAGTGAGAATCACATCTCCATGTTCTCCAACCATGCCTCGGTGGATAAGCCATATGTGGTACCCATGAACTCGTGAAACTTCACCTTTTCGAGTTCTCTGTGAATGCAACCACTTCCATTTGGAGCGTGCTGTGAACCCTCATTGGGTATAAGAACCCTAGCCCCATCTCTATCAAGTCGGTTAATCAAGGCCTATGACATCCTCAAAAAGGACCTCATCAAACCAACCACATCCCCCACAACAATCTTCTCCTGTCTAATTACTTGTTCTTCTCCTTGGGGGTTATACCCCTCTGGCATGGATGCTACTGGAGGCATTGTTCCTCCTCCCCTAGCACCATGTCATCTACCTCCACGACATCCTCTAACCATGATTACTTGTATGGACAAATTTCAATTTCAATTAGCAATAAGTTATTAATCAAATGTTTAATATGGTGGAAGGCGTGACGGTTCAAAGTCATAGGATTGAACACGCTCTGATACCATATGTAACGTCCCCTCTGTTACTATAACTAATAGCGGTGTACAAGGTAAATATATATTTTTTTCTTCTTCGCATTAGAAAAATAAAATCGTCACAAAAAAGTAATAGCAACACTATGGACACATCATTCAAATTAGTGACGACACAAAATCGAGCATTAACATAATTAAAAGCGACACATAGTCAATGCATTAACATAATCAGTAACGATACATAATAAACACTTCATCACATTAGATAATGACATATAATTGACAAGTATCATAAAATAGCGACGCAATATCAACTCATCACATAAAGATAACATAAATAAACTACCTGCCCAACCTATCCTGCAAGGTTAGGACCTCCAAGACACATAAGCAATGCTCAAGCCCCGGATTCATCCGATTTATTTTGACCACTTAAGATCTTAGGGTTGGTGACTGTTCTGAGGAACAAGGAGGTGTTTAAATCCCACTAATACAATCAATCTAAAATCGAACTAGATCAAACAATCAGTCTTAATTATCAAGTATTCATGGCGCGACAAATTCTATTACAAACATACATCAATTAAATAACACAATTAGCCATATATGAAACACTCCATCAAGAGTCCAATCTACAATAACATGTATCAATTTAATTGACGCAAATTCTGCCTATGAAGCGATCCAACAATAGTTCAACTACAATTTACATACATCAATTAAAAGACACACTTACCACCCATGGAACATTCCAAGATAAACCAAAATTCAAGACTAGATATATCAACTATACTTATCCATTAATTTTCAAGGAGTAATAGAATAATCTACTATACTCGGTTGATTTTCACGTAAATCCAAGGGAAACTAAGTGAGAAGACAATACGAAAGGTGATAAAACAACAAGAGAAGGAGCGTGATTTTAGAATTTGATATAATCTATTTCCAATTGTTGGAACACATGTTTTTCTAATATTTAGACTTTAATAATTTTCATTCTTGTTTAAATAAGAGAAAAAAGAACTTGAGTCTCACCATTGATAAAGTTTTCCATATGATCGAATGATCTAAAATCTTTCAGATTTATGGAGCCACCAAATGATTAATGAGTCAAATCTCCGAAAGTTTCTTCGGAGTATCGCGTTTTAGATATTTCGTTATGTCTTAACATTCAAAATCCCGATACCCAAAAGACGTCCATTTTAACTGTTCTTAAAGCTTTAAAAGACACGAGTTTGGATGTGCGTATGCGTCTTAAGTCTTCTCCTAGTAGACAAGTGACACTTTTTCTGAGCTTGCTGTCTAAGAGTTCGCACAATTCAAATTAACACATGGCACCTTTAGGATGACTCATCCTTAACACATTGTCGCAGGTAATGGTCTTTCAAAGATATAACAAAGAGTCAACTTGCAAACTTACGAAACTATAAAATTCCGAAAGAGTAATACTTGATTAATTAAATCAAACTAAGTCATAGGTAATTAATCATTTCATGTTTCGGGAATCGGGGGTTTACCATTCATCAAATCCAAAAAATCCCGAAACTCGAGTTCCCGAAAGCATTGAGTTTTAAATGTGATTAATTAACATCTTAAAAGGAAATTAACAATGTAAATTAATATTTCTCACATTCGCGTTTCAGGATATTTCAATTTTTTTCCATCCAAGACTCCCGATCGCGAATCACTGATATTTACTAACATTTATTATGAATCAATGGAAATGATTTCTAGCGTATAGTGCGTATCTCCAGATGTACTTTCCTCATTAAAGCCAATAAATTCATCATCTGTAAAGGCATGTGATGGGTGTTCTATATGCACTAAAAACACACTAAAAACCCTCAATTAAATTGTCAACCCGGGGTAAGTAAACTTAGAGTTGTAGCAAAATATATGTCAAGGTAGAAGGGTTGGTAGTAGTATAGTCTAACTAAGGAAGTGGCTATCTAAGGGCTAACCTATTCAAGCAAAGCTATCTAATGAGAAAACCCTACTAAGAAACTTGAAACTATGTAACCTAAGTACTTTGGATCAAGGATCGATGGATAGTTCTAGAAAACAAGTGAAAACCCTATTCAAAGAAAACTAGTTCAATCATGACAATAAGCAAAAGAAACTATTTAAGCATAACAATAAGAAAATAGAAAAAAAAAACTACTTTAACTAGCCTACCTAAATTCAATGAGAAACTACCCTATGAAATCAAGTAACTAAACAAGCAACTATACTATCAAAGCAAGAATAGACAAGTAAGAAATTTAACCTATTAAAACAAGTAAACAACCAACTACTCTAAGATAACTTCTACTGCAAGTAAACTAATTAATACTACTCATTGAACAACTAATTGAGCTAAGAGGCGAGTGAATTCTTTTCTTAATTCAAACTTCAAAACTACTAATTCATAAAAGGAAATCTATTTAATTGAAAGAAAGAAGAACTAACAACTAACCTTTAATCTATGATAAGCAAAATTGCTCTTTAATCTACCAAAGAAAAAGACTATCTGTCCTACAACAACAATAAAACTATCTTCTGATCTATGAAAGAAAGAAACTATCTTTTAACCTATGAAAAATCAAATATAGTGTTGGTGGTTGTGCAAATGTCTCCAGTGTCTTATAATATCTCAATGGCACTTGACAAAAAAATATAATTCAAGTGGTATAAGCTCAATATTGATTTCAATAGAAAAATGAAAGGTGTGGATTAAACAATCCAATGAGAACTTAGCCATTACGGAAACAATCGTCAATTTCCCTGCATATTCATGGAATTATTACTCATGTATTAACCATGAACAATATAACGAGATTTTAATTGTACTTCTATGCTATGTAAGCAAAAATCATAATTAAATTCAATCATTAACTAAAAACTGGAATTGCAATCTAATTCTAGGAAAGAAAGTGCATAAAATGAAACTATGCTATATCTATTTTAACAATTCAAAGTGCAAGAAGGGAAATGCTTAAAAACAGAAATTAAAGCATGACATATAAAAAAAGTAAGCTAATGAATACATTAACTAACAACTAGTTAAGCAAGATCTACATGAAAATAGAATAAGCAATCTATAATTAAAAACTGAAACTAACCCTATCCATCCACCGAATCCTTGTTAAAGAAAACATAAACTAAAACTCCGTTTTAAACTTGATTCTAAAATCATAAATAAAACACAATTTAATATCTAATTGCACACGGGGTTAGTGTATGAATTTTCAAATTCGTTCCTAACTACAAAATCAATGCATATTAACACAAGCCTTCATACTAACCTGCAAAAGAACTAAACAGTTAAGCTACAACAACAAATTGTATAACAAAGGAAAAATAACAATGCATGTACATGAAATGAGATAAAGACATCTAAGCTATGAAATGCATAAACAACTTAAAGAACAGTGACCAGACTGCTGGTGGGCCCCCCAACAAGTCGTGTTCACTTATCAAATGCACACCACGAGCTCAGCAAAATGATTTCACCATTAAAACGTGAAAAACACAGTCTTATACAATTCTGGCAATTGAAAAATGCAAAAACTAAGGAAAATGTTTTTATCTCTATCCTCTACTTCATGTACTACTTCTTAGCTATTGTATGACCACCACGGTGGTATTTATAATATTTAAAGACCAAGTGGTCGACCACTGGAGGGTTGAACCACTTCTAAAAACAACCAATTACATTAATGGCGCCCTAACTGTCAAAATAGAGTGAGCCAATAATCGCCCTGCTCAACAACCCAAACTGAGTTGTTAAGAGTTCAGTAGCTGGAGGGGGAAAGCATGAGCAAAACCAATGTTCTTGATTTGCCCACCACTGGCCGCCAATACCATAACTTCTAAATCACCCACCATTTTTGTGTAGGACGAGGTGTTGGACGAAGTGGCGGACCGGGTACCGGATTGAGTACTAGATGGAGTGTTAGACTGAGTACCAGAAGCAGAAATGTGATGTGATTTTGCCATGTAACACCAAAAAACGTGAATTAGATCCTTGGAAACATAAAAATGTGATGAATTATACTCAATAGCGACATCAAACATGAATTATACATACCTGGTGTGGATCATACCGTTTTGGCACAAAATTCTTCAAAAATCTTCTCCAAAACATGAAAAACACATATGTACATTCGACAAAAGTATCTATTTACTGTCATAAAACTGATCATATCTCTAGCCCAACATTACCCCCACACTTACGATTTTGTAGGTCCCACTGCAAACAAAAATAAATTACCCCTCGTGACTAAGCTTGCTAAGGAGGATAAGCTTTGGAAGCCTCTCCTTCTTGCTGTGAAGACTTTTCCTTATGCCTCTTGTGTTGCTTCAATTGTGCTCTGAGGGTGCAGTTGGATTTGGTCATCTCATCAACCAACTATTGAAGGGAGTTAAACTTTGCTTGGAGGACTGCATTATCATGATGAAGGTGTGTGTCTTTTGTCTTCCTTTCTTCCAACTGTTGGAGAAGCTGATGGTTTTCTTTTTGTAGCTTATCAATGGCTGGGGCAGAATTAGTGATCTCGGAGGAAGGCTTAGATCCTTTAAGGGATGTGGAAAATCTATCATTTTTAGGATCTAGAGTAGGCATGGGTGAAGTGGGAGTTATGGGGGATTGATAAGGAGAGGTAGGTTCTGATTTTGTCTTTCTTTGTGGCTCTAATCCATCCGCAAAATCTTCCCTAAGTCTCTTGTGAGGGCTCTCAAGATCGGAGGACACTTGGATATGATCTGAAGAAGGCGAAGGTTTTGCATAAGGTTTTGTTCTTGTGCTCCGGGTACTCTTTAGAAAGGGTCCTTTACCAAATCGATTGGATCCCATCCTATTTGTGGGAACGATGGGAAAATCTTGTTGAATTACTTCTTGGAGATTTTTAGGTGTGGGATCAAGAGAGGTTGAAGGCATTGGGGGGTTAACAATAGGCTTCTTTCAGTCTTTTCTCTTGGTCTTTTTACCCAATGAGGAAGCAAGGATATCAACAAGATTTTTGTATTGTTCTGGAAAAGAGAGGGTTTGTGAAAGGGGGTTTGGAGTTCTTGGAGAGCGAGGCTTGGATGGAGAGATAGTTCTTAGGCTAAGTGGCTTTTTTCCGGTCTTAATTTTCAAGTGAGGGTTTGTGAATTGATAGATAAATGCATCCCAAGTTTGCCCATGTTTGTCTAATTTGGATAGAACAAGGAGTTTGATCAAGCCATGGTGAAAGAGACTGTTGTGGGGGTCAGTCACATTCTTCCTCACTTGAGAGGACATCTTCTCCAAGCTTTTTAGAAAATAGAAGGGGAAGTTCAAAGGTTTGTTGAACTAAAAATGAGCCAGCAATTTGAAATGACAGGATTTGAAAGTGGAATATATACCTTCACATGTAATCAACCTCATGATGATGATGAGAGGGTTGATCAATTCCTCCTTTATCCACTCCCTAGAATATCCTTTTTCTCCTGAAATGTTCTGGAATTTGGGCTTAAAAACCCTGTTATAACTTGAGCGCGACAGCTGGTGGTTTTTGAACCATCTATCTCCCATTCTTGGAAGCTTCGTGGCTGCAGCAATGGACTCTTCTGAGACTTTAAAGGAAAGAGACCCTATGCACACTGTATTCCCATCAAAACCGAGGGAAAATTGCTTGGAGAGGCCATCATCATGGCTATGCAAGTTAGACAAAAATGCCCCCCAACCAACAATTAAAATCTAGTCTCTAGGAGATGCAAACAAATGTACAGGCGAGTGAAGGGTGGGCCATTCAACAAGGTGAACTGGTGAAGAAATTACAGGCCAAGGTGAAGTTGACTGAGAACATGGTTATAGATATAACCATTTTCCAAGCACAAGTAGTGGATATATGTGAGAAGCTAGAGTTAGCACAATGAAGCCTTTTGAACAAGGTGGAAATTATCCCAAATCATTTTTGGGTGGTGAACAAATCATTGGATAATATTTGTTTCAGAGAAAGAGAGGCTACTGTAGCTCGGGTCACTTTTCAAGAGGCAGTTGTATCATCATCCAGAGAAGAAATGTCTATAGTTCCCAGGTTGTCTGTTTCATAGCAGGTCAGAGGTGACATACTATTGAAGACCTGGGAGGCCAACATAGCTGAAAGTAAAAGAACGACTAAGAAAATCAAAGAGGCTTATGAAGATGCTTTCCACTCACTGAATAAAGAGTCTCTAGGCTTCGGAAAAGGTGATATTTCCAAAGTATTGGGACAAGTTGATGTAGAAAAACATCAAATTGATATCAAAACAATCTCAGAAGAAACTCAGGCTGAAATCTCATAGCTAAAACAGGTCGATATCGCTCAGATAGATAGATGGCTGGTGAAACCTAATTTGCAGCTACAATCAATGACTACAGAAGACAAAAGCATGGAAGACAGATTGCCACTATTGAAAAAGAAATGGTATATTTTTGAGGCAAAGGATGTGACCGAACCCTCCATACTGATAGCACAATTTGTAAGCAGGTGTGTCGAATGTATTGGACGAAGAAAGGGCAGTGATTCAAAGAACTAATGAAGTAACCTATACACATCATCTGTACAAGTCACGATTAGAGACTATTTGTGTCCAAGCTAGAAAACAAGGAAGGAAAACGTCTCTGCTAGCACAAGAAAGAGACAAAGGAGAACTAAATGAAGTGTTCCACCTTTCTCATTTTGTAACTGTTACATTTTAGAAATAAGGGGATTCCAACCACTTAGGGTTGTGAATCTTTGTATAAATAGATATTCGAAAGAATAAACAAGGACTGCTTCTTGCCGATTGTAATTGAGAAAACTCTCCTCATTGAGAATTAATACAAGTGCAGACCAGAGATTCCACATTTCGTCCAGTTTGAGTTATGTGTTCTTATGTCTTTTCACATCCCAACATCTTTTATATATTTTCTTGATGAATGTCTAATCACAATTTAGTACAACATCTATTGTGGTTACATTTCATTTAGTTATCTTATAGCAAACAACTTTTCCTCTGTATTTACAGTTAGTAAATACAAGACTTGTGAGTTAATTGGATTGCTACATTTTATGCTTCATTTAAGGTTATATTATCTATTTTATTCTTCTGTAACAAAGTAGGAATATTCTGTAATTGATGCCTTGCTTTGTCTAACAACTTTATGTTTTTCTTTCATTACATTCAATGCTTTTAATTTTAACTCAGACACTAAAAACGACCTCTGAGTTGTTATACTATTAATTCGATTTAAGGAAAATTTCTCACATAACTGAGGTAGAAAAATTAAACATTAAAACTTTCCTTATTTCCTGATGCTTGACATTATACTTTGAGCCTTAAGTATAAACTCAGGAACAACATCTTTTTGGTGCTGTTGCCGGGGACGGAGAAATGAAGTTATTTTTCCCTGGGAGAATGACATGGTAAGTTTCTTTCTTTGATAGTGAACAAAGATAGAATACAACATTAAGGCTAATTTTTATTTTCACTTGGCGACTCCACCACCTATAAATTGGCATCCAGCCGAAGGAATACCAAAAAAAATCTGGATGATAAGCAAACCACGCCCGTATCTGACCCTGAATTTTTTTTAAAACTAAGGGGATACCTTAAGCAGACCACTACTTCCACAAGTAAGGTTTATCAACCCAAACCCAAACAGTGTAATGCTAAGGTTTCACTCTAACAATTAACTCTGCAATAAGGTTCCACCCAAATCCACTTCGGAGAAACATCGACTGATAGAATTGAAGCCGGATTCATAAACCCCGAGTTGGTTTTACCTGAGATAAAGGACGAAACCGATTCAGTTGACTCCTTTTATAATAAAGGTAAAATACCCATCTCGATACTTGTTTCGATTGACATCTCATCCGTTCCTGAAATAAAATTTCCCACTTCCCGAAGTTTTGAAGAATATACCCTCCACTCTAATTCGACCCCTATTGGTTCTCCCATTTATATATCCTGCAAATATGAAGAGCCTAGCCCTCATATTTATTTCCCCCCCTTTTCAAATCTTTTGTCTCCTGACAAAAAGTTCCCAGAACCTCTTTCACTTCATCCCGAAGTATCCGAAAGGTCACTACGCGTCTTTGAAAACCCTCTTTATAACCTCTAGTTTTATCCCCTAGAATATCAATGGTTGCTGCCAGAGGAGGTGGTGCTGGAGGAGGTGGTGGCGGAGGTGGAGGAGAACATGTTGCTGGAGGAGGAGGAGAACATGTTGCTGGAGGAGGAGGAGGAAGTGGTCAAGGGCCACCCCCACCTCCCAAAATTTTTGCTAAAGTGGCTGCTAGATATTCTCCTTTGGTCCTCCCAGTTCCTGTCCACAATTTACCCGAAAACTGTATGAAAAACTTGGCAAAGTTTACAGGAGAAGGAGACTTAATCGCGACTGAGCACATAATTTATTTGACCAATTCATCGATATCCTTGGCCGTGAGCACGAGGATGTTTATTCAAGACTCCTAGTTCAAA
>ML785792.1:130613-146059 GCA_009831015.1 Picea engelmannii | reverse complement strand
ATATGATGGCATTTGGTTAATAGTTAAGGTCAGGTTCAATCAATGTCTAGCATCATTTATCGAGAGATCCAACTCATTTCAATCCTCCTATAACTCTACTATATGTAAGTATCAGAATACAATGGAAATATTATTAAAAAATATAACAAGAGATCAATAACGCCCTTTCATATCTAATTTAGGAATAAGAACAATCACATTGTAACAAGAACTATGTAAAGATTCCATGCTAGTTACATGTCCAATTGAAGAAACTAGAAGAAGGACTACCATGTGTAAGCAACATATATCTTCATAGATTAACTTATACATTCTTGCATAAGGATTTAAAATCAATAAAAATAAGCAGATTGATAACGATTCAATTGTGTGCATCTCCCTATAGACATTTAAAGATAAAAAATAACAATCTATAAACATAAAGAATTAATATTCCACTTACTTAGCCATTATAAATGGTAAGAGTGTCTAATCATTAAGAGATCTTTACCAAGCCATCAATTTATTTATATATATCCATTGAAGGGATTTATAAGAAGACCACTCCCATTCCCACTAGACTAACCATTGACAAGTGGACTTGGATTAAATTAAGCGAGTTATTACCATTAATTTTCTTAAGGTGAAAGCTTCTTATGTGGGGTATTTTCAAGTGCGTGAAGAATGTTGTGTTGGACAATTGAGAGGGGGGGGGGTGAATCAGTTGTTACCGTGCTTAAAAAATTATGCTTAATTTAAACTCTTTAGAGAGCACTCAATGCCAATCACAATAATGCATGGAGGTAAGCAATAGAACATTCAACATCATTCACAAACATGAAATATACAGAGACAGATATTTCTTGAGGTAAAAACCTCTTCTTCTTGATATGATAAGTAATATTTATTTTCTGTACATTATAATTCTTATGAGCACCAACTCATTGTGAGGCTACAACCTCTACTTTGCAAGGTGAAACTTGCTGAGAGTACCAACTCTCTAGTTTCTCTAGCACCCACTAGAAGGAAGCACCAACTCCCTGGTTTCTCTAGCACCCACTAGAAGGAAGCACCAACTCCCTAAGTGTTCCAGCACCAAATAGATGGAAGCACCAAATTCCAGTCACACAGGCACTGACTTGTATAACAAAGAATAATAGTTCTCCCTTGCACCACCCTGCCACCTTGGTTTTTCTGGCTGCAACCAAATGGAAGCTACAAATCCCTGTGTTTAAGCACCCACTTGAAACTTTGAGGACACCAATCCTCCCTAGCACCTCCCAACCACCCTGAAATATAAATATTTTCCTTGTACAACTTTATCATAGTGATACAACATTTATCTATGGCTTACCAGTCTCATCACTGTTCTGCTACACTGCTATGCTCTGCCTGCATCAATGTCTCTCTCCTCGTGTCTGTTGCGCTTTCTTTTCTTCTCTCAGATATGCATTTATGTTCCTTGCTTCTTCTGCACTTTAGCTCCTGCACAAGACATTCTTATACCTGCATGAATCACACTCAACAACCATGCCCATCTATTCTTTGTTCTGTGTTTTTATACTCTGTGTGCACCTTCTGCATCCTTCAAGCGTAATACCTCTGCATGCCCTTCACTCTGTCACTGTTCTTCCCTACAGGTTGTTCACTATAGCTCATCCTCATGCATGCATAGATTGACAAAAAAAATCACTTCACTTCTCTGTTCTGCATGCTTTTCTGATGTCAAGTCATCTTCTGATCATCATGGCAACTCTTCATCTTCTCTAGCGGTTTTGTTCCTTGTGAGTTCATCATCAATGGTCATTATGCTGAGATTCCTTAGCTTCTCTAGTAGTCAAGACTCTTTGTATTCTCTATCAGTTACATCCAATCAACTGTGGCTTCTTTGGCTTCTAGCCCCTTCCTTCGTGTGACCACCAATGGTGACCAAACGCTTATTCAAAAGGCTCTTCCTGATTTCTGTCTAGTGAGCACTGGCTCCATTTCATGATATGACCTTGGGATATGAGATTCATGTGACTAAGGGATTGCAGGTGTGTCCAAAGGTGGTTTATACCAAACTTCTTTTCACCTCACAATTCACTATGAGCCTCCACACGTCCTTTCTCCAAAAACTATGGTTTCGATTGCGGCTTGCTTACGAAAAATTAAGGCCCGAGCATGTTCTAGCCCCAAAATGGAGCACGATCGCAATATCATGATCTTGATGGTGCTCTTGAATGGATGGTTCAGATATGTCCTCTTGATTCCATGAACTAGATATCTCCTTCCTCCATCAACGGCTGAGGTTTACTTCGTGATTGGGGCTCTGGGAGTTTCAATTCTAAAACCCTGTTGATGATGACTGGATATCTTTTAGAATGGAAGATATGATGACATATGTCCTCTTCAATCGACGAATCTACATGATGACATATGTCCTCTTCAATCGATGAATCTACCTTCTTTCCTTTTTCCACGCATGATCCTTAGTCTCAGCGATCAGATGACACGTGTCCCTCCAAACCAACAGACGAGATCAATTTCACGATCCGAGCTCCGGGAATTTCAAAACTCAAATTCTCGTTTTATCCCAGAGAATTTCACCTGGAGTCCACGATCCAACAACGCGTGTCCCTCTCGGATCAATAGTCGAGATCTCCTTCGTGTCTTCGGACTTCAGATATTTAAATTCTCAAACTCTCGTTCATCCATCCTTTTCTTTTTTCCTAGAGATGAAAATCCATTGACGCGTGTCCTCTTAAATCCAACGACTATCCTCCGCTCTGGGAATTCGGCCTTCGGGACTTCGGGTCTTTGGGAGAGTAATAGTGGTAAAAATACCGAAGAAAAACTCTTGGAGTGACGTAACTCTTGGGTCACTCGATGACGTTTCATGAAACAAGAAGCTACCACATGTCACTCAGATTTGTGATTTCCATGTACCTGAAATGTTGAATCAACTTGACAGTTGTCATTGTCTGATTGCGCCATGTGTCCTTCTTGAATCAACGGTCCTTGTTCTCCCTTTGATCGGTGGCTATGATCAAATCACGACTTCGTGTGTCGGGTGTTTGAACATGAGCCAACCCTTGGTCTTCCAACTCCCGATATCCTAAATACTCTATATCAATGGCCCACAACCCTCTGTGATCCAATAATCCAGATCTTATCAAGATTTCATGTTTCGTGAAGTTGGAGGAATACTCACCTTTGACTTTTCCAGTTCGCGAGTCAGCGAAATGATGATCTCTCACCACATGTCCTCTGGATCCAACGATTCAGATATCAATGATATTTTGTATTTCATGGAGTTGGAGGATGGCTCTCGTCCATTATCCTCTTCGTAGTTATAGTAGATCCAACGGATGTTGGTACTCGATGCTCAGATCCAACGGATCAGATCTGTACTTCTCCTTTGTGCTTCCTCTGGTCACTGGACTCTGATCTAACAGACATCGGGTATTCGGGATTGGTGATCCAACGACCATTGTCCCTCCTCCTCCTGAGCTTTGGCTTTCTCAAATATCTAAGTGTCAAAGGCTATGACCTCTGATCCTTCTATGAGCCTTGATGTATGGGATCTTGTCTGCGCATCTTAGAATGCTATCTCTCCTAAGATTTGATCTCTGCATACTGTTTTCTTATTCACTGAGCTTTGATCTCTGTTCCTATTTTTCCATCGATGCACACTCTGATCTTGCCATCAATGAAAAGCACACTCTGTCTGTAAACATTCCATAAATCTCCCCCTTTGGCATTGATGACAACCCTAAAAGGCTACGCTATTCTCCAACTATAACATCCAAACCACACCTTTTCTCCCCTTTTGACATCAATGTCAAAGAAAACATGCTCCCCCTAAGTTGTTGCATCATTTTTTCAGAGGTATCAAATATTCAACCAATACATACTCCCCCTGACAGGATGGACCCTCTTATCAGAGTATTTGTATCTAAATCGCAGTCTTCTCCTTCTGATTCTTGGACCTGTTCATCTTCAGCTTTAGTTGTGTCCTCTGTAGCAGACTCAATATTTCTCACCTCTCTTATCGGGAATTCTTCATCAACCTTTTCTTGTCATAACTGAATGACTCCCCCTGTCACTCTTATCTGATCTTCTATTACAGCAATTTCATTTTTCTTCCATGATGCCTACAATCCAAGACTTTTATGACCATATGCATCACAAGAAAAAACCATTACAAACACTCTCATACCTACTTTTGATTTTTACAAATGAAGGACCTATGTTAGACTTCTTAGGAGTACTGATTTCTTCCTTGTTGTATCCAAGACTGGATTTGTCATTTGGTGATCTATGGCTATCCAAGATCTCATCCATGGTCATGGAGCTATTCAAGAACTTGATTTGGGTGTTTGACTTCTCAACCTTCACAACTTGTTCTTCCGGCTTATGACATGATTCTTCTTCTACTTCTTCTTTTCTTGCATGGGAGGATTCAATATCAACATCATTATCTATCCTTATGCCTTTAGCCACCACTTGTCCTGAGTTTACATTTTTCACCTTACAATCGTTGGACGTGAACACCTCTTCACAAACTCTATCACACATTTGACTTGTACTGAGCAAATTATGTTTCAGACCATCTACAAGCAGAACATCCTAAGAATTTCCTTTGCC
The DNA here is from genome assembly GCA_009831015.1 of Picea engelmannii. NCBI lineage: Eukaryota > Viridiplantae > Streptophyta > Pinopsida > Pinales > Pinaceae > Picea > Picea engelmannii. Next base: position 141,451 of record ML785792.1, on the reverse strand, counting down.
ATTATTCAAACTCACCATCCCTTTACCCTTGATTTTACCTGGTTCATCATTTTCAAAGATCACATTTCCTTTTTTTCTTTTACTTATAGGAAGAATCTTATCCTTTTCTCTAGTCATGTGCTTGGAACATTCACTGTCTATATTCCAGGAGTCCTTTTGTTTTTGAGTTGAAAGTATTAGATCACATTTTTCACTATCTTTCTTTTTCCATGTGTTGGCCTTTCTAGCTAAGAGCTTTATCCTTGGATCTGCTTTGTGATTCTCCAGATGGCAGTTTGCGTCTTTGTGGCTGAAGTTATGACAGTTATAACATTCAAGCTCATTGTTCAATAGGTCAAAGTGATTGTTGAAACGTTGTCTACTCATTGACTGTTTATTATTTCTTGACCTCCTCAGTTGCATGTCTCTAAACTTAATTTGACAATTTGCAATATGTGGTTGTTTGTTACTTAGTTGTCTCATTCTATGTTGTGGCATATATTTATTCCTTGGGTGTATTGATTTATCATGTCTAAATCTTAAGGAACAATTTACAACTTTGTGGCCAAAGTTAGAATAGTAGAAACAGTATCTATAGAAAAAATCTTTGTACCTGGAAAATGGTTGTCTTCTTTGAGTAGGTCGATTTCTTCCATGCTGAATATTTCCTTGAGCAAATGATGTATTATTTATTTGTTCTATAGATTCAATTATGGAATCTTTTTCTTTACTCCTCCTGGGCGACTGATTATCTTCTTTTGTTTCTGTAGGTTTGTTGTTTTCATTGGTTGTAGATTTGACAAACTTGATGGGTTCTTTGTTGCTTGGATGACCACTACTTGATCCCTCTTCATAACCCAAACTAGTTTTCAAGTTTGGATTCCTTTGCTGATTCAGAATGGTGGCTAATTCTTCTAAGGATTACTTGACAGATTCTGATGATACAAGGCTTTAAACTTCTCCAACTCTTTCCTAGTTTTCACTACTTCTTCTTCCAGAGCTTCACATCTTGCCTTATTTTCTGATAATTGTTGTTTTAGAATGTCTTCGATTTTCTTTGCCTCTTCTAATTCCACTTTTAGTAGGGAAAAGTCTTCATCGGGTTTTTTAAGGCATTTCTTGAACTGTATCAACAATTGTTTTTTCTTTCTCTTCTTAAGTCCGAGTCTGTCAATCTCTTCCAAAGAACTGATCATCTCTCCTTCCAAGTCAACCAAAAATTCTTCATCATTAGCATCACTTCCTGTTATTTTATTATCATAATCCTCTTTGGCCATAAGCATGAAGTCATTTACCTTGTCTTCACAGAAAGATTCACTATCTATGTCTTCTGAAGAGTCATCATTGTTTACACATAAACTTTTCTTTTTACCAAAACTCTTGGGTTTGTACTTCTCTTCTCCTTCAAAGTTCCGGTCCTTATGCTTATGTGGATACTTAGATGCAAATTGACCTATATTTCCACATTTAAAACATTTGAAGGGAAACTTGCCTTGGTACTTGCTTGATCCTTTCTTTAGTCTTCTCACAAATTTTTCTTCGATTTCATCAGCCTCAGAATCCTCTTTCTTGTCTATTTTAAATTATGCTTCTCTAGTGGTAGATTTATCTTTACTAATCCTCATTTCATAAGAAATTAGAGTTCCTAGGATTTGATCAATAGACATAGTCTTAAGATCATTCATTTATTCTATTGCAGAAACTTTTGGATTGAATCTATCAGGCAGAGATCTTAAGATCTTCTGAACTAGTAATACGTATTCAATCTTCTCACCAAGACCTTTCATGGAATTCACAAGATCTTCAACTCTTAAGAAAAAATTATTAACTGTCTCATCCTCATTCAACTTTAGTTGTTCAAAATATAATCTGTAGGTTTGAAGCTTGGCATCCTTTACCTTCTCATTACCTTCATAGCTGCTAATGACTTTGTCCCACATTTCTTTGGCAGTTTCTAAGTGCATAACTTTTACAAATTCTTCTTCTGCAAGCCCACTCAGAATAGCATTCATAGACTTAGCATTGAAGCTGAATTCTATCTTGTCATCCTTGGAAGCTAATACAATCGGATTTACATAACCAGTCTCTACCACATCCCAAACATCTGCACCTAAAGCCATTATGTAGGTTCTCATCCTAACTTTCTAGAAGCCAAAGTTTGTTCCATTGAACAGGGGGGTATTATTGGTTGAAGTTCCTCCATGGTTTGTCATGTGTAAGCTCTATGATATACCGTTAAATAAAGGGAACTTGATTTGATACCAATTGTTGGGAAACTGAGAGGGGGGGTGAATAAGTTGTTACTGTTCTTAAACGATTATGCTTATTTTAAACTCTTTACAGATCACTCAATGAAAATCAAAATAATGCAGGGAGGCAAGCAATAGAACATTCAACATCACTCACACAGATGAAATATACATAGACACATATTTCTTGAGGAAACCCATAAAGGGTAAAAACCTCTTCTTCTTGATATGATAAGTAATCTTTATTTTTTGTACATTATCATTCTTATGAGAACCAAATCATTGTGAGGCTACCACCTCTATTTTGCAAGATGCAACTTGCTGAGAGCACCAACTCTTTGGTTTCTCTAGCATCCACTAGAAGGAAGCACCAACTCCCTGGTTTCTCTATAAGCACCCACTAGAAGGAAGCACCAACTCCCTAAGTGTTCCAGCACCAACTGGATGGAAGCACCAACTTTCAGTCACACAAGAACCGACCTATATAATAGAGAACAATAGTTCTCCCTTGCACCACCCTGCCACCCTGGTTTTTCTGGCTGCAACTAGATGGAAGCTACAAATCCATGTGTTCAAGCACCCACTTGAAACTTTGAGGACACCAATCCTCCCTAGAACCTCCCAACCACCCTGAAATATAAATATTTTCCTTTTAGAACTTTATCACAGTGATACAACATTTATTTATGTCTTACCAGTCTCATCACTATTCTGCTACACTGCTCTGCTCTACTTGCATCAGTGTCTCTCTCCTCGTGTATGTTTCACTTTTTGTTCTTCTCTCAGATATGCAGTTATGTTCCTTGCTTCTTTTGTGCTTCAACTCCTGCACACCGCATTATTATACACACATGAATCACACTCAACAACCATGCCCATCTATTCTTTGTTTTTCATTTTTATACTCTCTGTGCACCTTCTACATCCTTCATGCACAATATATCTGCATGCCCTTCACTGCATCACTGTTTTTACCTACAGGTTGTTCACTGTAGCTCATCCTCATGCCTGCATATCTTGACAGTATAAATCACTTCACTTCTCTATTCTGCATTCTTTTCTCATGTCGAGTCATCTCCTGATCATCATGGCAACTCTTCATATTCTCTGGATGTTATGTTCCATGTGAGTTCATCATTAGTGGTCGTTATGCTGAGATTACTTAGCTTCTATGGTAGTCGAGAGTCCTCATCTTCTCTGTCAGTTACAACCAGTCAACTATGGCTTCTTTGGCTTCTAGCCCCTTCCTTCGCGTGACCATCGGCGGTGACCAAACACTTATTCCAAAGGCGCTTCCCGATTTCTTTCTAGTGAGTGATGGATCCATTTCATGATATGAATTTGTTATATGAGATTCATGTGACCAAGAAATTGCAAGGGAGTCCAAAGGTGGTTTATACCAAACTGTTTTTCACCTTGCAATTCACCATGAGCCTCCATGTGTCCTTTCTCCAAAAACCGTGGCTTCGATTGCACCCTGCTTACGAAAAATTAAGGCCCGAGCATGTTTTGGAATCACAATGGAGCATGACCATTGATATCATGATATTTATGGTGCTCTTGAACAGATGGTTCAGATATTTCCTCTCGATTCCACGGACCAGATCTCTCCTTCCTCCATCAACAGTTGAGGTTTCCTTCATGATCCAGGCTCTGGGAGTTTCAAGTCTCAAACCCTATTGATGCTGACTGAATATCTTTCTAAAAGGAATATCTGCTGACATATGTCCTCTTCAATTGATGGGTCTACCTTCTTTCCTTTGTCCATGCACAATCCTTAGTCTCAGGGATCAAATGACACGTGTCCCTCCAAACCAACGGACGAGATCAATTTTGCGATCTGGGCTCTGGGAGTTTCAAAACTCAAATTCTCATTTGATCCCGGAGCATTTCACCCAGATTCCATGATCCAACAATGTGTGTCCCTCTCGGATCAATGGTCAAGATCTCCTTCGTGTCTCCAAACTTTGGAGATTTCAATTCTCAAACTCTCGTTCATCCTTCCTTTGCTTTTTCCCTGAGATGACAATCTGATTATGCATGTCCTCTTAAATGCAATGACTATCCTCCACTCTAGGACTTCGACCTTCGGGACTTTGGGTCTTTGAGAGAGTATTGGTGGTAAAAATCCCAAATAAAAACTCCCAAAGTGTCGTAACTCTTGCGTCACTCGATGATGTGTCATGAGCCGAGAAGCTGCCACGTGTCACTCGGATTTGTGATTTCTATGTACCTGAAATGTTGAATCAACTTGACACTTGTCATTGTCTGATTGCACCACATGTCCTTACTGACATAGTCTGCCATGTGTCCTTTTCAAATCAATGGTCCTCATTCTCCCTTTGATCAACGGCTATGATCAAATCGTGACTTTGCGTGTCGGGTGTTTGAACATGAGCCAACCCTTACTCTTCCAACTCTCGATATCCTAAATACTCTATATCAATGGAACACAAACCTCTATGATCCAACGGTCCAGATCTTATTGAGATTTTGCTTTTCACGAAGTTGAAGGAATGCTCACCTTTGAATTTTCCAGTTCGCGAGTCAACAAAATTTCTGATATCTCGCCACGTGTCCTCTGGATCCAACGATTCAGATCTCATCGCGATTTCACATTTCGCGGAGTTGGAGGATGGCTCTCGTCCATTATCCTCTTCAAATTTATACTGGATCCGACGGTTGTTGGTCCTCGATGCTCATATCCAATGGATCAGATCTGTACTTCTGCTCTACGCTTCCTCTGGTCACTGGACTCTGATCTAACGAACATCGGGTATTCGAGATTGGTGATCCAATGGCCACTGTCGATCCTCCTCCTGAGCTTTGGCTTTCTCAAATCTCTAAGTGTCAAAGGCCATGACCTATGATCCTTCTGTGACCCTTGATGTATGGGATCTCGTCTATGCATCTCATAATGATGTCTCTCCTGAGATTTTATCTCTACATACTGTTTTCTTCTTCACTATGCTTTGATCTCTATTCCTGTTTTTCCATCGATGCACACTTTGGTCTTTCCATCAATGACAAGCACACTCTTCCTGTAAACATGCCATCATGTTGATGACATGGAAACAACAATGAATGTCATAACATAGATACTAAGATAAATGGTGGTGATTGGATATCAGGGATTCCTTGAATGGAAATGACCGGACGATTCCAGTAAGGTTCCCCCTTAAACGAAAAAACTGCAAAAATCGACTTGGATTAAATTCCTGGAAGCGATTAACTATTTTTTAAGCAATGGTTGATGGACCATGATCCAAATTATTTAAATGAAGGTTGTGCAAGCGGGCCCCTACAATACACACCGGTCAACAAATGAAATAACACAAGGGCGACGAGGGAGAAACCTCGTATCCAAAAAGTAGAAAGATATCATGAGAGTTGTGATTTGATCAACAACATGTTACTTCCATCTCTAGTATTCCAAATCAAGGGTCAACTCAAGTAGCGATCTACCTATGATTCCCTTTCCATGACCCCCAACATTTGTCAGTCCATAACTGTCAAATTGTGATCGGACTTGAAGGTAAACTGCAGACTAAGGAGAAGAGTTGAAATCTTTTCGTTTGCATCAGAGCCTGCTATAGTCGTAGTTCTATGGTGCAAGAAGGAGATGAGACAAGATATCTCCATTAACTTAAGATACAGGTGGTTAAAGGAAGATTCCTTTTTAAGACTCAGTAATCGAGAAGCATGCATAAAATGAAAATAAGCAAGATGTGCATCAGTGGAAGGAGAAGTGTACAAAAACAATGAGGGTAAATGGCTTAGACGCAATGATAGAGACAATACTTCACAATTCGTATTGTGCAAGAGTATTTGAAGACTACCGAAGGACATGAATGGATTTATTTAAAAATTAGAGACCCAATCGTTTTCTAGAACAACAAATCGAAAATTCTAAAGGGCACGTTGCTAAGCACGACGAGGGAGGTGCTTATATTCAAGATTGCCTAGGAGAGGATGGCACAAAAAGAAACTCAGAGATGCACACCAGTTCCCTTGGTGCACATTCTCTCTCTCTCTAACACTTTCTTACATTCCAAACGACATCCAAATGAAAATACATAAGGAGAGAAAATAACACAGGATTACCCAAATACACCCAAGATCTCGGCATTGCAATACTGGAATTTCACCACAATTGTAGTGGGTTTCAAGCCCAATAAACCACTAAGATCAAAATACATTTCATCATATTTTTTACTACAAAAATCTTCATAATAGATCTCATACTGCTAACAAATACATCCTCCATATTTTTTTAGCTATCCGTTGATCTATAGGTATGATAGAGAATGGATAACATTTTAGCATCCACCCAAATTACAGTTTCTAATTATGACTATAAAAGGTTTGAATCTGCAGCCAATCTCAATTAAAAATTTCGATATACAATTCCATAATATCCTTATTTTCCTTAGCACGGATTAACATCAATATTCATAAAAAAACTTTTTTAAAAACAACATTACAAAGATGGAGTACCGTAACCGATAATCCGACGTTGATGAGGATTGATATTGCCGAAGAACTCCACTCGAACTTGCACCTAGCTCATTCGCTTTCCAATCCAAGAAATTCATCAGTACCTCCCATCCAATGCTAGGAGTACTCTTCTTCGCCCTTAGCCCCCCCTGAGCTGCAAAGGGGCCACACACACAATACTAGAAAAATATTCTAGTGCCAATATTTCCTCGCAAGGTAGAGCCACCACTCTTTCTCAAGTTGGGTATCCCAACTCTCACAAGTAAAACCAATCAAAATTTCTACAACATAACTTTACCCATAGCTTGTGTGTCCCCTTTCCCCTCTTTACATTTGTTTTGTAGGAGTTTCCTTAATGACAAATCCCCACTTGTACAATTAATTCACTTTTTAATTTAGATAAATTAGAATTATTTCCCCCTTACACTTGTCACCCCTTTCCCCAAGTTGCACAAGAAATTCCACATTTTATTTTAATTAAAGTCAATTTCCCTCATCCATCCTAAAAGCGCTCCTTAAATCACTCCTAGTTGTCTCTTTATTCCCCTTATTTCCAATTAATGACTGACACCTTACTAAATCCGAGTTGAGTTAAAATATGAGTCTTCTTCTAGTTAGACTAGTGTTAACTAGACTCTAGATACCTTTCTATGCGTACACATTCTTTCATCTTTATTTCTTTCTCATTTTAGAACTCCCTTTTAATATTTTCTTGCACACATTTGCCTTATTAAATCTTTAGATATATTTTACTCTTTTTAATTCATAACTTGATTTACTTCATCCCCTTTTTATTTAATTTATAATTTAGTTTTAGTCTTCTTACGCAAAATTAGACGTAGGCTTAAATTTTGAATAGGCTTAGACTTTCATTTGGGGATGTAAAATTAATAATTTCAATCCTTAATTAATTAATTAAAGACAAAAATGCTTAAAGATGTTACAAGGTTTAATTATTCTCTCAAGGTTTTCTAGGCCACCTAGAGTCATTGACTCAAGTTTTATTTTCATGACGTGCCCTTCAAGACGCACTCCGTGCTCCAAGTGTGCCACTCTCCTTTGACCGGTTTTGGTAGTTGTCCAACCCCTGGTGTCAGCACTCTATTCGGGCGAAATTGTGAGAGACTAAGGGATTCTAAGGAATAAGGACCCCACCTTATTGCACACCCATTAGAAATATTTGTGAGCGACTGTCTCAGTCTTCCCTCACGACATCATGGACGGTCCTCTCTAACTAGGTAATCGTTAACCTACAATTCGAGCCATGGAGAGAGTTCTAGCAGGCTATGATAGAGACTCTTCCACAACTCTCCCTCAATATCTGGTCTATGTGCATGGCCCCTTTACTCCTTATGTGAGTCACATTAGCAAGCAACCGTCAACCTGCATCCATCAATGAAACACTGTCAATGATCCATATACAAAATCATACTATAATTGATCATATGTCACATATGCATAAATGAAATACTCAAACGAATACAATCCTCTCCCTGACTCAATTTGGAGTCCAAGGAGGTCCATTTATATCATCGCCATCCATACTCTGTCAATGTCCTTCACACTCAAGGAAAACTCATCAATAACATATCTCAATACACATATATCAAATAACATCAAATCATAATCCATCAACATCATCATAAGAATCCATAAGTGAAACAAACAACCATGTACTATAATCGGATCACTTGCATGCAAGTGTCCTCAAAGAATAAGTCGATAACATGTGCTTTCAAGAGCGGGATGTTACACTTACAATGCCCCCTTTTTTACACTTTGCAGTTCTTGTATACAAATTGCAACACAATTTTAGAGTCCTAGGACTCTTAGGTAGTCATTTAGCTTATACTTATTGCAATTTATCTTTTATTCTTCACCCTCCAAATCATATAATCGACAAATCATGTAGGTTATGATATGAACATATGGTTTTAACCTTCAACAATGTCTAGCCTCATATTGTTGTTTTGGAAACTTTCAAAACTCTTTTATATATGCTCTTGTGAAAAAGTCATGCAGCTTATAATTTGGACTTTTGGATTACAACAATGTGATGTCCCTTTTTTTTTAATGATTCCTTGTCAAGCGTGAAACACCTTTATACAACTTTTCCTCATCCATCATTACAATGCCTCAAACAAATCTAATTCAATATCTTGAAGAATACAGTGAAAAGTTTTAAAGATTAAGAGCACAATATTGATGAAAAAAATTCTGATAAAAAAACTAAAGATTACCAATATGTCTTCAAAGATTGAAATTGCATAAAACATTCTTACTTATCCATGCATATAGACCTCTATTTTTGAAGATATGGATTTTAAGAGTCTCACAAGGAATCACTTCTTTTTAATCCAACAACTGTATTGATATCCAATATGGTCTTCGATGAGACTATTTGGGTCATAAGTGGATACCAAATTTGAGTTATAAGGAGACAATTCAAACAAAGGATTTATAATGGACTTTCCACAACAATAGTCCTGGTCTATTTGAATTTCCTGGAGCAGAAAGCACATGTAATTATGAGCATATGATTATGAATTTTAACAAGATAACTTTAAAATTGATCTCAAAACCATTTTAATTATGAGATTCCAAGATTTATATATAGGTAGAGGGTTATGGTACAAAGTATGAAAATATCTTAGAGGGGAAGAGTATCAAAACAAAGCACATGTGTACAGAATATGTGTTTACACACACACATAGTGGTTTGCCATCATATACAAGAATTCATTGGAAATGGTTTCACAAGTTTTTGAAATTAAGATGGAGATATAATATAGATAGGTTTTTAAGAACCCCTACTTGTAATTTATAAGACTATATGAGGTATAATATAGACACTTCCAGAGAGGTTAAATAGGTCTATTTCAATAGAAAGTTGTATGAGAAAAGTGGAGGTCTAAATTCAACTATTGTCACGATAAGTGTTGGCTCAAAATAAGTTGCAAACTAAATTGGTCATAAATTCCATGAAAATATTAAGGAATGTTTGATAGTTACCTCCATTTTTGCTTGAGTGCCTTCTTCTGATCCTTTTTGACAAATATTGTCCTCAAATATTTGGTAATTTTGACCTTCCCTGCTACAATTTATCATGCCCAATTGATCCTTCAACTTGGAACTATGAATGAAAAATGATTAGGACATCAATGCAAAATTGCCCTTCCATGAAAATAATCTTACTGTATCAATCCTAGTGGATGAAAATAATCCTGCTATATCAACCCTGGTGGTTGTAATATTCACAACAACATACTTAAGGTACTCAATATAGAATTCTTCCAGAAGGTCAAGAGATTATGGAGTTAAGAATATCTTTCTCCCATGACAAACTGCAAGCAACATACCCACTTTCTCTGTATGCTTCCAAGGAAATCATGGTCCTCTCATAACATAGTTTCTCCATGTTAGTTTGTATGGAGAATCCTCCCCCATGCTGAAGTGTTTGCATGTCCCTATGAAAATTGTCATGTGATTCTTGAAAACAGGTTGTTCTTGGTTGAAACTATACCTTTGCCTTGCTGATGTGGATTAGTGAAAGGTACTTCAAGACTGATAACTAGTGTAGTTTCCAGGCCACAAAATGTATTGGGAAAAGTGAAAAGTGATGCTTTGAGTGAATTTGAATGAAAATTTTGTACCTATGGATAAAGTGAAAGGGAAGTACAACATTTTAGAGCCATTTTTCAGCATGCAATTCCTAGCATCTTGCACTGCCAGTTTCAAATGATGGGTTATTGGAGGAAAGGCAGTGAGGGGATTTTTAACTAGGGAAAATGGAAGAGCATGCATAATTGTAATGAAAGTTGGTAATGGTCCATCAACCTCAAGGTACATGTTTTTACAAGATTACAACCCAATTATGACTTGTATATTTTAAAGAATATCCCAGGAGATCCTTTTCCTTTTAGTATCGGTTGGTGCATATGACAGGATAACTTTTGCAATTATACCCTTGAGATCATTTGTTAAGAACCAAACATCAATATAGCATAGAAAAACCTTAGAAAAAGTACTCAACGCCTTGAAAAAGAGATAATTTCAGATAATAAGCCTCTTTGAGGGGGCAACCTCCTTTTACCCCACTTAAATGTTCAAGTA
>ML785792.1:85994-102356 GCA_009831015.1 Picea engelmannii | reverse complement strand
TATCCATTCATGGGTGTTGTATATGCATGTTCATTTTCCTTCATGTCCAAATACCTTTATCAATCTTGTGGTCCAAAACCCATGACTAGGGTTGACATCAATGACAACAACCAATCTTCCAACATATAGTCCTATGCAAATGCTTTGCTATGGTTTTGTATTATTTTCACAAGTTTATTCCATTGAGATGGATCCATATTAGGGTTGATATTCAATGTTAGTGTTTTTATATAGAGATGATTCTACCAGTAAAGACACCTAAACATTTAATCTTTCAACCATTGATCTCTTAATTGTTGTGAGGCACTGACACTTTTTGTGCAAGATGGTAGCTCATATTGTCCGTCAAAGGGATGTTGATATTAAAAACTATAAATGAATCTAAGAATGAACAAAAAATTCTAAGAAATGGCTAAGGATCTTGGAATCAGAGTTGGGATTTTCTTTTGATCTCAGGTTGTCTTTCATAGGGGTGAAGGATGAAAACCTTGGCCCAATTCTTGGGCTAAGTCTCAATTCCAGCACTAATCCACAAATCAAAATAAATACAAATAAACTAAAAACAAGTGATGAAAATCATCAAACAACTGATTACCATAAAATTGTAAGTTCTAGAAACAAGAATATTAACATTTAGCAATTACCCATGGGATTTATAAACTATATATTCACATGAAAATGATAAAAATATATATTTAAACACCCCACAATTAAAGATCTACTCTACAACTGAAAGTTAAATCTGAAACACACTTTAAAAATCATCCATGCATCTAATCTAAAATTATGCATAAGAAAACATATATTGAAATGTAAAAACACATGGGAAAATTGGTATCTTGAGTGGGCCCTTTCTCCAGGTGCCAAAAATCCTTAGAATAATTCAACACACACTCTGACAACTTGTGTAGAAAAATAAACATGAACTGGATTTATTATAATTGCAAATCGTATTTAGAACATAACAAAGTTTTAGAGGTTCATTTCAACAAAATAACATCCATCTCTTGTGCTCTCTTGGGCCAAGTATGATATACATACAACATGGGATCGAATCCCATGAAAAGCAACTTGATACCAAGAAGAAACAACTTTCTAAACACAATAAAAACTGAAAGTATGCGCCCAACTCAATCCAAGTAATGAGAGGGATCGATTCAAGCTTGTGTGGGTAGCATGGGTAAAGAATAATTCATTCAAAACAACAATGATAATATTTGGTACGTTCAAAATACCCAGGCAGTGAATGGGAAGCAAGATCCCCATCCAAATATGCTCCAGATGAGCCCCACGATCGATGGAATGTTGGGTATGTGTTATATTCTTTGCACAACTAGCTATAGAGTCTGCCATGTTGCGTCAGGCGTGCATGGGGGTTTGAGGGGGGATATAGACCCCCTGGGTGGGGGTTCTGGGGAAATTCCCCCAAGATTTTGTTTTTGCCTCGAGAAATGTGTCACATTTTTTTCCTCGTTTTTCGTGTTACTTCAAATTTCATTTCCATTGTTTGGTAGTTTTTCGACACACAGTTTTTGCTGAAGGATTTCTATTTTTGATTAAGTAATTAGGGTTGTTGACTAATCCAGGTCATTGGGTTATGGTTTTGGATGTCGTTGGCTCCTATATGTATATTGTATTGTAAACAATGTATCACTATGAATGAATATAGAATATGTTGGTTTTCTCGGATTAGGTTTCCAAGGGAAAAATCTCTGTGTAATGTGTGTATTTGCCATTCTATCTTTTCTATTCTTTTATTGAAAAAAAATTTGCAGTAAAATATTATACAAGGCTAAAATATACATTTGGTACTAGAGAAATTATTGGATTCATGGAGATGCCTTTATGGTCAAGGGTTTGGCTCGGGACTGTGATAAGCCTTGTTACAGTGGGATATTTGCGATATTGATTCTTCAGGTGAAGAGAAATGGAAAGTAGTTCGAAAATGGAGATCAAGAAGTTTAATGGGAAAAGGTTTGAGTTGTGGAAGCTCAATATGGAATATATGTAGGTGGACAGAGATCATTGTATCACAGTGGATCCAATACTGCACCTACAATAACTTCAACATATGACTGGAAAAAGTTGGATCGGAAGGCGAAGAGCACAAACTGATTGTGTCTCTTAGATTCAATATCACTGAATGTGTCAGAGGAAGATGCAGAAAAGGATTTATGGGATACTTTGGGGAAGTTGTATCAGTTTAAGTCCCTAGTAAATAAACTATTCCTGAGAAAGAAGTTGTATAACCCGAGGATGAGAGATGGAGACTCGGTGGCAGAGCATTTGAACGCTTTCAATGCTGTGATAAGTCAGTTAGTATATGTTGAGATTAAAATTTCAGATGAAGATAAGTGTATCAGTTTGTTGTGCTCTTTACTAGACTCATGAGATAGTCCGGTTGTGGCCATATGTAGTAATACAAATTCCTTGAAGTTTGATTAAGTGGTCTCATCCTTATTGTTAGAGGAGATGAGAGAGAAGAACATGGAAACATAGTTCACATATGCATTATTTGCAAGAGGACGATCCCAGGAAAGAAATAGATCTAAGTCCTCAAGTGGGAGATCTAAGTCTAAGGGTATATCTAAATCTCCCGGAAAGTTTGTAAAGGTATGTTGGAGATGTGAAAAAGAAAGGCACTACAAGAAGCAGTGTAGATCCAAAGTTGAGAAAAAGAAGGGATCTGAAGAATATCCTTCTACAGAAGAAAATACCTCCAAAGAAGAAGGAGGGGATGCGTACTTGGATTCTTCAATCAAACATGTAGATCATGAGGTGTAGTTAGTTGACTCAGGTGCATCCTTTCATATGACTCCCCATAGGGAGTGGTTCTGTGAATATGAAAGGTATGATGGAGGTAATGTTTTCCTAGGTGATGACTCAACAACCATAATCATAGGATGAGGAAAATTCAAGTTGAGGCTCATATATGAAAATATTATAACACTACCTGGTGTTCTTCACATCCCATATTTTTCCAGAAATTTGATTTTTGTAAGAAAAATGGGCGATGCAGGGGTAAAAAAAATATTTGAAAAGGAAACCTGCAGGATGGTTCGAGGAGTAATGGTGTCACTGAAGGGAGTTTGGTTTGGAAATATGTATAAGTTGCAAGGAATCACTATTAGTGACGGGTGCAATAGTTCCATTGTTCCTGATATTGGAATTGAATAAGAAAGAAATCCTATAGTCTTTGGAGAAACGGTTATGTTGTGGCATCAAAGACTGGGGCATATGAGAGAGAAGGGTCTTCGACTACTACATGGTAAAGGTATGGTTCAAGGTATGTCTAAATTCTCTCTGGATTTTGATTTCTGTGAAAATTGTGTATATGGGAAGAATAATCGAGTAAGATTCCCCTCTGGTGCAACGAGGGCAAAATGAATCTAACAACTAGTTCACAGTGATGTATTTGGACATGTGTCGGTTCTATCATTGGGAAAATTTGTATACTATGTCTCATTTATAGATGAATTCTCAAGGAATACTTGGATATATTTYCTCGGGAAGAAATMTCAAGTCTTTGACATGTTTAAAGAGTTTAAGATTCTTTTTGAGAATCAAATAGAGAAAATAATTAAGGTGTTGAGGACGRATAATGGCGGAGAGTTCAGTGGGAATGAATTTGAAGAATTTTGTAAGAAGTGTGGTATAGGAAGGTAGAATAATACTCCATATACACCTCAGAGTAATGGATTTGTATAAAGGATGAACAAGATGTTGATGGAAAAAGMAAGGTGCATGCTCAATGGTGTTGGGTTAGGGCAAGAATTATGGGAAGAGACAGTGGGTATTGCATGTTACCTAGTCAACATATCACCCTCATCAACACTAGATGACAAGACTCCATAAGAGGTATGGACTGGTAAGAAACCTTTTCTCACACATCTCAAGGTATTCGGTTGTGAGGCCTATGTTCATGTTCCAAAGGAAAACAAGAGTAAGCTAGATAAGAAGGTTGAAAAGTGTATCTTTATTGGGTATAAAGATGGTCTCAAAGGTTATAAGATTTGGAATTTAGAAACTAATAAGGTTGTGTATAGCTGAGATGTGGTATTTAGAGAAATGAAGGATGTTGTTAAACATGAAGTCCTACGAAGTAAGGAAGAAACAAAGAAAATAGAGTTTGATTTAAAGGATGATGAATCAGACTCTACAGAAGAACATGAATCAAAAGAAGAAGATCCTCATACTCTAGTATTGAGGATATTGGTTTGAGAAAGAAGGCTACCAGAAAGTTATACTCCATTTGATTTCCATTCAAATTTTTCTTTGTCTATTATTGATGATGATCCTAGAATTGTCAGGGAGGGAGTGGATTCAGAGGATGGAAAACTCTGGAAAAATGCCATGAATGAAGAAATGAAAACCTTGGATAAGAATGAGGCTTGGGATCTAGTGGAGTTGTTGAGTGGAAGAAATCCCATTGGAAGCAAATGGATATTTAAAAAGAAGCTGATTGCAGAAGGAAAAGTGGAGAAATACAAAACTCGGTTAGTAGTAAAGGGTTATTCCCACGTTGAGGGAATTGATTTTGGTGATATTTTTTCTCATGTTTTCAATTTAACTTCTATAATATTTATGTTATCTTTTGTTGTTGCATTTGATTTTGAATTAGAATAGATGGATGTGAAGACAACATTCCTACATGGGGATCTAGAAGAAGAAATCTATATGAAGTAGGCAGAAGGCTTTGTTGTGAAGGGAAAGAAGGAGCTAGTATGCAAGATGAAAAATACCCTTTATGGTTTAAAAAATTCACCAAGGCTGTTGTATCAAAATTTTGATACTTATAGGTTGGGRCTTGGCTTCACAAGAAGCAAAGAGGATAATTGTGTGTATTTTAAATTAATTGGTGATCATTTGATTTATTTGGTCTTGTATGTGGATGACATGTTGTTGATAGGAAACAACAAGGAGATTATCCAGGATGTGAAAACTTAGTTGTCCTCTAAATTTAACATGAAGGATCTCGGTGCTACAAATTTAATTTTGGGCATGGAAATTAAAAGAGATCTTTAAACAAAGAAACTCTGGTTAAATCGGAGAAAATATGCCGAGACAATATTGCAGAGGTTTAATATGTAGGAATGTAAACCGATCAAGTTCCCTATTCCTATTGGTGTAAATTTATCTGTGGATTGATGTCCCAAGACACAAGAAGAGGAGGAGGACATGTCTCATGTTCCATATGCGAGTGAAGTTGGTAGTTTGATGTATGCAATGGTATGTACTAGACCATACATTACACATGCCATGGAAGTTTTGAGTAGGTATATGTCAAAACCAAGGAAGGAGTATTGGACAGTAGTAAAAAGGGTTTTTAGGTATTTGTGTGGCACTGCTAGCTATGAATTGTGCTACCAAGGAAGACCAGGATTGGACAGATTGTTGGACATACATGGATTTGTGGATGAAGACTGAGTTGGAGATATGTATTGTAGGAGATCTACAAGCGGGTATGTGTTTAACCTATTTGGAGGAGCAATCAATTGGATGAGAAAAATACATGCTATAGTGGCACTTTCAACTACAAATTATGAATACAAAGATTGTGTTCAGGTATTGGGTTGGTACAACAAGTTGTAAGGATAGATTGTGACAGTCAAAGTGAAATTTTTCTGGCGAAGAACCTGAATTATGATTCAAAGACAAAGCATATTAATATTCAATATCACTTTGTGACAGGCATGGTTGAAGAAAATAAAGTGTTGTTGATGAAGGTGGACACTTTGAAGAATGTTGCAGATTCATTAAAAAAAATTGTGAGCACTGAGAATTTCTCTTGGTGTAGAGGATCCATGGGCATTGTTTCTCTGGATTGTTGACTATGTAACCTTGTAACCCCCTATATGCAAAGAAAACAACAAGTGGAAGAATGTTCGGTATGTTTTATATTCTTTTCACGACTAGCTATAGAGTCCGCTATGTTGCACTGGGTGCATAGGGGGGTTTGAGGGGTGCTGCCACCCCTCCCCCCCTCGGGGGTTGTAGGGGGAAGTGCCCCCGATAATTTTTTTACCTCAAGAAATGTGTTGCATTTTTTGCCTCATTTTTCTTGTCACCTTGAATTTCATGTCCATTGTTGGGCGGTTTTTGGGCACATGGTTTTTGCCAATGGTTTTTTATTTATGGTTAAGGAATTAGGGTTGTTGACTACTCCAGGTCATTGGGTTAGGATTTTGGATGTTGTTGGATCCTATATGTATATTGTATTGTAAAAAATGTATCACTATGAATAAATATAGAATATGCTGGTTTTCCCAGTTTGGGTTTCCAAGGAAAAAATATTCGTGTAATGTGTGTATTTTCCATTGTATTTTTTCTATTCTTTTGTTGAAAATTTGTTTGCAGTAAAATATTCTACACGCTTAAAATCTACATGGAAGTGGTTACCCATGGAAGAAAAAACTCCAACAAATCCCTGGAATGGAAAAATGAACTAACGATGCCCTTAAACCACAATATTCTCCTCATGCTCGAATTTCCAGCTCAAAATCCTTCAAAACCAATGTTATAATTGTTACGAGGAAAATCTCTCTATGGCAAGGGGTAAAACACAATAGACGGAAATGAATACATAAATCAACTATATTCTCAAGTATGTTATGTAAACAAATATGCTAGAAAGACAATATAAAAGGCCTACCTCGTCTAGACGTTCGATGAAGTCCACCATTGAGCACTTGACCCAAAGCAATATACTTGCAACTAGTCCTCAAAAACCAAGCAACACAAGCATATGGTGATCATATATTATGTTAGCACATTCAATAGCATAATCCATCAACATTCATAACAAATACGCCCATGGAATAATAATTCAAATATTTGCAAGATATCAATTGGACGAGAAAAGAGTATTTCTATTAAGATATGATCAGAAGAAGTGAATAAATTATAGACTTTTGTGTCGGCACGGTTCAGAATCGAGACACTGAGTTCCTTCCAGTTGGACCTCCACCACTTCAATCCTCCACCAAATGCAAGCTCATGTAAGAGAGACAATGAAGTTCTCAGTCATCAAGCGAAGATCTTGGGGGTTGAACATTGTGTTCAGACTTAAAGGATAAAGGGATGCAGACTCAATGTGAAGTGAATAATTCGTCCAGAGTAAATTTTCTCTCAAAGTTGAATTCTTTCTCCTCTTTTCCATAGCTCAGAATTGACCCATTTATAGCCTTCAAGTGGAACTGAAGGGTCAATTCGAAACATTTCCAGTATATGGAAGGCCAAGGATCATTGATCTCTTGTCATGACATGGAAACCTGACACTATTTTGCAATTTTGGGTACATTTCCCGATGTACACGGGTTGTAGTGGTGAAACCTGCATATATGCATGTTGTATAGTAGGAAAAGTGTGTATATGTGAACAAATTTTATTTTTATCTTTGGGATTTGCAAAAATGGATGACAAGTCTTCATAGGGAAATGGAAAAAGTCCCTCTGTGCAAGATTGCATAGGGTGAGGAAAATCTTGCTTTAACAAATTCCCCCTAATGTGTGAGGTCAGAGGAGTATACGCAATGGCCAAAATACATTATAAAAACCTAAAAGTTGAGTAATGGGGACTAAGCTAGAAGAACTAGTTGCTCATTACAATCTGTATTGACTTTGCATACATGGCTACCAATTTGAGTTACACTGCAGATCCATGTGAAAATATACCAAACAACTATCCTTGGCCATGAATAGGAAAATACAAATGCGGTTGCATGCCAAAGGTTGCCATAGTCACGAACAAGGCCCAGTAAAACCAGTCTCAAAATCAATCTGAAGATATTTGTATACAATGGAGTACAATATGATATCCCATGATCATTGAAGTCACACATGTATTGGTCCAATGAAAAGATAGAAACAACTCAAGAAAGTTGCGGCTACATACCAATGTCTTCAAGTCTTCTACACAATCCGCCAAAGGTGCAAGTCTACATCGTGTGAATAAATGAGTTTAGGTTGAACACAATGAGACTTAGTTTGATTATCGATCATTGAGGTATATTTTTAACAAATGTGAGACAACCTATCGATGATGAAAGTAGGTATCAAGGCACCGAGTACATTCTTACAAGTGTGACTAAAGGATCTAGGTTCAAACACTTGAATAATCCATCGATCAAGGTACATTGATGTATTCCCAGTTGCTGATGGAAAGAGAACCAGCCACTAATGACAACAAGCCTCTAGGTACTCATAATACTCTAGGTCTCATTTTGAGAATAGATGAGCTGAAGTCGATGGAAGGAGACCCACTGAAAGGAGAGAATTAAGGCATCTCTCATCATTCATCATGAGGTACAAAGCAAGAGCTTGATGATTTGGAGGAAATCAGATGAAGAACATGTTCATGAATCAATGACCTTGTGCGTCTTTTGTGTGTGCCAAGTGCAAGAGAAACACGAAAAGACCCTCTGAATAGAAGCCAATGAGGAAAATTGTTGAAAAAGATGAGGAAACCACAAATAAGGATAATGGGATCCAAGACACTGCATGAATCCCAATGTGTGAATAGATGTCTTGTTGTCGAACACATGGGAAACCACCCATTCAACAACCAATGATGAAATTTTAGCTGTAGGGTTCAAGGTTACCTATCAATGAAGAAAGTAGGACCAGGGTGCATAATAAGACTACAACTTCATGTGATTATGAGACAAATTGAGGGTATGGACAACATGAAAAGTCAAGAGTTCTGAGGAATGGCCGACACAGGTTGATAGACATCCTTTGAACAAGAGCATGAGACATATGGAAGACTCTAGAAGCATAGACTCAATGATGAAACCATGAGATGCAGGAGGTATCAATCAAATTATTCATAAGGACCGGAAGAGTAACTAGTCGGGGGAGTAAACTCTATGTAACGAGCTCAACTTCCTAAGGCCATGATAAACCCAAAATTATGATGACAAGTGGACTCAATAACTTTGTGGTTTGTTCAAAGGTAGCATGACTGCTGCCAATATAAGATAATATTCCCTTCGTGCCCGTCTTTTTATGTTTTTTCATAGACAAATGAACTCTATGATACAAAGGAGGAAACGAGTCTTGCAAGTAAGAAAAACTAGTTCCAACAGTGGAACATACCTATGCTCAATGAAAGGAGGTGCATGCAGGAGATGGACACTCAGTGGAATGTTGCCTCCAGGGTATAGGGTGCCAAGTTGAAAATGATATAAATGAGGCTCTTCTTGGTTGAGGATGCAAAACTGCTGAGGCAAATGGTTTATAGCGCAAAGAGAGAACCGGTCATATTCTCAATACTACAAGCAAGGGAATGAGATGCAATCACAACTTAACACCAAAAAATGTCTTTTTTCATAATATTAGTCTCCTTGGTTTGAAAAAGGGATAAAATTGTACCAAATAGATGTCCTTTCAAATCCAATTTATGAGTGTGAAAGAGACAAGGTCACTTGGAAATCTTTTCTCTTTTTGAAAATGAGTTGGAAAAGAGCTTAAATCAAACTCAGTTGGGAGTCCTCTAGGTATAGGTCAACATGTTTATGAGTGAGAAATGAGGCTCACCATAAAGTCATGTATTATATATAAGGGACTCCCGGTCCTATGGAAAAATATCTGCATGGGCACCAAATGGTGTAGAGGATCTAACTAGGGTACCCATGATCTAACTAGGGTACTCATGTTTGGTAAATCTCTACCATTTGATAATGACACGTATTGTAGAAAATGGAGGGTTCTGTGTCACTAAAAAATGGGTGCATACCTAAGGCATATTAGTGACAGTTATAGGACAATAAAAGTGTGCATGATGGAATGAATACCTATCCTATATGTTGGGTAGCGAAAATACATGTCTATAGTTATGAATGTTCAACATAATGCTAAAAATCACAAGAATCCCTGGTGAGAACTACAAAAACCAACTCATTCCACTGTTGTAATAGTACATTAAGAGAAAATATTATCCGAAGCTATGAAAAGAGGGTAAAAATTGCTATAAATAGTAATAAAAACCAAATTTTACTATGTCATTTTGACTTTTTACCCAAATAGTGAAATTTGGACCAAATTACCTCCGATCTTCAACTAGTGATTGTGGGAGCATCGAGTGATGGAATCAGAGACCATCTGGGCCAGGTAATTCCTCTTCCCCTCCTCTTCCTTTCTAGTGGATTACATTTTGTATTTAGGTTTCAAAATTTGAGTTATTTAAGGTGTAAATTAGGTATTTAGGTGTATGCGGGCTACCACTCATCGGGTCGTGTATACGCGAGGTTATATGCGACTGTGTAAAATAAATGATGTGTGTACTCATCCCTATATGCGAATGTGATTGTTGCAACCCACATACAAGTCCGTAAACAAGGTTTTTGATGGTTTCTAACTCAAACATTGATGTTTCTTTGGCAGGATGGTGCTAGAATTGAGGGAAAGGGAACATGAGGAGGTAGATGTTGTTGTGGAAAGAGATCCAGGGGCCCAAATGGACTTGAAAATATGTGGTTGTACAAGTTTTGGGCACTCAAAGAGATGAGGGCCCAAGTGAGGTTGCTAGAGTTGCTAGTGGATTACTGGGATCCAGACAGTGACAACTTCAACATTGATGGGAAACCATTAAGGATTGAAGTCGAGGATATATATTTATTAACTGGGTTGTCACATCGAGGTGAGGTGGTGAAAATCAAAGCTTGGGGAGCTGGGAGCAGTATGAAGATAGAAGAGTACATGTATTCTCACTGTATAGGAGGGAACGAGAAGGTCGAGAGTCAACTCTCCATCCGAGTGATCAACAATATAATCCTCAATATTGTTGTCCTCTTTTTGACCCAGATCACAGGATCGAATTCGTTGCACCAGGCATTGAGGTCTCTCATGTTCTATTCTGTAGAGTGTTTGACACCTAGGGTGTACGATTGGTGCACCTMACTACTGGCTAATATGAAGAGCCAGTTGATAGAATGAGAATAGGGTGGGAAGAGGAACTTCGGGTTTGCTTCCATCTTGTGTAGMTTTTTCTTTGAGTGGGTTCCAGGCTTGGGACCTAGAGCTGAGATCATTCCTTGAGGACCTCRCGATCTAGCCATGGCATGGTGGACCTGGGTGATGAGATGACAGGGGGGAGGTAGGGTGCCCACACCCTACAATGATGATTTCTTTTACTGGTGGAGACGACAGGTCATTTCTCTRTATGACTACCCCTATGCAGGGATCGACTTTAGAGAGGACCCTGACATGCCATTACCACCAGGGACTGCCTACGGGGATATAGGTATGTCAAAGTTTTTAAATATTTCATTTTTTTATATTTTTGTATAGTAAAAAAAAWATATTTGTGGATGATGCTTAAGTACTAACTAGACACATATGTGATGCAGACGTAGGTCTGCGACAACTAGACAGGATTCCACGACATTTTTGGAGGCACCATGGAGATGAGGCGGCGGGAGGAGAAGCAGAGAGAGTCCTTCAAAATGTGCAGGGAAACCTATCTCGTTTGACACATAGGATTCTGATGGTTCGGGTAGAGGATCTGTCAGAGGCCATGCAACGGCAAGTGGTTGGTGTGCCTAGAGCTTGGGTGAGACTCTTTTAGTGTCTCGCAAATGTTGTAGTTTGTTATCATGACACACATCTGGTGCCATAGGCGTAGATTTCATGGATTTTGTATTTTCGGTTGTATATGTGTATTGAGGGTGTTGGCCCGAATTTTGTACTATAAACATCATATTTTTTTGAAATATATATAAAACATGGATCTTCAGCTTTACTTATATTACAATGTGTACATTGATGAGAATGTTTTCTTTTCTTTAGTTATGAGACAAATTCCAATCTAAAATGAAATTAGCATAAGAATTGGATACATAATTAGAAATCCTAGGTATGTGATGATAAGTAATAAAATCAAATTGTAGTTCCAAAATAAGTACCCGTAGGAATCATCGGAGTAACGTAGCGTCGTGCACATGGTAATTGTCGTTCAACTGACATACTACTAACTGGAAATCCAAGAGAACTTCCAAAGAGTGAATACCATGTAAAATGGCATCACACAAAATTTCTATAACAATGCTATTTTCAACCACATTATTTGTGGATGGATCTAGGCATACGCCACCTGAAGACACCAGTAGACCCTCGCGTGATTAAATAAACCTAGCTGAGGAAGCCAAGTTCCATGTATGATGACTGGCTCCATCTTTGAATCCTAAGTAGACTGAAGACTCCGTTGACATATGCCAACCAAGGGAAAACTCGATAAGCAAGATCAAGAAAAAAATAAAGGGAAAAAATATATACACTAAATTACATTAGTATACAAAGCTTTACGCCCAATATTGGGGCTCACACATAATATATTTTCAAGGTGAACCCATTCAAAGGCTCGGCCAACATGTTCCCTTCATAATATTCTAATTCATAGGATCCTTTTTCTAAGACATGTCGCACGATATAGGGACTGTGCCACATGGGTTTGAACTTGCCTTCCCCTAGCGGTTTTTTGACTTGATCATATAAGAGGACCAATTCACCCTCAACGTACAACCGAGGACATATAGACTTATCATATTGGACCTTGACACATATTTTATTCGCTTCGATATCCATAGATGCCTCTCGACATTGCTCATCAAGGTTCTCTAGGTGCACGAGGTGTCCCTCGAGATAAAAAATGTCAAGTAGGAGTGCAACTGCCAATCTAAGAGAAGGGATTTCACATTCAATAGGTAAGATCGACTCCACACCGTGTACTAACTAGAAAGGAGAAAATGCAGTGGCAGTCTTAACCGAGGTTCAGTATTCCCGGAGTGAGGGATATAGCATAATGTTCCAGTCATATTTGTTCTGGATGACAATTTTCTGCAAAATGGTCTTGAGAGACTTGTTGACGGCCTATACCTTTCCATTCTCCTAGGGATAGTAAGGGGAATAATGACCATGCTTAAACCCAAACTTAGATGCTATCTCTGCCATCATTTCATTTTGAAAGTGACTACCATGTGTTAGAATATAGAATATTGTGCTCGTTTTACCATTGACAATACCCTTGTCACCCAACCATAGGCCGAAGCCACCCTCCAAGCACCTTGACCTTAACAGAGAAGAGAATATTGGTAGCAATATAATAGCCAAGAGAGGATAATGCACCAAGCAAGAATAGAAACCAAGCTGATCAGATAATCCCACCCAGAAGTTGGCGCACACTTTCCCAGAGACTTGCGCACAAAACTACCACTGCACTGCGCAAATCTAGTTCTCTCTGTAACTGCTGAGATGTGAATAATGAGAAYTGGCGCCCTGTATTTATAGTAGTTTGGAAAKCTTACTAGGGCTGACTTCTCCTCCTAGGTACTAATTAATTCATATTAATTATATTTCTGCAGCCAACAACTTGTCTAGGGTTTCCTTTACTTCTTTACTTCCTTCTGGAATATTCTAATCTCGTCATAGGTCACAATAGAGGTTCATACCTCCCAAACCTATCATAATATTAACACTCCCTCCTAGCTATGGAGGTATGGTCTTGAGCACAAACAGACCATTCAACTGGTAGTATCATGAGCACCGTCATTATTATCGAACTGGATAATCTCCTATGACAACTGGTATTATATTAATTGATAGAAAACAACTGTGTCTATCCATGGTAGTACATAACTACTCAAACCGTGACACATATTCACAACCGGTGAAACATATCCACCGCAGTAGTATATCTCTATTGTCTGGAGACAGGCAGTCTCCATAACAATCATCTGATGACAACTTGCATAGAAAATATTGTTAAAATAAATTGGATCATCTAGGCCAATATTTCACTCACATTTGTGAGATATGAAAGACTATCTACCCTCAGTATAGAACATCAATAATGGGCTATCTTCCCTATTCTTCTCAAACAAGGAAGAATGATTGTTTCTGATTTCTGAGCCTGGACCATTCTTCCTACACTAATCAAAGTGCACCCTGGAAAGAATGTATAAACCCTAAGAAATGTCTGAGTCTGGACCATTCCCCACCCTGGGCCATTCCTCCTAATCAAAGTGCACCCTGGAGAGAATGTATAAACCCTAAGGAATGTCTGTCCCTGATTGTTGAGCCTGGACCATTCCCCACCCTGGGCCATTCCTCCTACACTAATCAAAATGCACCTTGGAGAGAATGTATAAACCCTAAGGAATTACTATCCAAACCATTTCCTTTGTTAACCACAAGAGGAAAAGACTGTCATGTATCAACCTCCAAAAATAGACCATTCCTCATGTTAACCACAATGAGAAATCGTTGTCCGACGAGGCGGGCCAGTCTTCTTAAGTAACCCTCAAGAAGAGAGACTACCCTAGACCACTCCCCATGTTAACCACAATGGAAAGTCATTGTCTATGATACATCAACAATTAAACTACTTCCCATGTTAACCACAATGGGAAGTCAATGTCCATCAGAAATCTCAATCCACTTTCCGAACAGGAAAGAATCTGTCCAATCTGGACTATTTTTCAAACAAACATAAATACTTCAATAATATTTTCAGTGCTCCCTCCTAACCTGGAGAGTCTTCCCTTTCAGCTAAGGGAGTTATTTCCACGATCCCCAACTTCTCTCGGAAATATGCAAAGTTTATTCTAGATAGAGGTTTTGTCAGGATGTTTGTTGTTTGCTCATTGGTGGGGATATACTCGAGCTTTACCTTTCCTTCCTGAAATTTATCTTAAATAAAGTAGTATTTGATCTCAATATGTTTTGACCTTTCATGAAACATGGGATGTTCTGATAATCTTATACAGCTCTGATTATCACAATGTATTATGGTTGATTCTGGAATCTGATCAAATAAGTCAGAAATTAACTTCCTTAACCATATTGCTTCAGTGCATGCTTCACATGCTGCAATATACTCTGCTTCTGTTGTACTGAGTGTGACAAAATTTTGTTTTATGCTGCCCCAAGATATCATAGCGGAGCCCAAGCTGAAACACATGCCTGAAGTGATTTTTTTATCTTCTACACTTCCTGCCCAATCTGAGTCTATGAATCCATGAAGCTGTATGTCACTGGATGCGGTATATCTCAAGCCATAGTTTATTGTCCCACGAATATATCTTAGGACATGCTTTACAGCTATCCAATGCTCTTGTCTAGGTTCCACCTGGAACTGACTTAATGTATTTATGACAAAGCAAATATCTGGTCGAGTATTTACCAAATACATCAATGACCCAATTAGCTGTTGATATAGAGATTGATCTATTGGATCAGAATCTGAGACTTTCACTTTTCTTATATCCACATTCATAGGAGTGTCCATGGACTTATAGTCCATCATTCCAAACTTCTGAAGGATATTTATTGCATACTTTCCTTGTCCAAGGAATACTTTTCCACGCTTTTGCCATACTTCTAGTCCCAAGTAATAGTGCATGAGACCTAGATCTTTCATATCAAATTCAAAAGCTAATTCCTTCTTGCACTGGATAATGAGAGATTCTTCACCTGTTATGAATAGATTGTCAACATATAATAGTAGAATCACAGGTGCATTATCCACGACTTTGTAATAAAGGTTTAGATATGCATGACTCTTGGAGAAACCAAGCCTTGTTAGATAGTTGTCCATTTTGGCGTACCAAGCCCTTGGAGCTTGCTTCAGTCCATATAGATATTTCTTCAATCTGCAAACGTGAGTGTATTTGGAATGTACCTCGAATCCTTGAGGTTGTTCAATATACACTTCTTCTTCAATAGCTCCATTGAGGAAAGTTGTATTTACATCCATATGATGTAGATTCCATCCCATGGAAGTGGCAAGAGATATGATAGCTCTGATGGAGGTATACCTAGCCACCGGAGCAAAGGTTTAGTCATAATATTCTCCCTCCTTCTAGGAGAACCCTCTGGCCACAGATCTTGCCTTGTATTTATGCACTCTTTCGTCTGCTGCATGTTTGATCTTATATACCCATTTTGAGGTTACCACCAATTTTTCTTTAGGTCTAGGTACAATTTCCCATACCTCATTTTCCATAATGGATTGATGTTCTTCTATCATAACTTCTTTCCATTGTCCCTTTTGAACTACTTCTTCAAATGTGGTAGGTTATTCATCTAGAAGCTTCATCATGTATGCTGCATAACTTGAGAATATTTCAGTCTTTTACTCTTCTTGAATGTTCCTTCTAGAACCTTGAATCTTTATGCGTCTTGTAATGTAGCTTCAAGCCAAGCTGGTCATTTCTTGGTCTTTGGTATGATATCTGAATTAGTGTTTTCACATGGCTGCATAGGATGATCTGGTTGATCCTTTTCGGCATTTTCATTTTCTGTGTTTTCTTCATTAGGCTCTTCAAGCTCTTATTCTTCTATAATTTCTTCGATGGATTTCCTGAAG
>ML785792.1:48125-81355 GCA_009831015.1 Picea engelmannii | reverse complement strand
ATCATTAAAATAGGAAGTGTGGAAAGGAACGGACCTCTCTAATGAAACAGGCCTACTGGACATGGTGTAAATATGGTGAATTGGTGCCATGAAGTCGAAGGTACCCATAAGGGATGAATACATTCCGACACCAATATTCTCAGTTGTCGACTGTGAATTTTTTACCATGGGGATCGACAGACCAACAAATGCATTGGGGATAGCATACACAAAGGACAACTAGTCAATCATCACAATCTTCCCATTGTGAGGAAAACAAAGAGTCTGTAAGACATATGATACGACGATAGTCATAGCGTAAGTCCAATTATGACCTAGTAAAAATTTATAATTGAGGGGTACATCAACCACCTCGACGTCCACCTCTACCGTATTCCCACCTAACAGAACCAGAAAGGCAGGAAGAATACTGTGAGGGTGGAAGGAACGACCGTCAAAAGAATTCAACATGGTCAGAGATTGAGAGAGAGTCAGAGAGTTGAGGTCTTTCCAACAGACCAAGGAGATCACACACATTGCATCGCCTTCATCAACAATAGTATGCTTGATGGTATACTTCGAGTAACCCACGTGGATTTGGAATTCCACATGGTAAGGCAAGTGAGGCTTCACATATGTGACGTCAAAATTGATAACTTTCGATCCACTAGGATCTGGAGCTCCTAACACAGATAGAAAGGCATTCCTCTGTGAAGGACACGTCTGGAGTACCTCTAGAGACGACATTGCACAAGGGGTTTGAACCAGGTCCTCAACAATAGAGTAATTCTAGGCATCTCTAGCATCTTGATTGTGGGTAGAGTGCTTGAGTAATCCTTTCGGAATACGAGGCAGTGGCTCTGGTTTTTTATCTGCAAGGGTGTCTCTGGAGGAGGAGGAGACTCTAGACCAGTTCTGGTCTATGTAGAGCTATAATCGTGAGATCGGGTGGCTACATTAACCTGAGGATTGACCATATTGATGCACAAACGGTCATCGTCTTGTGGTGGTGTATTTTGACTCCCACCAGCCGTATTTCCTTCATTTGAGGAGCTTGAGGCCAAGTGTTGGTTATGTGGGAAAGGATTTGTCAGCATGGAGGGTGGTAGAGATAAGAGTCTTGTAGCTTCCGCAAGTTTAGGGCATAAATGAGTAAGGTGATCGTCTATACAAATCTTACATGGAAATTTAACCTTATGCCTTTCTTTCTTACCCTCACCAGCATTATTATTCGTCCTCTCATTATTACCATTGTCCTTGGGTTTATTATTCTTCCCACCATTACGATTATTATTACGCCCTTTCTTCTTATTCCTGCCTGGTTACTGGTTACAATTTGGGTCGATTGATGATTTCATGGAATGTACATCCACCAATTGAGTGGGATTGAAAGACACAAATGAAGCTGGCCCTCCAACAAACTGGTTTAGATACAACTCTTTCAAATGTCTTGTCACCGAGTTTGCATATCTTACATTGGTGGAACCTACAATGCCATCGGCATGAGGTCTGATATTTTGTCTAGGGTCATAGTTTGACCTCGGTGCATCGGAATAATCTTGTATAACATCCTAGACTGAGCATATATAATATCTAACTACTGGGATTTGACGATTGCTTCTTCAGATGTAACCCCGGATGTAGCAACATCCTTTGAAATTGGAGGTTGTAGAGACTCAAGGAACCACTCTAAGAGTAATTATAGGGGTATGCAGGTCTTGATCAACCTCTTTTTTCTATGTCACTCATGGATGTGATCCGAGATATGAGTGGCTTTGTCCTAGCGTAAGTTTGACATAAGTTCTAGGCCAACATCGTAACGAACCGACAATTGGAAGTGGTTAAGGAAGACTAAAACCATTTGAATAAAGGTCTCATATTCCCCCCTAGGTAGCTCGATATACCATTTCATGGTAATCCCCATGAGGTTGCATTGAAACAACATTAACTGAATGGAATCATCATTAATGGAATTCAAAGACACAATAAGTGAAAGGTGGTAACGTGATCACTAGGATCCTCGCCATTCTTACCTTCAAATTTTGGAATATCCAAAGGAAGTTCGGTGGGGATGGGAGGACATGTAGGATCATGACACACAGGGTCATTCATCAACTTAGACAAGTTTGTAAGATTGAGCGTGGCCAAAAAAGGGAGACAGGGTTGCAACATCTGGCCCCAAGATCCTTGGAAAGATTGTGTTTGGGGAACTACAACCCATCCAGGGTTCTGGTAAGAACCATGGACCTGTCCGAGATTGTAAGGCCCTCCTCCAAGATGATTCATAAGAGGTTGGTTCGGCGCCATTCCAGTAGGAATGTTTTGATGGGGGTTATAAAAAATTCCCCCAGTCGGAATGGCTCCAGGTTGGGGGTTTCCCAAGGTGTTAAAATGACCTCCTCCGGGTGTGAATCCAGAGGACAAAGGTGGATTCATCATGCCACACGTGTTGGTCATAATCGACACTGAGGAGGTGGGTGTAAAGTACGAAAGTTGAGCATAAGATTGTCTTCCATGTTGGTTATTCCATCCAAAAGCATTATGATTAGACCCAGGGTTGAGAGGAGGAAAGATTCCCACATTAGGATTCATTTGAGGGACACAAGTGCCACCAAATGAGAATGGATTATAAGGAGGAGTGTTTCCCCCAAGTCCAATGCTATCATTAGGGCCAGTGGCTGGGATGGAGTTTGAGAACTGTGAAGTAAAATCAACATACCATAGGAAAAAGGACTAGAGGCCATAAGGATGGACTAAACGTTATAGCCCGATGAATGACCAAGAGACCCAAACGGGTTCATGGAAATAGGTTGAGTATTCACTATAGGATGGGCAACAATGATGATAGGGGCCTCCAATACTACAACCATTATGGTTGCAGGAGTCGAAGGGGTGCCATTAACTATAGTAGGTGTGGGCGTCAATGGGATCCTAGTATTTTTATGACTCAGTTCAGTACTCATCTTTGTAGAATCACAAGTCTGATTAGTGGAGGTGTGTGTACC
Source organism: Picea engelmannii (assembly GCA_009831015.1). Lineage (NCBI taxonomy): Eukaryota > Viridiplantae > Streptophyta > Pinopsida > Pinales > Pinaceae > Picea > Picea engelmannii. Next base: position 78,371 of record ML785792.1, on the reverse strand, counting down.
ACGTCTAATAACTCTACGCCTTTTAGAAGGCAAAGACTCGAAATCCGGTGGTAAATGTAACAAGCGGGGAGACTAGAAGGGAATTTTTTCTGACTCCATGATGAATTAAGACTCAAGATATAAAAACAAATCCTAAGGCCAACTAGTAATCAAAGAGCACACCAAAAATAATCAAACAACCAATATGCATGCAAACAAGATAAAGTGGTTGAAAGGGGCCTCCCTCCCTAAAGTAGGTATGTCTCTCCTAAGAGGGGCATGTGACTCCCTGCTAAAGATCGAAGGTATCATAATCAGTTACAAGAGCCCTCATGGGCTTAACAACCATTCGGTTGGATCCGCTCAGAGAGGTAATCCTCCATAAAGGTTGTGTGATTTCCGACCCTTATCTGACCCGAGATACCTACAAAATAACCCCTGCAAGTAACCTATGTGGTACCTAAGTCAAGCAACTAATAAACCACAATATAACTGATGCAAGGAGAACAATTGTAAGTCAGACCCATCATATGGTCAAGGTAGCAAATCCCGAAACCTTGAAAGCACCACCTCTCACGGAGGTAAGGGCACTAGCAAGATCCCCATATACAAATAGATCCCTAGAAATATCTATGATGCTAGGAAGGTATCAGGGGGATATCCCTTCAATAAACTTCACACGACCTCATGTTTAACTCCGGTTTAAGCGGAGGCTCCTGATATTACCGATTATACAATGGATTTCTCCACTCCCTTAGTCAGACACATATGTTGATTTAATAGCCTTGGAGAAGTTTACTCACAAAATCATATTCCAAGGCACTAAATCCTAAGCTACTTGGTGTACCCTAGAAAATAAAATTGTTACTAATCAATTTTAAATTATAGCGTTAATTTTATTGGCATTTCTTACTCAAAAGGTGCGACTGTGAAACTAGTGATGTTATGACTCAGCAAGTAAAGTAAATGAATATGGAAACAATGCAAAGTCCTAACTTCAATTTTCAATGAATGATATGCTTCTTTAAAAAATGAAATTCTCAATTCAATTATGCAATTCTAAATAAAATGCAATCTTTCTTTACATGCACTAAGATAAATGACAAAAGACTCAAGAGATAAAAATGCCAATCAATGTAAAATGCCTAATATTTTTGTATTTTCAATATAATAAAAAATGAAAATGAAAGGACTGAACAACATCTTGATATAATGACTCTATTGTGTATAGATAGAGACAAATCAAATAGGATATCAAGTAGAAAACACCCATCCCAAGGTTCAAGGACAATCAAAATGAAAATATGATGAGAAAGGCACCACCCAAAATTCAACCAAAGACAGGTTTCCTGTCATACCATAGACACTTAACAATCACTACAGAGACCCAAGAAGACTCAAAAATCATCAAAACCTACCCAACAACCACAAAACCCAAAAAACAAGCAACAAAGGTTGATGTACGTGACTTTTCAAGAGAAAAGAACATATGTACGTAACTTGCAGAAGGACAACATGCGTATGTATGCGACTGTCAAGAAAAAACCCGCGTACAAGTGTCAAAGCACTGTCAGGATAAGGAGAAGGATGAAAGACTCATACCTAGAGTGAACAGAGGCTATCAAGAAATCATACAACAAGAAACTCAATATGAACGAGAGCAATCTAAGGAGAAAAACACCCCAAACCCCGAAAAACAAGATTCTATCCCCAGTATGGTCGCCAATTCTATTACGAGGAAAATTTCTCTATGGCAAGGGGTAAACCACAACAAACGGAAATGATTGTAGAAATCAACTCTATTCTCAAGTATGCTATGTAAACAAATATGCTAGCAAGACAATATAAAAGGCCTACCTCGTCCAGACGTTCGATGAAGTCCATCGTTGAGCACTTAACCCAAAGAAATATACCTGCAACTAGTCCTCAACAACCAATAAATGCAAGCATATGGTGACAATATATTATGTTAGCACATTCAATAGAATAATCCATCAACATTCATAACAAATACGCCCATGGAATAATAATTCAAATATTTGCAAGATATCAATTGGATGAGAAAAGAGTATTTCTATTAAGATATGATCAACAAAAGTGAATAAGTTACAGACTTTCGTGTCGGCACGGTTCGGAACCGATAAACTGAGTTCCTTCCAGCTAGGCCTCCACCACTTCAATCCTCCACCAAAGGCAAGCTCATGTAAGAGAGACAATGAAGTTATCAGTCATCAAGGGAAGAGCTTGGGGGCTGAACATTGTGTTCAAACTTAAAGGATAAAGGGATGCAGACTCAATGTGAAGTGAATAATTCCTCCAGAGTAACTTTTCTCTCAAAGTTGAATTATTTCTCCTCTTTTCCATAGCTCGGAATTGGCCCATTTATATCCTTCAAGTGGAATTGAAGGGCTGAGTCAGAACGTTTCCATTATATGGAAGGCCAAGGATCATTGATCTCCTATCGTGACATGGAAACCCGATACTATTTTTCAATTTTGGGCACATTTCCTGATGTACGCAGGTTGTAGTGGTGAAACCTACATATGCGCATGATGTATAGTATGCAAGGTGCATATATGTGGAAAAATTGTATTTTTAGCTCTGGGATTTGCAAAAAGGGATGACAAGTCTGCATAGGGAAATGGAAAAAGGCCCTCTGTGAAAGCTTGCATAGGGTGAGGAAAATATTGCTATAACAATAATGCCTGGAGATTTTATTATGGGCATGAGGAAATATTATGTACTTCATACCTTAGGTTAGGCACATATATCAAAATGGAAGCAAATTTAATCAAACATCCTAATCTATTTCATAGAAAAACAACCAAATTATAGTTTGGTAATCCTAAGAGCCAATTCATCATAAAACAATTAAATGAATGACACATAGGTGTATACGTGAAGTAGAAATAGGGTAAAGAGAGGTAAATCCAGGCATGAAATATACCATATAAAGGTCATGAAAATAACCTAAACAACTTAGGCCCAAATCCAATGCCTATAAAGTTCTTTGTTTATTCTATTTTAAACAAGCCCTCCATTCCCTCAAAATTTGTGTCCTCTTCTATTGGTTTGTGTGATTTTTTTTTAAATCCTTTGTTTCTTCCTTTCCCTTACACCCTCCCTTTAGTTCATGGATTTTGTATTTTTGGACTCTTCTTCCTTCTCGAACTAAACTTATCTCTTAGATTCTCTTCATATATCAACTCTTAATGGCGTTGTTCTTCCTTCACTTGTCTCAACTTTTAGATATGATCCATCTATCCACCCATTGTCTCAAGTTGGACCTACTTAGTATTTTTTACCTCTCTCTGTAATGTCTCTATCTTTATCCTTAGTGTTTCTAGAAAAAGGATATTTTGGTGTTTCTTCAAAATGCTTCAAACAAATTTCTTTCCACAATTTAATCAATTCCCTAATGTGTTGTTTCTCCAAGGGTTTATCACCCAGTTGATATGCATACATGTTCATATGTCAAGGAAATATCCTCATAGCCATACTCATTCATGTCCTTTCTTCCTAGACAATTGCAACTTCCCACACTGGCTCCTAAAGATATTTTTTGTTGTAGACATTTTGTCTCGAGGTGTGGATGTCTATTAAAATGTTGAAATTTGTTGGTTTCTCCTTCAACATGCATCATGTCCTTTATTGTTCTAAAAATTACATCCCCATAAACTCTTGAATTTTGGCCAAATTTGTGATTCCTTCATAGGTTGGTGTCCTACTCCTCTGTATCTTCTATGATTATTTTGATCTTTGTTATTTTTTATTTAAACATTTTACAACTTGCAACAAATGTAACTTCATGATTATTATCAAGTTCATCTTGAGTTAAGATCATGTTCAATTCTTCAATCCTAAAAATGGAATTTTCAAATTTTTCACTTGCTATGAGAGACTTGGTCCTTAGCTCATGTCATCATTAATAAAAGTCAAGTAATTGTATAATTAACTCATACCACATCATTATTTATTCTCCCCATGGCCAGTTCAAGTTCTTTGTGACATTTATTTCTTCTAATAAGTATTCTATTGGCGATGACATGCTAACTTTTTCCTTGACTCTCTTGGACCTGTTATGATGTAGGCACTCCTTGTGGGACAAGAACATTGGGAACCATGTTCCTTGCCAAGTCTTGAAGTATTTGGAATCGGTCCTACAAAAGTGCTATTTGTTTGTAATTCTCCTTCAACTTTTACTGCATCTCTTCATATTTTTTCATGACTACCCAATGGGATACCTTTGATACTTCCAAGGCATTGAATTTTATCATGTGTCTCTCTAACCCACTAAAGTGGTAATATTTTTTTGTCATGAGGTTTTTTTTTCTTGTGAATGATGGTTTTTTTTTTCTAACTTTGGAATGGAGCCTGGGGAAACCCACTGGGAACTTCCCCTCATTTCGAGGATGGTACCTGGGGTAAACCATATTTTGTAGAAATTCTAGGCTTTTTCGATAGCTTTCTCATTTAAGAGCTCAACATGTCACTTGTGGGAATTGAAAATGGGTGGGGGGGGACACCCCTTAGCACAAACCAATCGAGCTAAACCCAATTCACTTTGTGTGCATGATGTTAAGGAAAATGGTTTTTATTTTATAGCTTCCTTCTTTGAAGTTCAATTGGATGCATTGTCTATCCCTTAACTTCTAATTTCATGTATTTTGTGTCCATGACATCATCCATTTTCACATTCCAATTTTCATCATTTTCTATCATGGCCAACTTTTTCCTTGTCCTCTTTCTAAGGAACCTCCATCCTTCATTCCCATATATATCATTAGAATATTTTTTTAAATAGATTTCACATCTAATGCTCTACCATATATGTCTTTTCCCCTTTTATCTGGACCTCCCCTTTGCCTTGTATTCCTTATTTATCTTTCTTGAGACCATTTTCTATGTTGTCCTTATAAAGTTCTTTTATATTTTCTTTGTCCCATTGAACATTTAATGTTTCCTCTTTTCTCAATATTCTCTTTTTCTTTTTTTTTTTCTTTTTTCATTTTTTCCTCCTTGAATTTTTATTCATCTATATTTTCCCTCTTGATTATTTCTTCTCATGTCTTCCTCTTTTCATTCAAAGTGCCTTATGTCTCTTTTCCATGTTTCTACTAAGTCTTTATTTTTCGGTATAATTTATGATCCCTTTTGTTTTCTTCCTTTTTCCTCTTTGGTCTGTCACACTTTTTTTCTCTTTTTTTACTGGCCTGAAAATCCTTTTTCTTGGATGCCTACTAAACCCTTATTTTGTGCTCGAGAGACTTTGTGATTTATTGTTTTTGTGTATATTATTTCTTAATTTTTGGAAGAGGGTCAATTATATGTCTTGGAAAAATTTCTTCAAAAATCAATACCCCTTTCACCATATCCTTGATTTCTTCCTCCGAAGAGACATTGATAATTTTTTTGTTCCCTTGTCCATCATCACCATCCTTCCTTTCCTTTTTCTTCTTTCTTCTCTATCCTCAGCTTGTCCTCCAATATTTTATCTTTTCTTGGGGACATCATCCTCATCGTTTGCTCCATTACCTAGATTGTTGGAACTCATTTAGGCCACCACCTTCACCTCAATTTCCTTTGCCTACCTTGTCATGGATTTTTCCTCCATAACTTTATTGATCTCATGGACTCCTCATGCCACATTTTAAGAGGTTTTTTCCATGTTGATTTCCCATACTTTATTTCAAAATCCCATTTTACCAGTCATTCTTCTCTTTCCTCGATCTTGTATTTTTTCAAATAAATCTCTTTTAAACTCTATTAATAGATAATATGTAAACTATTTAATACAAAAAGTAGGTTGTCTAAGAAACCTACACAAACAAGAACGAAAATCAAATTTGGGGCTAGCTAACACCAAAACACCCCATCATGCATTCAAAGTCACAAGCATACTTAAAAAATAAAACAGGGTTATCTTAGGCCAAAACACCTCAAGAATTGAAAGTCACAGGAATAAACGTGGGGAAAAAAAGAGAGAACTAGTAAAAAACCATGATAACCACTAGAGGGGGCTAGTCATGATGATCTAGGGCCATCGCCAATTTGTAACTGAAGTGTTGGTTGTGGAGCTTGATTATCTTCCTGATTCAGAGGTATTTGTTTTCAGTCATGTTTATACCCCATGACGACTATACACCCCTCCATGCGGGGGGGATTTCCCCCCCTACGGGGTCTAGAGGAAAGCGAGGGTTCGAGGGTGAAGCCCTCGAAGGAAACATTTCCTTGTAAATGTATGTTGTAATTTCATAGTAAATTGGATTGTTCATTATAAGGTCACATATATGACGGTAGAAGTTATGTTTGGATTTTTTCCCTAGAAGGCAACCCTCTTTTATGAGGGAATTGTATTGTGACTATGTATTATTGCAAATATTGTATTATGAAAGAGGAGACTATGATAGAAAGAAGAGGAAGTTACAAAGGGTGTGTTGTAGGTTGTATCCCTTTATTTGTTGGATAATAATAAAGGAAGGACCTGGAAATTTCTCTAGTGGACATAACCCACAATAGGAGAACCACGTATATCTGTGTCTATATTGTATTATGTATCTTTTGTGTTTTATTTCTGCATTTATTTTATTGTATTTCTTCACGATCCTATTTTTCTAACAACTAGTATTAGAGAGAAAGGTAACTCGTAGGAAAAGAGGGTTCATGTTTCGAGTGGGAGCAATGACAGAAGATGGAAAGTTTAGGGTTGATAAATTTAACGACCAAAACTACCAGTTATGGAATATGGAGATGGAAGATTATTTATATCAGAAGGATCTATTCCTACCATTGGGTGGAATATCAAAGAATTTGATAGCCATGAAGGACGAAAAATGGGAGATTCTTGACAGAAAGGCACTAGGAACGATACGGCTGAGCCTAGAAACGTCGATGGCTTTCAATATTTTGAAAGAAAAGACAACGGAGGAGCTGATGGACGCATTGGCTAAACTGTATGAAAAAACATTGACATCCAATAAGGTATTTCTAATGAAGATATTATTTAATATGAAGATGTCAAAATATGGGTCTGTTGCAGATCATTTAAATGAATTTAATATGGTTACTAATCAGCTAAGTTCTATAAAAGTAGACTTTGATGACGAGGTCAGGGATATTCTAATATTGTGCCCATTGCTATAAAGTTGGAATGGCTTGATCATGGTTGTAAGTAACATTGTCTCTGGTTCAAACACTTTAAAATTTGATGATGTTGTTGGTTTTATCCTTAGCGAGGAAATGCAACGGAAAAGCACGGGTGAGACATTAGGTAATGCGTTAAACATGGAGAACAGGGGAAGACAAAAGGATAGAGGAAAGGGCTTAGGGAACCTTGGGAATTATAGGAAGGGAAGATCCAAATCTAGACTGAGAAATATAGAGTGTTGGAATTGTGGGAAGAAAGGACATCTGAATAAAGACTGTAGAGCTCCAAAGAAACAAAGAGATGGACAACAAGAAAAAAATCAGGAAGAAAATGTAACAGGTGATGTGTTACAAGATGCTTTGATTCTATCTGTAGATAATATTTATGAGCCTTGGGTAGTAGATTCATGGGCTTCATTTCATGCCACACCCCATAGGAAACACTTTCTAGATTATGTTCAAGGTGATTTTGGACAGGTTCATTTGGGTGATGATGCACCATGCAAAATTGTTGGAATGGGAAAGGTAAAAATAAAGAAAAGGAATGGAAACCAATGGTTTTTGAAAGAGGTAATACATGTTCCGGATCTAAGGAAAATAATAATTTCAACAGGGAATTTGGCAAGTGAAAGTTGTATATCTATATTTATAGATAAGGAGTGGAAGGTCACCAAAGGATCATTGGTGATAGAAAAAGGAGAGAAGGTAGGTACATTGTATTTATGCACTGGTAATACTGACTCTTCTATCTCTTTAGCTTCTACATGAGTGGATACAACACTGTGGAATCATAGGCTTGGACACATGAGTGAGAAGGGGATGCAGATACTTCACAAAATAAATTTGTTTCCAGATCTTAAACAAACTGATTTGGATTTTTGTGAGCAATGTGTTTATGGAAAACAAAATAGAGTCAGATTTCTCAAAGTTGGAAAAGAAAAGAAGAGTGAAAGGTTATAGCTTGTTCATAAATATGTATGGGAAACAACTCAGGTATCATCTCTTGGTGGCTCTTGTTATTATGTCACGTTTATTGATGATACAACTAGAAAAACTTGAGTTTATTGCATTCGACAAAAATATGATGTTTTTGATACTTTTAAGAAATGGAAAGATTTGGTTGAGAATGAGACAGGAAAAAGGTTGAAGTGTCTCAGATCAGATAATGGAGGTGAATATTGCAACAAGGAGTTTAATTATTATTGTTCATACCATGGGATTTGTAGAGATAAAATAGTCCCAGGAACACCACAAGAAAATGGTGTGTCAGAAAGGATGAACAAGACAATCATGGAGAGTGCAAGGAGTATGAAATTGCATGTTGGTTTCCCTTACAGTTCTGGTAAGATATTTTAGATATTGTTGTTTACTTAATAAATAGAGGACATTCAAGATCTTTGGATAGTGGAATTCCAAAGGAGGCATGGACAGGTAAAAAGTTAAACTATTATTTTTTGAAAACTTTCGGTTGTGAAGCATTTGTCCATATTGATAAAGAAAATAGAACAAATCTTGAGGAAAAATCCAAGAAGTGTACCTTTATTGGGTACAGTGTTAATGATTTTGGTTATCGCTTATGGAATTATAAAAATGATTAGGAGTAGAGATTTCATATTCAATGAGAAGGTCATGTACAAAGATCAGTTGTAGGGAAAGAAACTGGAAAAATAAAAACCAGAATACACAGTGCTTGATGAGATCATTGAAAATGAAATTCCAAAGGTACCAGAAAATAAAAATGTACAACAAAAGGAGCAGTGGGTACCTCAAACTCCTACAAGTGTTGTTATAATATCTACCAAGTTAAGTAGATCCCTTGAACGATACTCTCCGTCATTGTATTATTTTTTTTTGATTGATTATGGTGAACTTGAATGTTATGAAGAGGCAATGCAGGTAGACACTAAAAAGAAGTGGGAGAAAGGCATGAAAGAGGAAATGGATTCCTTGGTAAACAAACAGACTTGGGACTTGGTTCAATTGCTTGCAAGAAAAAGAGCATTGCAGAATAAATGGGTTTACTATTTGAAGGAAGAAGATGGAGGAAAAAAATGGTATAAGGCGAGACTTGTTGTAAAGGGGTTTGCACAAAAGAAAGGTATATATTTTGATGAAATATTTTCTCCTATTTTTAAGATGACTTCAATTAGGACTATTTTAAGTCTTGTGGCAGTAGAATATTTGCATCTTAAACAATTAGATGTAAAAACAATTCTTCTCCACAGGGATTTGGAGGAAGATATTTATATGCAGCAGCCACAAGGGTATGAGGTCAAAGGGAAGGAAAATTTGGTATGCAAGTTGAATAAGAGCTTATATGGACTAAATCAAGCTCCAAGACAATGGTATTTCAAGTTTAATAGGTTTATGACAAAACAAGGTTATAGTAGATGTCATTTTGATCATTGTGTTTATTTTAAAAGGCTAGAAAATGGAAGTTATATCATCTTGCTATTGTAAGTTGATGACATCCTTGTTGCAGGGTCTAATATGTAGGATATAAATGTGCTCAAGAAGAAATTATCTAATTAATTTTTTATGAAGGATTTGGGTGTTGCAAAGAAAATCCTTGGTATGAGAATAACAAGAGACAGGAAAAATTGCAAATGGACACTGTCTTAGGGTGAGGTGTTGGAGAGGTTTAGAATGCAGAATGAAAAACTAGTTAGTACACCTTTGGCCAACCATTTCAAATTAACTAAGGAAATGTGTCCCAAGACACAGGAGGATATATAATATATGTCCAGGGTCCCTTATTCATCAGCAGTTGGTAGATTGATGTATGTGATGGTTTGCACAAGACCAGATATTGCACATGCAGTGGGAGTTGTGAGAAGGTTTATCAACAATCCAGGTAAAGAACATTGGGAGGAAGTAAAGTGAATTCTCGGGTATTTGAGAGGTATTACTACTCATGATTTATGTTTTAAAGGTTCGTACATTGTTCTACAGGGATATGTTGATTCAGATATGGTAGGTGATAAAGAAAGCAGGAAGAGCACCACCAAGTATGTTTTTATTGTAGGTGGAACAACAATAAGTTGGATTTTGAAACTACAAAAGGTTGTTGCAATTTCAAAAATAGAGGCAGAGTATGTTGTTGCTACAGAGGCTATTAAAGAGATGATTTGGTTACAAAGGTTTATGGAGGAATTGGGAAAGAAGTAGGAGAATAACAAATTGTATTGTGACAGTGAGAGTTCCATTCATATTGCAAAGAACAAAACATTACATTCGAAGACTAAGCATATACAACTCAGGTAACATTTCATACGATCCATCTTGGAAGATGGACATTTGAAGTTGGAAAATATACACACTAACCAGAATCCTACAGACATGTTAACAAAGGGAGTAACCAGGGAGAAACTGAGTTCATGTTCAGTTTCAGTTGGTCTTCAAGCATGAAGGTGAAGATGAGAAATTTTCCAAGTCCAAGGTGGATCATAGTGCAACAAGTACAACATCGGTGGAGTTGTTGTGATTAGTCTCCAAGTGGGATATTGTTGGTTGTGGAGCCTAATTATCTTCCTGATTCAGAGGTATTTATTTTCGTCCATTTGTATACCCCATGAATATTGTACACTCCTCCACGCAGGGAGGATTTCCCCACCTATGGAGTCTGGGGTGCTCATCCCCCTAGTTGGGGGGTCTGGGGGAATGCGGGTCCCCTATAGGGGTTTGGGGGAGAAGCCCCTGAAGGAAAAATTGCCTTGTAAATGTTTATTGTAATTTCATAGTAAATATGGATCATTCATTATAAGGTTGTAGATATGATGGTAGAAATTATGTTAGGGTTTTTTGACCTAGAAGGAAACCCTCTTTTATGAGGGAATTGTATTGTGGTTGTGTATTATTGTGAATATTGTATTCTGAGAGAGGATACTGTGAGAGAAAGAAGAGGAAATTACATCAGATGTGTTGTACATTGTATCCCTTCATTTGTTGGATAATAATAAAGGAAGGACTTGGAAATTTCTCTAGTGGACGTAGCCCACACTGGGTGAACCACGTATATCTGTGTCTCCATTTTATTGTGTATCTTTTGTGTTTTATTTCTACATTTATTTTATTTTATTTCTCCGTGATCCTATTTTTCTAACACGAAGGATCAACATAAATAGGTACAATGGAGCCCCACCCGTCAATAGTGGGGTTTAGGGACTTAGGTCCTTCTGAGGTTGCCACCAACAGTGTGGGGAAATGATTTTCCACCTATGGAGGTCCAAGGGTCTCGATGTGAGCTCACTCCTACCTCTCTTGAACTTGCTAACTTGCTCAATGGTGAGGTCTACCATGAAATGATCCAACAGACCCAATATACCTAGAGAGGATCAGGCCAAGTCAAAATGGATGTAGGTTCCACTAGACAAATATTGTATGGCGGTACGCAATAGGTGGGTCTAATATATTCAACTCATGGTGCATGGGTTCCCATACCAATGGTCTAGAAGTTTTTGAAGGATCTCCATTTATAACCACACCTTTAGAGATTGCAACTCAATATGCATAATCAAATTGGCATGAATAAGAGGTCCATAGTACCATGAAAATTTGGAGATGATACAATGTCCTTAAACAAGACATTATCGTGTTGTTTCCATATCCAAAATAGAACTTCAACTCTAACAAGCATCAAATCAACATAAAACTCTATGTCCCATGTAAGGAAACATGCAAAAGTTGTCAGCACACAAACTTGATCCAAGCCTTAACCTTCCTAGCAAGTGCATGAAACTAGAATATGTGCTTCAGGGTTTAGGCTCACCCACATTGAGGACTCAGTGGATTATGGACTCCTAAGTAAGTTAACATTTTAACAACAAGGAAATCCCCTACCATCAAGGTCCAGGGAAAAAGCACATTTTTAGTTTCAATAATAGGTTTCCATATATTGTTGAGGTGAAACAAATAGTTCTTTTGTTTTGACAGCAGGTGCCAAATATTGTTGATTTGACCTTCTAGGGATGGCTTAGAACACAAGAACATGTAGAACATGTATGACTTGTAATGGGGGAAGGTTGTTTCCTTTCCACTAGGTGTGAGTTAGGCATAGATCAACAAAGGGTGTGGAATGAGCCCCTATATTCAGTCCACAATAATGTTGTCAACGTTCCACAGCATGGATTTTCTTAATATCAAATCTTGGAAGCTAAGTCCTAGTAGGGTTATCAAAGATTTCATGGCTAGAATGAATGCCCCATCGGAAGAGATTTGAAGAAAAGAACCAAGAAGATTCAATCAAATAATTTCCCTCAAATATGTTCAACAACAACTACCAAAAGAAATAATCATTAAATAACAATGTAGTGTTGAGAGATAACTATTTCCAAACAAGGAAGGTTTGATTGACACTAGAGGTAGTGATCATTAAATGATATCCCAATGCTAAGAGACAACACTTTCCAAGAAAGGAATGGTTTGAGTGACTCTTAGGACTTCCACATACTCTATACAAAGAAGGTGCTAGAGGTTTTTACTTTTGAGGGCCCAGTCAATAGGATAGTTTGGAAAGAGAATCCTTGTCGTGCCCTTTTTCCAAAAGGCCACCCTTGTTTGATACAGTGCCTAAAATGAATTTCCAAGCATTCATACTTTCAAAAACTCTAATCACCTACTTGGTCGGTAGTGCATACACTTACAATATAGTTTTGATTATCCAAAATCTCTAAACCATTGATGGGTACAACAAAGTGCCTAACTAACTTGATGGAAGTTAGGCCACTTGTCAAGTTTGTCCTAGAGAAAATAGAAAAGTGGTTTCTCCAACCACTCATATGTTTCCTTGGACGACACCCAACATGGATCCAGTGCTTTGGTACAAATATTGAATTTAGTGACCAATGCTATAGGTTTAATAACCTTCTTGTCAATTTTCTTTTCCACCCTCTAAACAAACATATCCCAAAGCTTTGAAGGAGATACTTGGAAGGAAAAAGGAATGACTAGGTACTTGAAAATTTGTCCTTTCCAAATCCAATACCAATTTAGGGTTTCCAGCCAATCAAGAATTCATTGTTGAATCTACCAATAAAATTTATTCTTGGCCCACGATATATTACACCCAAAAGCAATGTAAAAGATGTCCAAGCAATCCACAATACATTTGAATATTTATGGACTTCAATGATATTTAAGGAGGAATCATTTGAAAAATACCCATTGACAAGATAACGAGCCTTAGGTTCAGGGAGGGGAATATGTAATGTCCCCACTTTGGGACATCATTACATTTCAGGGTGTTATGATGACCAGAGCAGCCAGATGGATGTTATGGTGAGTACAGTGACTATTGAGGGATATTTTGGGGTTTGGATTGCATTTATCATCCTATTTCATCATTATGATCCATTCCACACATATTGGCCTTGGTTTCATTGCATTCCGACGATTTCCATGATTTTGAGTATTTTGAGCTATAGGTTGATTAAATTCACTGAAGAGGTCATTTTGGGCACAATACTTGGTGGAACCTCTCAGTGTAATAGCTCATTGGAATCGGGAGTAACAAGACTATAGGATAGGATGATGAGAAGTGACCTTCAGTGGCCATGGAAGCCACAAGGAGAGATAAGGTATTTTTCAAAGGAAAAAAAGGTTAATTAATTAATTAAAGTGATTTAATTAATTAATTAATAATTAATAAAATTAAAGTCACTTTGGAGGGACAAGGTGAGTAGGAAGTATAAAGGAGAGGCAAGGGCCTCTATTCATTCATTCATGTATGATTATCTTTTGATATCTGGCTTCTAGCTAGTGAGCCCATACCTTGGGGGTTTTGAGGGTTTTGAATTAACAAACCCTAGAGGACAATTCAGTGGTGAAAGATTCCACCTAGCTTGTCCCAAGATTGGTCTCGGGGATGCAATACTCTCCCACACCATTCTAGTTCATATCTACTCAGTGCAGGATGGTTCTACACCAGCCATAGGCACAGGAAGAAAGAAAGGGCACACCATTGGGGGTTTCCAGCAAGGGGGGTGCACCATCCATTGAGGGAAGTTCGTTCCAGGTGATTTCCAGAGATTCTGGAGATTCTAGCACCTGGGTTTTCCTTGCAGGGTCTTGGCCATTAGATCTAGTGCATTTTGGAGGAGGTTTATGTGCCATATGATTTATTGGATGCATTGGACGAATTGGAGAGAAGGAGGCCATTTTTTAGATTCATATCTATTCAGTTTGGAGGGGTTATACTTCATATATGACCTAGATACTTCACCTAGTGACTTGCAGTGTCACGATCTATCTTCCTAGAAAGTTTTAGGGCATTTGGAGGCTTCCTTCATTAGGGCCAAATTATTGGGCACTTTAGGGTTTTAGGAGGACGCAACTTCATTGGAGGATTCAACATTTGGAAGCGTTATCTATAAAATTTCGGCCCGAGACTTCATGAGGGGGATCCTATCACCCCGATATATCATTCGACTGAGTTTGGACTCATTTGGAGGCTTTCTTCAGTTGGGCCGAATTATTGATGGTTTTAGTGTTCTACTAGAGTGTGGCCTTTACATATGGTGGTTTGGTATTGCATATGACCTAGATCTCTTCTTGTATTCGGTCTTCATTGTGTATACAAGATTTGGAGGCTTTCATATTATTCCCTAGAGCATTTTGTAGAAACTTCTATTATGTTTATTGGATCCATCTGTTGATCATTCCATATCTACATCATCCTTGTATCAAGTTCTTATTATTATGAATAAAGATCAGATCTGAATCATTTTTGGATTGTCTATCATATTTTTGATCTTGCATATGGTTTTGGTATGTTTCATTGCTTTGTATTCTTATTTTTTGTTGCAAATACACATATAAACCAACATTATAACCCTAAGCACAACCTAAAGAACCATAGTAAGAAAATTGTTTGACGAAATGCCACACTCAGAAACAATTTAAAAATCATGCAAAAATGTAATGTTCTTAGGCTCTTGGCTTGGGAACATTACAGAATACCTTGAATGTGTCCCCATATATACTCTGGAGTTAAGTAAATATCCAAGGTAATTGACGAATGGCATGAAAAAGTTGAATTTCACCTAACTTGCAATGATTGATAGAAAGACAAGCTAAGGCATTAGCAAAGAGGGATTATACATTGTTGATGAAAGAGAAACTAAACCATAAAACCTTGAGCATGACCAAAATAAACGTCCACTCAACTCTATGATAATCTTTTCAAAGTAAATATTGAAATACAATGTTTTCAATCTAGATATTCATGCCCATCCCATACCCTCACAAAGAATGATAACATTATCCAATATGTATCCTGCAAATGAAACCAATATATTAAGCCAAATGATCATAGGAAGAATATGCTTAAGTTGTAAAGCTAGGGATTTGGATAGAATATCGTAGGAGGTATTGAGCAAACTAATAAGATGTTAATTCATAATAACCTCTAGGTCCCCTAATTTGAGGATAAATTGGATAATCCCTTTGTTAATTCCCACACCTTGACAACATTGGTTCAATCATTTCTTGTATACATGGAGTAAATCATGCCCAAGGGAACCCATCTAGCCCTGGGGATTTATCATATATCATTTCATGAAGGGTCATGTCTAGCTTATTAAATGATAGGGATAGGTCACATGCTATCCCATTCTCTTTTGAAATATTGCATGGCATAATATCCGAGCATTTATAGGTATCCCCTTGTAACATCCCCAATTTTAATCCCCACAATTTATAATATAATTGTATAAACTTGATTCAAGATGGTGAGCCAATGGTTTGGGTTGAAGAACCCGTATTGATTAATATGGACAAGGGTCGAACTATGTATTTTGTATATTAAAATAATTAATAAAAATAAAAATCGTTGGTGGCGATACAAGTAGGATGGTAATGATGGGGGGCTATGATTCCACAAGAGGGTGGATTAAGGGGGAGTCCAAGGGAAAACCCATGTCATTTTCCTAAGTTAATGCATCTTTACCATCTATTTCCTCCTTTGAATTATTAGACACTCAATCATTGAATGCATGTAAGAGGTTGGGTGAGGAAGTCATCTCACCAAGTTATTAAGAGCATGGGCTTGAGTACAATCAATCTTGGGAAGAGTGAGAGTCAAGCAAGCAAGGGAGAAGACGGAAATTCGAGTAAGGAGAGGGGGCAATTTTTTACTTGATTTTGGAGAGAAAGAGGAGAGTTGGGTGATGAGAAAAGCACCAGCCATGTTGTGCTTGAGGAAAACCATTATTGGGTTGTGTTTATGCTAAAATTTTGGTCTATCTTCTTGTAAAAATGGGTTGTGTGCCTATGGTGCATTTTCTTGTTGAGGAAATGGATTAAGAGCCTTGAGAAGGTTGTTGTGAAATCTCCTAGAGAAAATAAGAGTTCTTGGAGTCCCCATATGTGATGTTCCTATCCAATCAAGTGCACTGGATCCCTAGAGCGAAGTAGGAAGGCCCGAGGGACTATATGGAAAATAAGGGGGATCCCATTCCTTGGGTTGTGCAGGTTGAGGGGAAGAGACTTGTTGGATAGGAACTATTGTTGGAGTAGAACCTTGATTTTTGGGTTGTTGAATGTGGAGAGTGGACAACCAAAATGGTGAGACCACCTTGTGGACTCATATCCTTAGCTCATGGGTGGCTTGTTTTTGAGATAAAATGAACAAAATGCCTATGGTTGGGAGGATTGTCCTTCGTATGCAACCAATTGGTTGTTTTATAAACATATAAGTTCTATGTTATGTTTATTATGTTAATTATGTTGTGTAATGTTTTATATGAATGTTGTTTTGTTTTCTTGAATGGTTGCATTTGTGTTTTTAAATATGTTGTTAGTTGCATGAGAAAAAATATGGCCCTGTTACCCCTTGGTTCATTTTATATGCATGGGGAATGTTTAATTTCATTTTTAACAGGATGGGTATGTTACAATTTGGTATTAGAGATTTTGGTTCAACACCAGATTTGTATGGACCAAAGAAAAAAGAAATTTGAGAAATTCATTGTTTCAAAATTTCAATCTGTGTCAAATTTGGGAAGAATGGTCAATTTAGAGTGAAATTCCCAATTTTTAGGGGAAGTATGCACACGATTTGGAAAAGGGATGCCAAATTGATTGTTGCAAGGTCAATTTCAACCCTGGTGTTGAGTCTCCATTTTGACACTTCTAATACCCTCTATTACCCCCTATCCGAGCCTATTTTACTATGTTATGAGTATAAAATTGTTCGTTACCTCCATAGATACACTTAATGACCTTGTTCGTGTGCATAGAGAGGTAACTTATGGTTAAGGCATGTTTTGTTTGATTTTCTTGAGTTAATTCGATTAAAATAGTTGATTTTGCATGATCCTAATCATTTGATCTTAAGCAGCATTGATCCGGTACCAAAAAAACCACATAACATTGATTCAGTACTGCCCTGTGTTATTCTGGTACCAGCCTATGCTATTCTGGTACTAAACAGTTACCTATAGGATTTCGGCACCAACATTTTGGTACTGGATTTTCTCCTCGATTTCCAGGCAGATGACAATGAATATCAAAATTTGGGGACATGGGTTTTGTCCAGATCGGTATTTTCATTTGGAAATGTGGGCCAGAGTCCAAATATCTCACACGTCTGTATCTCTAGCTCAGGGGGAACGATTCGTCCTAAATAATTGCCAATTTTCCAGAAATTCCAAGATCATGCCCAGATTTGTGGGAAATACATTTCCTTGATTAGGTAAGTGGCTGTACTCAACCTCCATTAATATAAAATGGTTTTGATTTGTATGGATTGTCTAGATCCAAATTTTTAATGTAAAAATCATATAAATTGAGTGATGGCTCTAAGCCAAAGGAGAGGAATTAGTATGCTGAAAATTGGATTTTTGAACCAACTCTTTTTGTAAATTTATTTGTTGAAGATCAATGGAAGTTTGAATTCAAGGATCCTATGTGTCTCTTAGAATTTATCATATTCTGATCTAAAATCTTCCATGTTGGCATCAACAAGGGCCACCGATCCAGCTTGATAAGCTCATTGTAAATTATTAGTATAGATTTCTATTTTTCTATACTTGTTGTTTTGATTTCATTTCTGATTTCACTATTAGAATTGAATGTAAAGTTTGGCAGCACAGGAATAGTTGGGAGTCCATAATCCACATTACATAATCCATCAAATGGAACATCTCATTAAGACCTAGGTTTCCTATGTAGAAATAAAGTAATTTTCTAGAATTGCAAGATTGTAAGATTGTATTAAATTTTTTATTGTGATGCATCAATTGATTTTGAAGAGTGTGAAAAATTAGATAAGAATTTCTTGCAAGTTTGAAGTGATTTGTTACAGGAAATGAGATCAGGCTTCATCTCTCACCTTCGTGCACCATTTAATGAAGCCTCTCAATTATATTGACTATTTTTTGTACTACACAGGTTTGATTGGAGTGAATAGAGCTATGATGGATTTTTGTTTAAGAGTGAATTGTTGATTATTGTTTTCAATTTCTATAGGGAACAAGATATTATTTCATCTTTATCTTTCATGAACATATAATGAGCAGATCCATCTCCTGAACAAGAATTATGAATTATACATTTGTTGATCAATTTTGATTTCTAGATTTTGAATTGTGTGAAGAGTGTTATCTTTGAAGTGTGAAAACAGAGTATTGGTTTTAGATGGTTTTATTGATTGAACTATACTCATCAGACATAGGAACCTATTTTTTATCGGAACATATAGTGCATCAAATCTACTAATTAGGAATCACGGTTAATAATTTATGTTTGGTAATATATTATGCAAATAATTGCACCAACATTTTGGCGCCGCTGCTGGGGAGTTGTAAACGGTAATAGGTAGTATTTGGATTAGATTTCTTTAATGGTTTTGGATTGGTTTTATGGATGAACTAAGGGCGGAGAGAAGACGGTAAGATGTGCGGGAAGAGCCCACACATCCACTTTGGTGGGACTGCTCCAAAGTTAGGTTGTCCTCTCTTCTTTTAATGCAAGTGTGTTTTTCCTTCCTTAATGCAAAATTGTGTTTTCATGATGGGCTAACTTGTGCAAAAAGATAACCTGGTGATAGTAGGATCCCAGTAACACAAGGAGTTCAAGTTTGGTGTGTTTTATTGCAAATAATTTTAATTTCTTAGTTTTAAGATTCAAATCTTTTATGATAAATCATTTTTGGGGTGTTGTAAGAACCCCTGAGTACTAAGTTGTGTTGTGAGTCAGGGAACATCAAACAGCTAGAGTAATTCAAGGATGATCAAGATCTTGAAGAATGTTCCTCCAAGAAATTTCCCACATTCTAGTAGTAGCTGGGATGTCCACCTCTCAGGAAGAGCATATCTTAATGGCAGTCAAGAATTTAGTTGTCTCTCCGCAGCAAGATTTAGAAGTCCCTTCGGATTCCTATTGTCAATTTGTTGAGGAGACTCAAGAATCATGGACATAATTCAATGGAGAGAAACCATTGGAACTTGAGATCGAGGATTTATTAGCATGCCTCTCAGCAGACCCTGTATGTACCCCAAAGACCAATCATCTTGAAGACAATTTGTGTAGCATGGAAAAGGAGGACATGTTGTGTGACCTAAACAAAGAAGAGAAACGAGAATATCTTGATCCTATTGAAAGATGGTTTCAATTAGTTATTAGGTGACACCACTCTTTTATTTTTCATTATTGTTTGATCTCATCATCGAAGAAGTTGGTCCTTCATACTCTCGTATGCATTAAAATTTATATTTTAAACCCGAGTATGGATATATTTCTAACCCTATTACGCACATGGCTTCACTGGAAGTATTCTTATACTTGAATGACATTTTCTTTTGTTCAATTAGAGTAGGATAGGTATTAAATAAATAAATGTTTCACATAAGTACAATGCAACGTATCTTTAATATTTTTCATAGATGGGAATGTCAAAATCTAACAAAGAAATTGGTTTAAGATCTTTTGTTCCTATAGTAGATTTTTTTCTAAAAAGTTATGATAATTTTGTTTGGAATATTATGAGAAGGGAATCTCTTCATCCTCTGAATGCAAACATAATACTGGAAGGGTTTCAAAAGTGGAGAAGGAATCCTTGTCAACAGAAGATAACACTTAAGGGAGTGCTTCATGATCTATTTCTTCAAAATTCTTCTTTTTCCTTAAGTTGTTAAAAATGATGCATTTGTGCTTTATCATTACCTATCTATTTTAAGACCACCATTTCACTAGGATGATCAATTAAGTGATATTTTTAATAGTATTTGAAAATGAATGTTAATTCCAAACTATTTTATTCATAGCTAATAATTCAACTTTTGACATTTTCCCTAAATTTTCAGTTTGTAAGCATGGATAAAAATCTAGTTTTAATTGGTTCTATTGGTTTGTTTTTAGCAGATGTTCACAACCCTCTGAGCAACCTTTTTTTTAGCATCTCACATTGTTTGCATGATTCCATGCAAAACCTTAGGCATGGGGGAGTGGTTGTTGAAACCTTCATATTATTTTGCAACTTTCGTCGGCGAGGCCAAATCAACATGTTCAGTGCTGGGATTTGATAGTCATTTCCAGAATTCTGGTACTGCATAATTGCATTCATCTGGTACTGCAAACAATGTTTGCCTCTACATTCATTTGGTATTGTGGAGGAGGTCTACGTTATTCCAGTAATGAACCACAACCCTGCGCTCATCCGGTACTCAGGTGATTCGGTACTGGTAATAAGGTGCTGGTAGCTCTAATCATATATTCAAGTTTTGTTGCTCGATTTAAGTACTAGGACATATAAATTCAACATTTTTCATTTTATTAAAGAAATTAGACTAATTATGCAGTAAACATATGGTTACTCTCAATCATTGCACACTCCCTACCATGAATTTTTGCAAGCCCTCGTATACATCTCCTCATATAGAAATCATTCATCCTGTCACTCTATTTCTGCCTTGTCCTGTGCTTAACATCATTTTCACTTCAGGTAATTGGAGGTATGAGAAAATATCTTCATGCTCTTTCTATAAAGGATCATGTAAGTCTGGTGTTGAATTGTCTTTGCCCTCATGTACATCTTCCTCCTTCATTTATACACTCAACCCTAAATGAATCATCCTTTCTATCCTTTAAGAAGATATTTTCACATTTAGCTCTATATGATAATGGGTGCACTTGTCTTATTACCTCATCATTTTGAAAAAGTGATTGCTAATTGAAATATCCATTGAAAAGTGGTGACACCATTATGTATAATACTAACCTAGTTGATTCAAAAATTTCTTATCCAAGTTTATCTTTACAATTTTCTCTTGGAGGTATTGATGAAAACCTCATGTGGTGGACCACCCTTGCAAAAACTCAATGAACTTGTATGAGAACCCTAATAGGATTAACTAGAGGGACCTCTTAGTCATTATCCGAGATGTTACATTATACATTGAATAGATGAGATTTAAGTTGAATGTGGATGATGTCACCCTTGGGATAATTGCAAACAATTAATTATGTGCCTAATAACTCTAAAACACTCTCGTACCACATGCCTTCCTTATACTCTAAAACTGTCAATGAGCAGTATACATAATTCTAAATCTTTTGAGTAATATAATTAAAAGGAAGTATCAGGAAGTACAAGTAAACTTGTCGGGGTACTGAACTGGCCTATTGGCAACAGGGCCATGCTTGTATGGTACTAAGGTAAACTCATCGGGGTACTGAATAAGCCTGCTGGAAGTGGGTCTATGTCGGGTAAAGGTAGTTTAAAAACATAAAGTGGCACACTTAAAACTGAACAAAAACCCTTGGGTCTCATTTTGAAGCATTATCAAATCAAGGCTAGGAGATGACCTTTATATCTCTCAGATGATGTTCTTAAGAACCTTCAAGTATCCACTTTAGAGTTCTATATTTAAAATAAATAGGTTTGCATGAGAAGTGGGACCCTCGGTATATGTAATTCACCTTACCTAAACAAGAAGAGCTTCATCTCTAAACACTTGGATAAGAAACGAGTTAACCATCTTGGGATGTATTCTCCTATTTTTTCCTCTCTTCAAATGAGATCTAAAAACTATTCTATATCACTTTTACTTTAAAAGGTAATCCATCCAGGGAGGCCTATTAGTTAAAGTCATTTTGAAAACTCTTGGCCACTTTCCTATAATCATATTAGAGTCATAGTCAACCCTTTCTCCTAACTTTGATCGAAAATAGATTGGATAAGAATTAGCTTCAGGGATTTCTTGATCGAGTGAAGAGTATCATCAATTGTGAAATTTTGAAGATCATTGTCGCATGAGGACATGCAATGACTTAAGCATGGGGGAATGTTGAGTCTCCATTTTGACACTTCTAATACCCTCTATTACCCCCTATCCGAGCCTATTTTACTATGTTATGAGTATAAAATTGATCGTTACCTCCATATATACACGTAATGACCTTGTTCATGTGCATAGAGAGGTAACTTATGGTTAATGCATGTTTTGTTTGATTTTCTTGAGTCAATTCGATTAAAATAGTTGATTTTGCATGATCCTAATCATTTGATCTTAAGCAACATTGATCTGGTACCAAAAAAACTGCATAACATTGATTCGATACTACCCTGTGCTATTTCGGTACCAGCCTATGTTATTTCGGTACCAGTGTGACTGTGTGTATTCTGATACTAAACAGTTACCTACAGGATTTTGGAACCAACATTCTGGTACTAGATTTTCTCCTCAATTTCCAGGCAGATGACGATGAATCTCAAACTTTGGGGACATGGGTTTTGTCCGGAGCGGTGTTTTCATTTGGACGCATGGGCCATAATCCAAAGATATCACACGTATGGACCTCCAGTTCAGGGGGAACGAGTCGTCCTAAATTATTGCCAATTTTCTAGAAATTTGAGGATCATGCCTAGATTTGTGGGAAATACATTTCCTTGATTAGATAAGTGGTTGTACTTGACCTCCATTGATGGAAAATGGTTTTGATTTGTATGGATTGTATAGATCCAAATTTTTAATGTAAAAATCATATAAATTGAGTGATGACTCTAAGCCAAAGGAGAGGAATTAGTATGCTGAAAATTGGATTTCTGAACCAACTCTTTTTGTAAAATTATTTGTTGAAGATCAATGGAAGTTTGAATTCAAGGATCCTGTGTGTCTCTTAGCATTTAGCATCTTCTGATCTAAAATCTTCCATGTTGGCATTGGCAAGGGCCACCGATCCAGCTTGGTAAACTCATTATAAATTATTAGTATAGATTTCTATTTTTATGTACTTGTTGTTTTGATTTCATTTCTGATTTCACTATTAGAATTGAATGAAAAGTTTGGCAGCACAGGAACAATTGGGAGTCCATCATCTGCATTACATAATCCATCAAAGGGAACATCTCATTAATACCTAGGTTCCCTGTGTAGAAATGAAGTAATTTTCTAGAATTGCAAGATTGTAAGATTGTATTAAATTTATGTTTGTGATGCATCAATTGATTTTGAAGAGTGTGCAGAATTAGATAAGAATTTCTTCCAAGTTTGAAGTGAGTTGTTACAGGAAATGTGATTAGACTTCATCTCTCACCTTCATGCACCATTTAATGAAGCCTCTCAATTATATTGGCTATTTTCTATACTACACAGGTTTGATTGGAGTGAATAGAGCTATGATGGATTTTTGTTTAAGAGTGAATTGTTGATTACTATTTTCAATTGCTACAGGGAACAAGATTTGATTTCATCTCTATCTTTCATGAGCATATAATGAGCAGATCCATCTCCTGAACAAGAATTCTGAATTATACGTTTGTTGATCAGTTTTGATTTCTAGATTTTGAATTGTGTGAAGAGTGTTATCTTTGAAGTGTGAAAATAGAGTATTGGTTTTAAATGGTTTTCTTGATTGAGCTATACTCATCAGACATAGGAACCTATCTGTTATCAACACATATAGTGCATCAACTCTACTGATTACGAATCATGGTTGATAATTTATGTTTGGTAATATATTATGCAAATAATTGCACCAACACCTGGGAAGTTAATTCCAGAGCTTCCATGGTGGACAAAAAACAAAATTTAAGAAAAAATATAAAACTTTAAAACAAAATAATAATTTTTGGGATTCTCGAAATTTTTTGTACAAATGATGAAATGGACCAAACCCATGATGTGAAATGACAGGGTCCATGTTGGTAGCACCATGGTGGCAGGAGGCAAGGGTCATGGAATAGATTTTGATGGACCAATGACCTAGATCAAATTCGATTTGGTGATCAATGTTCGAGATCCATCTACAAATTGAGAAAAGTTTGGTGAACATTTGGAAATCAACTATCGAGATTGCATTTGATTTTGAGATTGATAGCCCAGATTCATCCTATATTTAGAGCTCATCAAAATTAGTGAAATCAAGAAAGTAGGAAAAAAAATTCGACTGTTGGCGATGGAAAATTTTCGATCGTCAATGGAGTTTGGAGTTTGACAAAATAATATAAAGAAGTAACTTTTCACTCACTACTGATGAAGGAAAATCATTGATCATTGATGTAGTTCGTTCAAACAAATTCTATAAAGAAGTAAATTTCTATCAACCATCAATGAAATAAAATCATTGATCATCAATGGAGTTCAAATTTCGGAAAAATTATATAAAGTAGTAACTTTTCATCGATCGTCGATGCAAAGTTTTTCGTCAATCATCAATGAGATTTTCAGAGTTTGGAGAAATTTGAAAAAGTAGAATAAAATGAAGTGCAGAGAAAATAATTGATAGTTGATGCAATTTTTTTCGTCAATCACCGATACAAAGGAAATCGTTGATCTCCAATACAAAGGAACTTTCTGATCGTCAATACAAGGAAATTGTCAATCGTTGATACAAGGATTTTGTTAACCGTTGTTGAAGGGTTTTAGTGATCATCGAAGAAGGGAAAAAGGAAAGAAAAGAAGAGGAGGAAGATAAGAAAAGGGAGAAGAAGAGGAGGAAGAGAAGGAGAAGAAAAGAAAGGAAGAAGGATGGAAGATAAGAGAAGAAAAGAAAGAGGAAGGGAAGGAGAAAATGAACAATTTACAAAAAAAACCTAAAAAATGTTTGGAGCCAAAAACTTGTTTTGGCCATAAGTAGAGTAGTTTGACTCATATTCAAATGAAATTTAAAGGGAGTGTTTGCAATGACGAGGGATATAAGAGTGTTAGTGAGGGACATTGTCCAATTCTTATTTAATTTTGCAAAAACCACAAATTAGTGACTTTTGAAGATATGGGTCGTGCTCAATAATCAGGGCCAAGATAAAGGTGAAATTTTTATAGGAAGTTCAAAAAGTAGGCATGAAGATACCTAGTTGGGATTCTGGTGAAATTATAAAGGAGGTTGAGTGGAGGTGCTAAAAAACGGAAAAATACAATATTCTCAGACATTTCATCTACTCATCAATCCAGACAACGTTTTTCTTTAGGGTCTTTCTGTCAATTTTTCTTTGTCTGGGAGATAGCCAGTTGTTGAGCATTCAACACACCCTAAAATCCTTATCAAAATTTTATCACTTTTTGGGGACCACTTGTTTTCTTCATTTGTTTGACTCGATTTCATTTTGGGAAATGGTTTATCTTAGTTTGTTTTCATGTCTCTTATCACCTAGTTAGGTTTGTTTGAATTTGTGAAACCTCATGTCTAAAGGACTTTAACAACTGAATTAAGAATCATCAACTAAACACTACACCTAACGCGCTCAAATTCGGCATCGGAAAGATTTCAAGTGAGTAAAGGAACCACAAAAAAACAACAATCGTCAAGCATCGATCCTCATCGGCGTCAGCAGAAGGCGGATTAGGTTTACATAAATCGATCCCCTTCGGCATCGGGGAGATATGAAAAAGACAGATGTTAACAAAGGACATAAAGATATAGTCGATGCCCAATGTGCCTTATCGAGATTGGATGAAATCCAAAAATATCACAACAATCATTTCAACAGCGATAAAGTTATCTTCGTTCGTTGATCCCCGATGAATTTTTAGCATCAAAAAATTTTCGAGGGAGAAAATATGAGAGCACTTGGGTAGGTTTATCGCTGATCGTTGTTCCTTGACACTTTCGGGCATCGACAAGTTAGATTTGAGTTTTAGAAACACATGGATTAAAGAAAGTTTTGAATCCTACTGACATGAGCGAATGAAGCCACTAGTCTTGAATGACACGTGTCTTTATCACGTAAGAAGATCGTACGGTCTAGTTTTATCCCGAGTCATTTTTGGTTCCCTAGGTCCTAGTCATACCTCCTAGTGAGCTTTTCTACGTCATCTCTGTAAAAAAAGATCGATTGGCGTTGGAGTTTTTGCAGGAGGATATCAACGAAAATTTTCATAGCACAATCCCGACCCCCGATCCACCTACTGAAAGATCAGCACGATGGGACGTTTGCAGTGTTAGATACGATCAGATTTTGGACATTTAAGGAACTATTTAATGTTTGGTCCCGCATTAGTTTCTACCTCATGCGCCGATTAGACAACAACATTTTGAAATCATCGATAGACCACATTACCACCCACGCCTCCATCGTCAACCCACACTGAATTTAAGTTTAAACATCTTAGAATATCTAGTGGCAGATTTGATGAAATTACACTCATAACCCAAATTGAATGGTTGATGTGACAAGGTAACTTCATCCCTATTTAAATCTATAGAACGGTTTTGAACAAATTCATTATGTGTGTAAGTTGAATTCTAGAGCATCTGAAGGAGAAAAGAGAGTGTCGCAAGACTGCACCGACTCTTTGATTATCTAAACCAGGTTTAACAAGCTTCAGAGGTATGTATCCAAGTCTATCAATTCGTTGGTTATAATTTATGTATGCGCACCTGATTTTATTTCACAATCTCTAAACTATAGTATTGCATACTTTCTATTTTTCTTGAAGGATAATTACATGTCATGATTTGGTTCAGAATACTTTTCATCGTGCTAGACATTGATTGAGCTCACAGTAGGTCGACCAATCCTTTTTTTATGCACAACAAATTCCCATGAAGAAAATGTAGCAATTCGGAGTAGTCATTTTTGGGCCTGGATTATGAAAATAGACAAGGTAAATTTTCAAAGGTAAAGATCCAATAGGCAGATCAGATCGAAAAATATCGTACATTCGAGGTTCCAGAAATGTGCGAGGTTTAATCACAGAGTTACACAAACTTCACTCCGCAACTCCCAAATGTTGAAACATCTGGGCTCATCTTTGTCAAAAACTACCAAATATTGAAATGTTCAAGCTCATCTTTGTCAAAATATCCCAAATGTCGAACCGCTGCATCGCTTCGAAATATCAGCCATCCAGGAGATCTCCACACTTAGCACTCAAAAAATCTTGAATGTTGGAGCCACGTGGCATCCATCGGTGCTAAAACATGGAACTCATTTCAAGTCATTTGGGTTATGTCATCTTCACATTTGAGGGTGACACGTGTCACTCTCTGTCATACAGACATGTCAACAATAGTGACATCATGTTGACACGTCAACTCCAGGCAATTATCAGTCCGGGGGATTTCAATTCACAACAAACACAGACCTCTGAAGCCCGAAAGCACCAGAGCCTCCAAAGTCCTGAAATATTTAAATGTTAAACACGGCTTAATCCCAGGTTAATTAGTAATAAGCATTGGCTAATCACTTCCCATGTTCGGCCCTCCGGGAGGTATCCAAAATTTGCATTCAAGAACTCCTAAACCCCGAAGATCCAGAGACACGTGGCATCCATTTGCTGAAACGTGTGGCCCTCTTCTATCATGATGCATGGCACTCTCCTATCATGACACATGGCACTCATTTAAATCATATTTGGGTCCATCATCTATACTATTTCAAGTGAAACATGTCACCTTTCTTTCTTTGACACGTCAGCAATATGATGTCAGGCCTCCACATCACTCTGGGGAATTTCAACTCAAAGTGAGAACGGTTCTCCAAACTTCCGAAGTGTCAGAGCCCTGAATAGTCAAAGTGGGTCTTGAATTTCCATGTCCCTGTTACACGCCCCCTGTGGCATAGTAAATTTTTTCCTTTTCTCGAGGGAAAGAACCCCCGAAAACCTACAGAGCTTAGCCCAGGCTGCAAACACCACCTCTTCCTCGACAGAGTCTCTGTGTGAACTCCCGGTTTTAAGGATTGTTCAGTTCCTTTTATGAGTCGAACTGGCCTCTTTCGATTTCCAGCTAAAATCTCAATTCAATCGATCCACAGGTCCTTCGGAAGTTCCCCTGTGCAAGCAGCACTAGGCACGAGATCCACGACTCCCAAGTGACCACAATGATATGACCAAGGCCTACTCCCGAAGGCGCTTATCGCAACTCACCATCTCACGAGTTTGCGAGTCAAATCTCTCGACTCCTCCTTTCCAATATCGCGATACCCGAGATCACGAAATGGGTATAGCTCCCTTCTGTCAGTGCCCTCCACGCATGACCACCGGCTAGGCTAAATAATAGCTCCTCTTGCTACTCGCCGCTTCGTGAGTTCAAAGGTTGAACTCTTGTTCCTTCCTTGTGCAATCCTCTGAGACTTGAAAGTCAGCAAAGGTTGACCTTCCTTTCGCACTTCTCGCAACTCACCACTTCGCGAGTTGTAGCTTTGAATCTTGGCACCTTCCCTTCACGAACCCCCAAGAAGCGATATTTATTTTCCCTCTCGCGTTCTCGCTACTCGCGACTTCGCAAGTCAAGGGTTGAGCTCTCATACTCTTATCCCGTGAATCCCTGAGACACGAGAAATCAATGGAGTGTTGACTCCCTTCTCCAGGTGACGCATGTCCACCTGTCAATCACGCGGGCCCCATATTAAAGTTCTGCCACGTGTTCTCTTGTGCCCAGCTCTCGTCACTTCGCTACTCGTGAAGTAAAAAATGACTTCTTTCAACCTCCGAACGCCCAAACGTGTGATAGACAATGGGGTTCCTGATCCAACGGTCCTCCCATTCTCTGGATCCAATGGCTATCTCCGATCCTTGCGACTTCACCACTCACAACTTGGAGCAACCAACCTTTGGGATCTTACCTTGCGAACCTCTGAGTTTGCGAGATTCCTTGATCTATGCCACCTGTCCTCCCCAGATGGATGATCATGATCCTCTCGTGACCTCACCGCTCACGAAGTCGAAAGACTTCCCTCTATGACTCCCGATGTTCGAATCCCCGATATGGGCGATTTCGCGACATGCGTCTTCTCTCAGACGAATGGCTCAGATTTCCTCGGGACTTCGCTACTCGCGAAGTCAAGATGCTCGCCTCTGTGAGTCCCGATGCCCGAATCTCCGAAATGGATGATTCCGCGACACGCGTCCTCCCGCAAACGGACGGCTCAGATTCTTTCACCCCTTCGGGACTTCGCCTTTCACGGCCTCACGAATCTTGAGGCAAGGGTTTTAACCCTTCAACTCACGAATCTACGAAATGATATTTTGCGAGTGATCCAACAGTCCTTGTCGACCCAGATCCTACAATCTGATTTCTCCTGAACTTAAAACTTGAAAATAGGCTTACCGTAACTCCCCTTCTCCTTTGCAAGATCTGACGGCTCTCGGGACTTCACGAATTCTCCACGGAGAATTCCGACCGTCCAATGCCTCCTTGACGACTCTTGCGAAGCGAACACGGTAATTCCTTCGCTGCTATTTCGGGATTTCAAGAGGATCGTTCTTCCTCGTACAGGGTTACGAAGACTTGCATCTTCAAATCCTTTTCCAAGTTCTTGGTGAGATTTCTAAGAAGGGTGTCTCTCTATGGGGAGATCTATCTAGGATATTACCTGAGATGGATAAGGGTATAGATTTCCTGAGAACAGACTTGAAGTCTGAATTAATTCAATATGTGTATAAATAGCGATTTATAAAACATAATCCATACATAGTCTTTCCATTATAAGCGTGCAACCACCATTTCTAAATCAAAACACTACATAGGCAGTCTTATACTCAAACCATTCATAAAACTGCACAGACTATGAGCATACATGTCGACATATAAATTTCAAGATGAAAAATGTAAAACACTTATCAGAAATAACACCAGATGTGATTGCAACTGTTGATACCACGATGCTGCGAGACTGCATCTCTGTTTTCCAGTGATCGAGAACGAGGGTTACTCTCCCCCTTCCCTGCTATCACTCACTCT
>ML785792.1:9345-36069 GCA_009831015.1 Picea engelmannii | reverse complement strand
GACCTTTCAGAGGTTGACTGTCAGAAAGCCATGCAGACACAAAGCCTTCAATGCAGTGTCTTGATTTCGTTGTTGTTGTTGTTCTGAGTATATGAAGGCGTTTTCGCCATTTTTGTATCTATCGATGGTAGAGCGAAGCTCCCGAATGTAAAGTTTTAATAACCATTCTGGTTTCTGGGTTATGCATTTGTGTTTGAGATTTCTTGTTTGATGATAAACAGTTTTCCTTTTCCATCTATGTTTCGTCTCATACCAGGGAATTCATGATCGAATGATTCACTTGAACTATTGCAGTTTCATTATGATAAAGGATTTGTCGTTACATTACTGTACTCTCTGGTCTTCTTTGTTTGAATGTAAGAGGATCTTGCATTTGGGCGCTTTCTTCTCCAGTCTATTAGAAACCTGATGTTTTTGACAGACCTTCGCACTCCTCTCATGAAAGTCTTCCACCTGCTCACCCTTATTTTAACTCACTGTTTGGAGTTTCTCTAAGACCTCACTCGCCCATGCATGCCTGGCCTAGTTTCAAAGTTGAGACAATATTGTTCTGAGTTCTCTTCCATTTGATCACCCTCTTATAAACAAATCGTGACATTAAACTAATGGGTGTCAGGCTCTGCTCCTGCAAGCAATCCAGGAGTGACTTCTGACGCTAACACTATCCTAAATAAATTTCAACCCGAAGTTAAACCCACTAAGGATTTGCAAATCGAAGTATACGTTAATGCTCTCCCTGCTTCCATTTCCATGTTTGTAAAGAGGGTTGCCAAAAAAACCTTAGCTGAAAATTTTGAGGAAGCCAAAACAATATAATTCCAAATGAAGGGATGTAAAGAGGACCAGGTCTCATTATTTAAGAAGGAAGTTCAACCTCCACCTAGGAAAGGACTCTTGTTAACCAGGCTCCCAGGGAAGAAAACAGAATAAGGTCATGAAAAGGGAAGTGGAGACATAGAATATCTACAGGGGATGATAAATAATTTGTCAAATGAAATCATAGACATGAAAAGAAGTGCAGGGGAATGAAACCAAGGCCAAAGTCCTTATAAACTCTTTTTTAAAAGGAACCCACCATTCAAATAAATTGAACCTCCCCCAGCCAACTTAAGCATCGACCTAGGCAATGTAACATATGACTCTTTTTGTACCTATCACCGAAAGAGATTTCCCATAATGGGTCCATGCCATGAATTTAATGGCCAATTGTTTTCCTAGACAAAGTTTCCCTTACCTAACAATCAAGTGGCTCAACAATGAATATTGTTGATCAGGAAGAATTTGACCCACCAGAAGAAATAGCCATGTTGTTTTGGGACCCAGACTTGCCAATTCCTTCTAAGGATCTATTTGAGGTTCAAGAACCACCCGCTGAGGTCTTGGAGGTGAAAACGCAAAGTAGGGGTCAGCCTGTCTCAAACGACCTTACTATTTCCCAAACTTCTAGTGGAAAACCAACATTTGAACACTCGAAAGCACCTTTTGTCTCCCAAATAAACCCTATAAATATCCATACACGAGAATCGCCCAAGCTAGACTACAACATAGTAGAATATTTAAAAAGATTAAAATAAAATATATCGGTCATTGACATGTGCAGAATTCCCCAGCAAAAGGATTTTCTATTACAATCTTTGAAGACAGTAGATACTCCAACAGCAAACACTGATCAAGGGGAAAATCCATCTCCCATAGATCTAAGAAATAAACCGACTGTAAATGCTTTCTCTGAAGATAAAAAAGGAAATCCTTTTTTCCCACCATTCCTTTTGACATTTGAAGTCTTCAACAAAAATCTCCATAATTTTTTAGTTGACTCAAGGGCATCCTCTAATGTTATTCCATTATCTATCTGCAGAAAATTAAATGTAGTCTCTCTCAAAAGTGATAAACATGTGATACAATTAGACAAAACCCAGGTGAAAGTGATGGGAGAACTCAAGGATGTCATGATCAGGATGGAAACACACCTGAAATTTGTTCAAGTAATTGACATCATTGTGGTAGAAATACCAGAATCTTATGGACTGCTACTTAGTTGAGATTGGTCCCAAAAGTTGAATAGATACTTTAGCAAAGACTAGGCTCACCTTTGGTTTCCATTAAAAGTAAATGCAAACATGATTAGGATTGATAGGGAAAGGTATCTAAAACATAATTTCACCAACCTAGAAGCCCTCAATGAACCCTCTTCGATAGATTTCCCTATGCTAGGCAACTATTCCTGCGACTCTGATTTCGGGAATTTCTCCCCTCTCTCATCTGATGCCCTCTTACTCAAAACTGCTAAATGAATTTTCAAGAAAAATTTTCGACGACGGTAGAATAAATCCTCTTCTATCAAGAACCTTTGTTAAAAACCACAGAGAAAATAGGAGGAAATGAAGAAAGTGGTAGGAAAAAAGAAACGAATGGTTTTCTCTCGCAAGTTTGGACCATGTACTTTGATGGGTCTAAGTCGCAAGAGGGATCAGGGGCGGGGTGTATCCTCA
The DNA here is from genome assembly GCA_009831015.1 of Picea engelmannii. Classification (NCBI taxonomy): domain Eukaryota; kingdom Viridiplantae; phylum Streptophyta; class Pinopsida; order Pinales; family Pinaceae; genus Picea; species Picea engelmannii. The sequence continues at coordinate 33,577 of ML785792.1, read as the reverse complement.
TTGATCCCAAAGGTAAACTAAATTTCTTGTCCTGTAGACTAGATTTTGAATGCACAAACAACATCGCCAAGTATGAATCTCTAGTACAAGGGATAAACAAATCCATATAATTAAATGTTAAAGAACTAAAGGTTTTCAAAGACTCTGAAATCTTCGTTAGAAAAGTAAGGAACATTATACACTGCAACTCTCCCCACCTGAGGATTTATCAACAGGAAGTGCACAGAATGATAGAACATTTTGAAGCCTTCAACATTACATCGATCCCCAGATCAAAGAACACTCTTGTTGATTCCTTGGCCACTGCAGCCTCAAGGCTATCCCCTTTAGAATACTATGAAGCCTCCGAGTTCAAAGTGGATCTACTCTACAAATCGTCAGTACCCAACAATATTTCTAATTGGAAGGTCTTTGAAGGAGATGAACAGATCATAAACTTTTTAACCAATCAAGATAATTTTAAAGATCTGGCTATTGACAATGAAATATTTCAGGAGAAACTAATAGAAATTGATCCCCATGTACAAAGAGTTGAAATAGATCAATTCACTGACAAACCAAGATTTCACATGATACCGAAAGGGGTAGCCAATTTAGAAAACCGTTTTGACTTAAGGGAAATATTTAAGGGATCAACAAACACAAAGATAGGGAGTTCATGTCCCATGTATGAGACTATAAACCTGGGAACCCTGTAAAACCCTAAGAATATAAACCTCGACAAGATAGTATCTAAAGAAGAAAGGAAGGTCTATCTCAAACTTTTCAAATGATATCAAGATGTTTTCGCATGGTCCTACCGAGATTTGAAAACTTATGATACCCATATCATTCAACACACAATTATTTTAAAACCTAGAGTAAAACCCTTCCAACAGAAGCTCTGGAAGTACCACCCATCTCTGGAACCCCTCATGTGTCAGGAGTTAAAAAAAATTACTAGATGCTAAAATCATATTTCATGTTAGACACTCTGCTTGGGTAGCAAAGTTGGTTCATGTCGGGAAAAAATATGGGGAGATCCCTCTGTGTGTGGATTTCATGAACCTCAACATAGCATCAGAAAAGGAAAACTACCCAGTCCCACCGATGGAGCAACTCTTGCAGACTCTGTCTGGTTCTGATATTTTCTCCCTGCTGGACAATTTTTCATGTTATAACCAAGTTCTAGTTTCAGAGGAAGATCGATTGAAAACTACCTTCCAAACCAAGTGGGGAACCTTTTCTTATAAAGCATGCCCTTTGGGTTAATCAATGCAAGGGAAACCTTCCAAAGGGCCATGGACATAGTGTTTTGAGGAATAATCAACAAATGTGTGGTAGTTTATTTGGACAATGTGACTATTTATTCAAAGAATAGATAAGATCACATCCAACACTTAACCCAGATTTTCGAAAGGTGTAGGAAATACGGTATATACTTAAACTCTAAGAAAAATATCTTTGGTGTTGAGGAAGGGAAACTACTAGGTCATATTATATCTCAAATAGGAATTCACATAGACCCAGAATGAATTAGGGCTATATCTCAACTTCCATTACCTCACAACAAAAAGGTTATGCAATCCTTCTTTGGGAAAATCGATTTTGTGAGAAAGTTCAATCCTGATTTCGCTAAAACTATCAAACACTTACAAAATATGATCCGCAAAGATGTTAAATTTAAGTGGGATGATGAACGAAAAAGTTCTTTCAGCAATATCTCAAGCTCCAGTGTTGTGAAGTCCTGACTTTAGAAAATATTTATTCCTCTACATTTTTCCCTCCGACCAATCATTAGCTGCAGCATTGACTCAGAAGGATGATGAAAACAATGAGGCCCTGGCCTCATTTATGAGAACTAATCTCCAAGGGGATGAACTAAATTTCCCTGCTATAGACAAGAAGGATTATGCGGTGTACAAGGTAGTGAAACACTTCAGACCTTACATCCTAAAGAACCACACCAAATTCATTGTGCCTCATCCTATAGTTCAATCCCTTTCACTCAGTAGGAGATGGGGGAAAGAAGAGGGAACTGGATGGCAATGGTCTAAGAATTTGATCTCGATATAAAACCTTCCAAAATGGTTAAGGGACAAGTATTATGTAAACTGACAGTTGAATCCCAGGACCAAGTAAATGAACACCCCGGGTGGAAGAATGAATTGGCATTATGGTATAGTGAAGCTTCATACGTATCCCCAGGGCAGGAGTCTTGGTATGGGAAATTATCTTATCTCCTGCACCATGCACTTGCCCAGAAAACCTAAACCCTAAGGAAAGGAGAGATCTCATACTAAAATCGACACAATATCATCTCATAAATTCGGTGCTCTTCCACATTAATTATGATGGGGTACTTTTAATATGTCTCAAATGAGAAGACACGAAAAAAGTTATGAAGGATCTCGATGATGGTCCTACAAGAGGACACTTTGCAGGGAATACCATTTCTCACAAGATACTGAGAGCTTTCTATTATTGACCTACTCTATTTAAAGACACCCACACACACACTAGAAACTACAAAAATTGTCAAATGAGCGCGGGGAGGGAAAAGAGAGCAGTTGTCCCACTCCAACCTATGGTCGTATCCAAACCATTCGAGCAATGGGGGTTAGATGCCATAGGAGAAATTACACCAAGTTCTTCAAAGCATCATAGATACATACTGACTTCCACAGACTATTTCATGAAATGGGAAGAGGTCATCCCTCTAACTCATATAAATGAAAAGATGGCAATCCCATTCATAGAACAAGATATGATCACATGGTTTGGTATGTCTTCCATTCTTGTTTTTGATAATGTCGCTTATTTTTCTTCCACCCTGTTAACAGAGTTATCTCTATACAAAGGAATCATAGTCAGATACTCTACAAACTACTATCCACATGGGAATGGAATGGCAGAATCAACCAATAAGAACCTAGTAAGGATATTAAAGAAAACAGTTGTAGACAATCAGAGGAATTGGCATAATTCACTACATAATGCCTTATGGGCCGACAGGGGTAACACCCAAGGAATCTATAGGGAATTCCCCATACTTTCTTGTATACGGGAAAGAACCCATTCTCCCGAACGGGCTATATCTTCCATCTCTTCAGCTTTCTCAGAGCTCTAGAGGAGAGCCCTCATCAGTGATTCAATGAAGAATTGATACCCTCCTCATGCTTGAAGAAGAAAGGGAGAAATAAAAGTCTAAATTCGTTGATCATCAGTAGACAGTCAAAAGATGGTTTGACAAACACAAGGCTAAAGAGAAGAATTTTGAGATAGGAGACTTAGTTTTGAAATGGGATAGAGCGAATGAGTTGAAGGGAAAACATTCAAATTTTTAGAATCTATGGCTCAGACCTTTTCAGGTAGCTAAGAAAATTTGGATAGGAACATATCAGCTGAAAAAAATGAGGGGGGAACCTGAGGCCCTCCCGATGAATGGCCAAGCCCTAAAACAATATTTCTCTTAAGAAACAAAATGTGTGTGTTTTAATGATACTTTGTTTTTTAGGTTGATTGTGGAGTCCTTCATTTTTATTCTTCTTTTTATAGTATCTTTTGTGCTTTGAAGTTTGTGTTCTGTAGGGAATTGGTTGACCTTAGTTCATGCGGTATGACGAACTCTGTTCCTAACTCATGCTTACATACAACACAAGAAGCATTGGGAGAATTGCAGTTGTTTTGAAGGAATTTTGTATCTAACCTGCGCAAATAAACAACTGTGGAAAAGTGATGAAGTGTCCTCCTGGTGGTCTAGTAAAACCTAAAGGGAAAGATGGTAAGTTGGAAAGGACCACATGTACCTCAAGACAGAGCTAGAAAAAATTCACCCTAACCATCTCATTTTGCAAATAACAAATGTCCTCCTCTCCCACTCGCTCATTTCATTCTGCCAAAATAAAATCAATTATATAAAATGAGTGTAAGGTAGGAGAGTGTATGCAGATAACTTCGACAAGGCTATGGACACTCGTTGGCAGTGGAGCAAGGTCTGTGATGTCGGGGTGACTCCGTCGGAGCTATGGACGCTCACTAGAAAAGGACCAACACTATAGCAAGTGATTGATGATAACTAAAATGCTTGGTGCCAGTGAATGCTTTACTCAAATATTTTCAAAAGAGGGCATGGTTCATGGTCAAAGGAAACAAAGGTGGAATCAAGTTTGAAACCCCACAGGCAGGCCCAGATTCCCCAACCGAGGAATTTCAAATGCAAAGATAGAAGAGGCTCTGATAAAAAACTAGTTAAGTTCCTAACCAGCTTCTGAATCAGTTAATCCCGGGGAAGGAACAAAGATTTTGCTTTCTCCCAGTAAGTCACCATTTGTTGAGAACTCAACACACCCTAAAATCCTTATCAAAATTTTGTCACTTTTTGGGTACCACTTGTTTTCTTCATTTGTCTGAATCAATTTAATTTTGGGAAATGGTTTATCTTTGTTTTTTTTCATGTCTCTTATCACCTATTCAAGTTTGTTTGAACTTGTGAAACCTCATGTCTAAAGGACCTTAATAATCGAATTAAGAATAGGCAACTAAACACTGCACCTAATGCGCTCGAATTCAGCATCAGAAAGATTTCAAGTGACTAAAGGAACCACACAAAAACAATAGTCATCGAGCGTCGATCCTCATCGGTGTCAGCAGAAGGAAGTTTTGGTTTACATAAGTTGTTCGCATAAAGGTTTGAGAGATATCAAATCCCCTTCAGTATCAGGGAGATACAAGAAAGACAGACGTTAACAAAGGACATGAAGATATAGTCGGTGCCTAATGCGCCTTATCGGGATTGGGGGAAATCCGTAAATATCACAACAATCATTTCGACTTCGATAAAGTTATCTCTGATCATCGACCCCCAATGCATTTTTGAAATCGAGACTTTTTCGAGGGAGCCAATCCGAGAGCACTTGGGTAGGTTTATCGTCGATCGTCGATCCTTGACACTTTGGGGCGTCGACAAGTTAGGTTTGGGTTTTAGAAATGTATGTCTTAAAGAAAGTCTCGAATCTGACTGACACAAGCAAATGAAGCCACTAGTCTCAAATGCTACGTGTCTTTACAACGTAAGAGGATCATATGGTCTAGTTTTATCCCGAGTCATTTTTGGTTCCCTAGGTCATGGTCACGCATCCTAGTCATCTTTGATACGTCATCTCTGTATGGCAAGATTGATCGACGTTATATTTTTTACAGGAGGGTATAAATGAAAATTTTCATAGCATAATCCCGACCCCCAATCCACAGACTGAAAGAATGGTACGATGGGACGTTTGCATCATTAGATACAATCGGATTTTGGAAATTTAAAGAACTAGTTAATGCTCGATCTTGCATTAGTTGCTACCTCGTGCACCGATTAGACAACAAAATTTTGAAATCCCTAATAGACCACATTACCACCTGCGCCTTCGTCGTCAACCCACAATGAATTTAATTTTGAACATCTCTGAAGATCTGGTGGAAGATTTGATGAAATTACACTAATAACCTGAATTGAATGATTGATGCAACAAGGTAAGTTCATCCCTTTTTAAATATCTAGAATGGTTTTGAAAAAATTCATTATGTCTTTAAGTTGAATTCCAGAGCATCCAAAGGGGAAAAGCGAGCATCGCAAGACTGCACTGACTATTTGATTATATAAACTAGGTTTAAAAAGCTTCAAAGGTATGTATCCAAGTCTGTCAATCTGTTGGTTATAATTTATGTATGCACGCCTAATTTTCTTGCACAATCTCTAAACTATGGTCTTGCATAATTTATGTTTTCTTTAAGGATAATTACATGTCATGATTTGGTTCGGAATACTTGTCATCATGCTTTCTATTGATTGAGTTCATAGTAGGTCGACCAAGCCTTTTTGTATGCACAGGGAACGCCCATGAAGAAAATGCAACAATTTAGAGCAATCGTTTTTGAGCCTAGATTGTGAAAACAGATAGGGTAAATTTTCAACGGTAAAGATCCAACAGGCTGATCAAATAAACAACTCTCATACATTCAGGGTTCTATAAATGCACGAGGTTTAATCACAGAGTTACACAAACTTCACTCCGCAACTTATGAATTTCGAAACGTTCGAGATCATCTTTGTCAAAAACTCCCAAATGTCGAAACTTTCGAGCTCATCTTTGTCAAAAACTCCCAAATGTTGAACCACCACATCACTTCGCAAGATCATCCATATGTTATATCTCCACACTTAACAATAAAAAACTCTCGAATGTCTAAACGCCAGAGCCACGTGGCACTCATTTCAAGCATATTTGGGTTCGTCATCTGTACTATTTCAAGTGACACGTGTCACCTTTATTTCTGTGAAACATCAATGATATGATGTCATGCCACCACATCACTCTGGGGAATTTCAACTCAAAGCGAGCATAGTTCTTTGAACCTTCGAAGTGCCAGAGCCCCAAATAGTCGAAGTGGGTCTTGAACTGCCATGTCACTTCGCAGTATTGTAACTCTGGGAGATTCCCATACTCAACATTCACAGCTCACGAACCCTCGAATTTTCGAAGTGCCGAAACACCAAATGTTTAAGGATAAATCACATGTTAATTAGCAATAAGTTGTGGTTAATGACTCCGGGAGTCCGGGCCTCCAAGAGATATGAATATTATGCGCTCCAAATCTCCCGAATGTCAGATTTTAAATGTGGCTCACCCACATTGATTGCACATTTTGAAATGTTTAAAAACGGGCGCCAAACTAGAATTGGGGAAAATACACGTCCAGACTACAGAAAGAATATAAAAGACTCTTAAAATGCCATATGACTTGCTTCTTTCCTCTAGGTGATAAGTGGGGGAAAAACACTGTCAACATCCAGCTATCTCCTAATAGCCTCCAATAGCGCGTTGCATGAAAATGCTCAATACATAATACGATTTTGTCACTCCCAGTCATTTCCTTCCAAATCTCGGTTCACCCCAACATGCGCATCAGTCTAGCTTCAGTGCTAGTAGCAATTTTTAATTTTTCAATTGCAAAACTCTTTTAAATTCAGACATAGTAAGTGGTATTTTTTGTGTGATAAGAACCACTCCTTTTTGTTAAGTCAAGTTTGGAGTATTCATTAACATAATCCAGCATTGTGTTTTAGTTAAGTTAATAAGTTGTTTTACAGCCGATGTATATAGCTAAGCCTCAATTCCACACTGGTCAAGGGCCTCCACATCTGTGATAAATAAGCATCTTTTGTATGTTAGAAAGGTCGATAGTTTTGGCAAAGACCCTCATTTTTGGAATTGTAAAGAACTACTTCTAAACTAACTTAATTGAGAAGTCTCGTTTAGGACCGGAGATAAACTTATGTTTTCATTAAAGGCGTGTGTGATTGAATCTAAGGAAGAATTTTTATCGACTTTGTCTCATGAATGGATGTTGGAATGAGTAAGAGTTTCTGAATCTATTGATAAGTTAGCCGATTCAATATTTTTATAATTCTTGTCTCTAATTATGAAAAACAAATCGTTGTGTTAATGTGTGATTAGCGATTTGAGCTAAGGAAACTATTTTTCTTGCCATCATTTTATTGCATGTGTGTCTTGTTTCCGATAATTGTATCTTAGTAAATAATTGAAATACCAACAAGTTGATGTATTAGTACTAGGCTTGTCATAGGTTTGAGAATCTTTGTTTGCATGCTTGAGCACGAGGGTTATCTCAAGCTCATCCTTATCCAATATTTAAGTTTCCCCCTTTGTTACCAAGATGGTTTATACCATCACCTATCCTTTTATTAGAATCATCTAATAAGAGAAAATACAAAAAGAGAATGTTCAAACTGAAGGAGGAGTTTTCACAAGAAAATATCATGTAAATCACTACGTAAAGCCCATCGATGCTTCCATTTACATAAGAAGAAGATGCCAAAACAAAGTTCAGGAAGAATGAAGTCAAGGCCAAGAGGATATTGATAGAATCAATAAAGGATCATCTGATACCTAATGTATCAGAACTAAAGACATAGAAGGAAATGTTTGATGACCTAACCAAACTTTATGAAAGTAAGAATACCATTTGAAATCTTACTCTAAGGCATCAACTCAGAAATGTGACAATGAACAAGCTAGAAACAATATCCAACTATTTCACGAGGATCTCATAGATCAAGGACCATTTAGCATCCATTGGAGATCTAGTAGAAGACTATATAAAAAAACTCAAGTGGGACAACAACAACTAAACTCCAGGTTTTCATATTAGGCTTGATATTTTTATATTGTTGTAGTATAATTAAGTGTTGTAACTAGAATAACAGTCTTTAAATTATATTATTGATATCGCTATTTCTATTTTAGTAAACACTTGGTTATAGTTGGTACAAATACCATTAGTTGATTGCTCATATTAATAATGCACTTGTTTACAATATAAATTGATCTCCTCTAGGAGATGTTCTTGGTTTTTGACCTTGTTCTGAGCAGGTTATCTTGTAAATTCCACGGAGATTACCATGGAGGTGTTGTTGTCCTTATTTATTGTTCTGGGAAGGTCACAAGTAATATCTCTGAGAGGGAGATATAATGACGGTTGCAGGAGGCAATAGTTTAGATGGTCTCTAATTGAGACATGGAGCATACTATCCAAACATAGATTTGTGCACATCCATGTAATGAAGGAAGGAGGATGAAGTCATAACCTTCTGGAAATAAGGATACCTTTGCAGATGCAAAGTATCTCATATGGATATCAATTCAGTTGATCACTCTTCAGTGCACCAAGAAGAATCAGTAAAGCTAGAAGGGCCTACCCATAATCATTAAAATAACTAGGAAGATACCAGCATGGTCCTGTGATACTTTGCAGGGTGCACAAATATATGGCATTGATGAGCCATATCATGAGGAGGAATATATGGATCCACCAATGGTGAGGTAGGTGGCCCCACCACGTACCAACTTCAGAGGGAGAATCCAGACTCAAAGTGAGCCTGATCTCAGAGAGAGTCAGTTGCTTAGAGACTTTCATTCAGAAAGTATTCCTCCTCAAATTCATATGGGAGAGAGATGTCTTCCAGGACTGATATACATGAAGCTATATTGGAGCTTCAAAGGCTTTGAGGAGATATGAGACCTCCTAGGAGGATTCTCGTGTTTCAGTGATAGAGGAAGAAACCAGTCAGAAGGATTGGGATATGGATTATTTCCTTGGTTCTGAGACCAAGAGGGAAGTCAGTGGTGACTTCCAAGTTGATCTACAAGATCAAGCATGTTGTGGATGGAAACATAGAAATGTAAAAATATTGATATGTGGCCCAAGGATTCTCCCAGCAAGAGGGAGAAGATTATGACGAGACACTTGCTCCAATAGCCATAATCAGTGTACATAGATCAACCACAATATACATGAGAAATAGTCTCGTGTATGCATATTGAAGAAGGCTTTATACGGGCCTAAGAAGGCACCTAAGGCATGATATCCTAGATCAGACAGTTATTTTATGAGGTTGGGGATGGTTTCCCATTGATCCTACATGTGGATGACATGTTTCTGACAGGAAATGAGAAGCTCATAATTGGGTGCAAGAGGGAGGTCACTTCAGAGTTCAATATGAAGGATATAGGTATAATACATTACTTCTTGGGATTGGAGATATGGAAAAGATCAGATGAGATTTTCCTTAGCTAAGGAAAATATACTATTGAGATCCTGCAGTGATTCAGGATGATGGACTCCAAGTCCATGGCCACACCCATGACGATAAGTATGAAGCTATTGAGTGATCCATCTTCATATTTGGTGGACCCCACGATGTACATACAATTGATTGGATTCTTGATGTACATGGTTAACACCAGGCCGTACATATGCTTTGCAGTGAATTCCTTAAGTCAGTACATGATTGAACCTAGACATGCACATTGGATGGTAGAAAAACATATTTTGAGGTACTTACGTGGTACGATTGGATTGAGATATGCCTCAGATGGAGATGTGAAGTTGCATGGATATACAAACTCTAACTGGGAACGAAGTGTTGTGGATCAGAAGATTACTTTCAGATGTTGCTTGAGTTTGGGATCAGTGTGATCTCATAGTTGAGTAGGAAGTAGACGTCAGTGACACTCAGTACAACATAGGCAGAGTATATAGTATCTAGTATTGCAAGCCATGAAGTAGTGTGGCTTCAAACTTTTCTTACAGGACTTCATTCGAGACACGATGCAGAAGGGAGTAGTGAAATTCCAGTACATATCCACAGATGAGAAGATTGCAGACATTCTCACCAACACTTTTCCCAAGGAGATGGATAGATGAGTAGCATCAAGTAGATATTCTCCCAGATTGGTCATGCTTATTTGACCAAGGGAGAATGATACATTCACTCACAATATTACCCATGCTGACTTGGCTAGTGGTGAATGGCCCAGGCACAGTATTTCTCCAATTAGTCATGTTTATTTGACTAAGAGTGAAAAAGACTCGAGGTGATCCAGAGACAAGCTTGGCATGATGCAAAATTTCCACCCTCATTGAGAGGGAGGTGTGTTGTTTCTTCTCATGTCGACTAACCCCTATAGCCAAGGGTCCCTAGATCAGTCACGTGACTAAGGGGCTAATGCATTGTCGAACCTGATGAGAGAACAAGCATCACACGCATATTCGTGAGGACTATGGGATTATCTTCATGTTACTAGATGAGACTATAACTATGGTTGATGTAATTGTAGTAGTTGTGTGCTACTAGTTGATTGTTGCATAGTTATAGAGACATCGACTATGATTATGGTTGATGGCATTGCAGTAGTTGTGTGCTACTAGTTGATTGTTTCATAATCATAGGTATGACTATGTATGATGGCATTGCAGTAGATGTGTGATACAATATGATTGTTGCATAGTCATATGAATGGCTATGGATGATGGTAGTGTAGTAGTTGTGTGCTACTAGTTGATTGTTTCATAGTCATTTGGATCCTGACTATGGTCAATGGAATTGTAGTAGTTTTGTGCTACTAGTTGATTGTTGCATAGTCATGGAGGTTGCAGCCTATGATTATGGTTGATGGAAATGAAGTAGTTGTGTGTTATAAGGTTATTGTTGCATAATCATAGAGACTGTTGGATTGCATGGTGGTAACTTGTGTAGCTATCATTTGATTGAATGAGAGAGACATTGTGTATCTAGATAGTAGTTGTGTGCTACTTGGAGTGGTTGTGTACCACAAAATAGTAGTTGTTTACTACTATGGATTGACACAATCCTATTCTACTAGATGGCATTATAGTAGTTGTGCGCTACTAGTTGATTGTCGTGGAGACTACTAGTTCACATTGGGAGTAGTTGAGTGCTACTTGATTGCAGAGATTGTGACAGACGATTCAAGATACCGATGGAATTGTGGTAGTTGTGTGCTACCAAATGATTGCAAAGTAGTCAGTGGACTACTAGATGAAGACATCGTGAAAGATGTCTCCCTATATAATAGGGAGTGTTGATGTTTGATATCTACGGGAGGATATTTCCCTACTAGATGAAATTTCTTAGATGCACATAATATTTTGGAAGCAAGAGATCCATTGGAAAGATGTTGAAATACAACATAAGAGAAGTTGACCCAAAAGAATAAATAATAATGAAAAGACACCTTCCTAGAAGAGAAGTCGGCCTAGCTACAAGGATAGGAAGACTATAAATAAGGAGGTGCCTTAGCTCATTTGTTCACTCACTCACACTCTCTCAGCTGCACAAAATTAAGGTGAAATTTTGGAGAAGGTGACGCAGTTGTTGCAATGACATAGTTTCTTCTTGTTCAGTATTTCCGGTATCTCTCTCTTGTGTGCTACTCTTGGTAGTGGTGCGCTATCTTGGAATTGTGTTGTTGTTGCAACTATGGTGGTATTTTTGATTGAGATAGGCTTTGAGCTAGGGTTTATCTATTTGGACTTTCTTTGTGAACAAAATATATCTAAGAAAGGTTGTTGGGTTTTTCCCCCATTTGGGGTTTTCCTAGGATAAATCTCTTTTGTTCTTTTTGTCCCTTGTTTATGTTGCTACTATCCAGTAAATGATATATATGTGATAATGGTAATGAACTAAAATAACACTAGTAACTCCAATGTTCTATAAATAATGAAAATCTAACAATACACCAGTAATTACTCCTTCTATTCTATTTTTCATTCCTTCGAAAAAATTACAAGGAAACCTCCACACGGTGTCCAAAAAAAAGTATTGTACGAATACTAAAAACACCTTGAATCTTGAGCAGAACACCCTAATAAGAGAGTATAGTATTCTAGAAAAACAGGAACACAAAGTTTCTATTGTACTGATTGTACAGTTGTTGTACAACACTATTGTACAAATTTTGTACCGTTGTTCAGATTCCATACTGTTATGTTCGTACAACTGTATGGACTTCCATTCAAAAGTACAGACTATTATTTGCGATTGTACAGAATTGTGTGCTTCCTAGAAATGCCTCTTTCTTGGCTTCATGTACACGCACACACATTCTCTCTCTCCATCTCTCAACCTACTCAACAACTCATGTGTTCTCTTGTGTGTCTTAACTCTCTATCTTGACTTGTTTTTGTAGTTTTTGTTGAGACCAAAACCCTAATCTATTTTAATATTACTCCTAGTCTAATTCATGCATGCACGGAATACACTTTTTAGACTCAACTACTAAAAATAAGATTTTCACTTTTCAACTAAAGTGAATTACAAAATAGAAGTTACTTTTCAAAAATATAATTGTTTTTTAAAATAACTCTTCAGAAAATATCTCAAACTAATTCATGTTCGAGCTATAATTCTCAACACTCCCTCTTAGTAAGGAAGGAATTCTACACCAATACAAGTTTGTCTATGAATGCCTCAAACTTTCCTTTTTCCAAGGGATTGGTTAGAATATCAACTACCTACTAATCCATGGGAATTTATTGGAGCTTCATTGCTCCCTTCGGAACCTTGTCTCATATGAAGTGATATATGATCTCCATATGCTTGGACCTATCATGAAACACTAGATTCTCAGAGAGTTTGATACAACTTTGATTATCATAGTAAATGACCATGGTATCCAACTTATGATCAAACAATTCTACAAGTAACTTGTGATTCCAGATGGCCTCACAACTAGTTGTATTGGCTTCCATGTATTCAACATCTAATGAGCTAAGTGCCACAAAAGTATACTTCTTTTTGAACCAAGATATCATCATTGATCCCAAACTAAAGGAACACCTTGAGGTGCTCTTTTTGTTTGTTGCACTGCCTTCCCAATCTGATTCTATATACCCCTGCAACTTCACTTCACCATCTCCAAAGTATCTCAAACCATACTCCACTGTGCCCCTCAAATACCTGAGAACATATTTTATTGCTACCCAATTCTTCTGTGTTGGCTCCACCATGAACTGAATCAAGGTATTCAATGAAAAACATATATCTAACCTAGTGTTGACCAAATACATCAAATAACCTACCACATTTATGTACAACGTTGGATCCACCAACTCTGTGTTATGATCCAACGTCTTAAAAGTGATAAAACGTCAATGAATTACAATCCACCTTGAGGGGGAAACCTCCATTTACAATATATCCAATTCAGAATACAATATGAGATGAGATAAGATGATCCTAATACACACACACACACACACACACACACACACACATATATATAGGAGACAAATGGGTACAATTATGATGAAAGGGTGCAATGAAGGGTTCTAGCCGACCTACACATATAACACTAGAAATGTAATAATTCAATATCTAGGGATTAACAAGGAGTTTTATACATAACATGGGGCTTTGTCTAGGGCTTAACATTCCCCTCCTATTCAAACAAGTTTTTTCCTCAACACTTGACTAACCACAGGTTCTTCTACACAAAGAAATCATCTTCCCATGTTGCCTCTTCAACTAGCAGGTTCTTCCATTTGACGAGGTACTCTGCAATTGCTCGATTTCTCAGTTGCTTAATTATTGTTTGAAGAATTTTTTCTGCATCTAGTATGATTTTCCCTTCTTCATTGACCTTTGGTAAAATAGTTTTGATTGGGATCTTTTTTCCAATGACCTTATTTAAGCAAGAAATATGGAAGACTGGATGTACACATGAATATGGGGGCAACTCCAATTTGTAATCCATACTTCCAATCCTTTGCAAAACCTTATAGGGGCCATAACATTTGGGAGCTAATTTATTTTCTTTGTTTCTTGAGGGAAATTTGTTTATATGGTTGTAGCCTTATAAATACTCAATCCCCCGCTTCAAATTCTCTTTCATTGTAATGTTGATATGTTTGTTGTTTCAACCTATTGTGTGCCATAACCAAGTTGTCCCTCAATAATTTCAGGAATTCTCGTTGGTTCCCTATGTGGTCCTCCACTGATTGAACCTTTGTATTCCCTTTCAAGGTTGATGTGATGGATGGAGGATGATATCCAAAAAGTTCCATAAATGGGGACATTTTTTATGAAGTGTGGAAGTTGTTGGAATACTGAGAGGGGGGGGTGAATCAATATGAACACAATTGTTACTTTTAACCACAATATAAAACTCCAATAATGTTCAATAATTTATCATTATCATTCAATATATCATAAATACCATAATTAAATGCATAAACATCACATAAAAAAAGTACACCAGAATTTTACATGGAAACCCAATTGCGGGAGAAAACCACATAATGTTTTTCTTATTTATCAAAGAGTACATTCATTGGAAGCATCAACTTCCTATTTCTCCAGCTACAACTGGAAGGAGGTTCCACACTCTATTTACAAGCTAAAACCTGAAGGAATCTCCAACTCCCTGATTTACCGACTCCAACCGGAAGGAGGCTACAACCCCCTTTCCTTGCCCCGTTCAACCGCCCTGAAATATAAATGTATACCAATATGTCACTACCAATGTCGGTGTAATTGATAACCTGTTGTTGTTGTTGTTTCTAATATTTATGTTTTTCTATTGATACTTATATCTCATCAAGACTGCAACCACACATACCTCATACCAAGATCCACAAGAGGGTTCTCCAAATCAAATGCTTATGAATCACCAAGACATATATGTACCTGATTTATTAAGAATAAACACCCTAAAATACACAGGAATACATACCTTCAATATATAGTTAATCTGGTGGATTATATATCTGATCTTGTTCTTGTCTTCTTCACAGATTCACAATCTCTACATTGCCTGCTTGCAGATGTTTGCGCTTTTCCCTTCTGCAACTCGCAGATTACCTCAGAGACATTGTTGCAGTAACTTTTGTTCTGTACACTTGGATCCTATGAACTTGTCCCTTTAATGAACGTCATTGCCTTTGTCTCACTACCTCATATATACCAATCTATATTCACACAAAAATATTCAATTGAGTCTTCTCTATACATTTGTGTTTCCAATGAGGATCTCATTAAAAAATGTTGGGATTTCTGGGAGTTATAACTTTTGACTCGGTTATCCAATTGGGCTGAAATTTTACAGGGAATTGTGTCTCGAAGAGTTCACTATTGTTCCAATATGATATATCATATCAAAATATGTTTCAACACTTTTCAGGAGCCAAATTCCTTCATATGATGACTCAAATTTGAGTTTTAGTGCTTTTGCGGGTTTTTTTAATTTTTAATTATTAGTTATCTCTTTGTTTATGCATGTAATCAGAAAAGTGAGTTGATGAATAATTTCACTCTAGTTAGCTCTTAGTTATTGGTCAGTTTTAGATTCATCCAATAATTTTCTAAAATTAGCTTCTTCTTTTTTCGACAATTTACCTTTTTCCTAATTTAGGGCCAACTCATAATGTCTTGTGTGTTGGTTGTCGAGCCTGATTATCTTCATGATTTGGAGGTTTTTTTCAGCCATGCTTGGACCCCATTCCCTAATGCGGGGTGTGGGGGGGATTTCTCCCCCACAACGTTTTCTAGGGGGTCTAGGGGGAGGGGGCGGAAACAATTTTTGTAGCCCCCCCCTAGCGGGGGATTCGGGGGTAGTACCCCCAAAGAAAAATTTTGGGAAAATTTTCCTTGTAAAATATTGTAATTTCATAGTCAATATGAACCATTCATTATAAGATCACAGATCTAACAATAGAAGTTATTTTAGGGATTTTTTCCCTAGAAGACAACCCTCTTTTATGATGGAATTGTATTGTGGTTGTGTGTTATCATGAATATTGTATTCTGAGAGAGGATATTGTGAGAGAAAGAAGAGGAAGTTACAGTGGGTGTGTTGTAGGTTGTATCCCTACATTTTGATGGATAATAAAAAGGAAGGACCTGGAAATTTATCTGGTGGATGTATCCCACACTAGGTAAACCACATATATCTGTCTCTATTGTACTGTGTATATTCTTTGTTTTATTTCCACATTGGTTTTATTTTATTGCTCCACGATCATGTTTTTATAACATTGTTAATGACATGAAATTTTCATGCAACTTGTTAACTTCACATGCAAATTTTTAACTTCCTGTTCAACGGTTGACATCAATGACAACCAATCTTTCAATGACTAATATTTCAACAGAAGTATGTGTTGTACCACCATTCTGCCTAGGGAAACCACTTGACCCATTGTGTCTATTTATCGGATGCAAAGAAACATATATATCCTTCTAGACATTTGTTCGCAATACTAGTTTTCCCATCAGATTGAGGGTGGTAAGATGATTTGTTATCCAATTGAGTACCTAAACAAGAAAATAATTTAGTCCAAAAATTTCCCATGAAAATTGGATCTCTGTCACTTACAATAATATTGGGGAATCCATGTAGCTTTTTAACTATTTCCATGAACGTTTTGGCTACTGTACTTAATTCAAAAGGACGAGAGAGAGAGAGAGAGAGAGAGAGAGAGAGAATGGGCATAATTTGTTAGTTGATCCACTACTACCATGATGATAGTCTTTCCTTCGGATCTTGGTAAACCTATAATAAAACCCATTGAAACTTCTTCCCAACATTGACTTGGTATAGCTAATGGTTGTAGGAGACCTAGAGTCTTGATTGTCTTTCCCTTATTCTGTTGGTAGACCATACATTCAAACACAAACCTTTGAACATCATTTTTAAGACCTTCCCAAAAAAAATCCTTCTTGATCCTGTGGTAAGCTTCCAAGACTATTGAATTTCTTCCTATAGGAGAAGTGTGCAATTCCAGAAGAACCTTCTTTTTGAGTTGGGAATTCCTACATAAATATAGGCGATCATGATACCATAGAAAATCATTCTTCCATACAAATTTATCTACTAAAATGGGGTCCTCATGTAGTTGTTGAATGATCTTGCATAAATCTTGATATTTCTTCCATTCTATCCTTGATTCTTACACCCAATGAGATTGTGAAATAGAAATAGAACATAGTGAAGATTTTGTTTCTTCTTTCCTTGAAAGGGCATCTGGCACAACATTATGTTTTTTTGTTTTTTTTTGTAGATAATTTCAAAGTCATAACCCAACATATTTGTAACCCATTATTGTTTCTCTTCTAAATATAATCATTGCTCCAAGAATTATTTCAAACTATCATGATATTTTTTTACTTTGAAGTATCTTCCTATTAGGTAAGGGTGTTAAAAATTTTATATGCTCATTTAACCATATACAATGTCACATCATTGTCACCCAACCATAGGCATACACATAGGCCACCCCCGAGCACAATAACCTTTTCTTAGATAGAATGATTATGGAAAGACCACACTAGAACCAATAGATAAACCCTAACTAGAAACACCATTGTTGCGGTAGAAGAAAAATACCAATAAAGTGTACCTTCACAAAGAGAAGTACACAATAATAAGATATCGAAAAGACTTGTGCCCTAGCTGCCACTGCTAATCCTTAGACTTGTGCCCTAATTGTTGCCACAGTTCCTCCTTAGAATTGTGCACTTTTTTCTGAGTGATTGAGTGTGTCCAAATGAGCTAGGTAGCTCCTTATTTATACTAGTTTGTCCAAGTGACTTTTCCAAGTGGGGTCGACTTCTCTTTTAGGGTTTTCACACATATTTTTAATGGCTCTCTTACTCCTGGAATATTATATTCTAATTAAAAAGGTTACACTTGGAGGTTAATACCTCCCGTAGCTACCAAAACATCAACACTCCCTCTTAGATAGGGAGGTATTAAATAAGATGTTATTCATGTAATGGTCTCAATCACATCCATCCATGTGACATGGTATGGGAAAGACTCACATGGTCTTGCATACTAGTCTATAGGTAGCATCACCATAGACACACAAGCTATCTCATGATCAAACAGATCATGTCACAAGTATCATGGACACATAGGTCATATCATGATCAAATATATCATGTAACAAGTAGCATAGCCACACAGGATATCTCAAGATCAAACAGATTATGTCACCAGTATCACCATCATAGCCACATAGGCTCTGTCATAGTCACACACACAAACTATATGATGGTCATGTCACAGTCATCCATCTGAGGCCTCATCAACACATGTATCATATCTCTAATAGGAACATCCTCATCATCCTCTTGTACCTTATTTCATTACAAGGCTTTCATCTAGCTCACACAAAACTAGGAAACTAGCTCACATAGAACTAGGAAACCATCCAGTTCACACAAAATATGGAATATGTAGTTGAGTCAGTTTACATAGAAAAATGATATTACCCAATCCAAACAGAGTTTGGGCAAATCCAACTCACCATTTCACACAAAATATAGAAACTAGCCCTAGAGCTAGTCCTTCTAGTTGGCACACCAGGAAACTGGTCCACAGTGACTAGGCATCTAATCACAAGGATTAGGTGATGTAGTTCTCACACACTGCCCATCTATCCCAAGGCTAGGAAACACCTCCAACCACATAGGTTGGCCCTCTAGCTTGAAAATATTGGAAACTCATGAACCACGAAGGCTCGACATATGTTGACCTTGTGTGAGGTCATGTTGACTAGTGCCACAGTCAATAACATGCATGTAAATGTCCACCCATTGATGCCACACTTTGAAAGATACTACCCAAACAATCCCATATGTGACTCATAACTCCCTCTTACTAGGGAAGTCCTTCTGGACCACATCAAGCATGTCCATGAAGTACACAAACTTTACCCTTGACATATTCTTGGTCAACACATATGCTATCTGCTAATGTGTAGCGACATATTGGAGATTCACTACTCCATTATGCACCATATCTTTGATATAATGGTACCTGGTCTCGATATTCTTGGAATTTTCATGAAACATCGGGTTCTCTAAAAACTTCACACAACTTTGGTTGTCACATCATATACAAGTTTCCTCTAACTTGAGATCAAACAATCCCACAAACAAATTTCAAAGCCACACTACTTCACTGCTAGTTGAACATGATACTACATACTCTACCTCATTTGTACTAAGTGCCACACTATTTTGCTTCCTACTAAACCATGAGATCATAGTTGATCCCAAACTAAAGAAACATCCATATGTACTCTTCCAGTCTGTGACACTACTGGCCCAATCTAAATTAGTATATCTTTTTAGGATTATCTCATGATCTGAAACATATTTGAGTATGTAGTCAATTGTACCTTTCTGGTACATCAACACATGTTTTGTTTCAATCAAGTGAACACCTCTAGGTTCGACCATATACTGGCTCAATGTGTTCTTTGAAAAACATATATATGGTCTTGTGTTAGTTAAGTAAATCAACGAACCAATCATATGTCTATACATGGTGGAATCCACTATCTCTGAAGATGTATCACTTAATAACTTCATATTCATCACCATCGGTGTAGTCATGGATTTACAATCCATCATTCTGAATTGCTTCAGAATCTCTACAGCATATTTTCCTTGGCACAAGAAAATCTCATCCGGTTTCTGTCGCACCTCTAGACCCAAGAAATAATGCATCATACCCAGGTCTTTCATCTCGAACTCTGATGCAATATTTCTCTTGCACTCAGTGATGATCTTCTCATTCCTTGTTAGATGTTGAAATATTGTAACTGCAAAGAATATTCTATTTATTATTGAGTCATTTTCTTATAGATCAATCTCCTTTTGTGGATTGATCATGTCGAGACTTATGTATGACCAAATCCCCTTTGTGGATTGGTCAAACTCTAATTATATCATGCTAATTGAGAATTCGGCCTCTAGGGATAATTAAAGTGGTTTTAGCCACTAATTGGAGAATTATTCCCTGCCTAATGAAGAGACACCACCCTAACACCTACCATCCATTATAAATAAGAGAGAATGATGCCTCATTCTTACATTCACTCAAGTCACTCATCTAGTGCGCAAGTTTGGAGATATCTACATTTGGAAGAAAAAGGAGAGAGAGGCGCATTGCTCAGTCTTGGATATTCTCTAGTGTTTGGTATTTTATCTTGGCATTGTATTGCCAATCTATATTAAGGAAGTTTGTGTTGGGTTTTCTCCCCCATGAGGGTTTCCCAGTATAAAATTTTGTGTATCTTGTGATTGTGTTTCTCTCAGTGATCATGTTTATGTTATTATTGTCTAGTAAATTGAAAAGAACTTAATATCACCTCTAAAATTTAACATGGGATCATAGCTAAGATAAAGAGAGTATCTTTCACTGGATAATAAAAAATGTCACTCTTGTCATACAAGAAAATTAGGGCTTTTTGTTGGAAGGGAATTTCAACCTAAAAACCATCTAGAAAAGTGTTCCCTAGCCTAGTGAACTTATTGTTAGATTGAGCGTACCTTTCCAGTTTCTAGAGCCTCCGGGAAGTGAAACCCTAGTTTTGGCTGGTACCAGAAAACCAAAACCAGTACCAGAAGTACCAGTCCATATTTTCACAGGGTCGATTTCAAAGGGTAAAATTTGGATTTTCTGAAAATAGACTGAACGATCCTACTCGCCTCAACCAAGCACACCTCCTGGTAAGTTCAGATTTAACTTCTGATCACTTTCAATTTTTGGTCATTTTCCCAGCTCTAGGTTGAGATGTCTGCAAGCACCAATCTTGTTGACAAGTTAAAAGGTGATCCAAATGGATTCAGGAAGGCCTAAAAATAAAATTTCTCTCAATCGGATGAAACCAACGCCATTGCGTCGGCCTCGTCGCATCAATTCTGGCCATATATTTTTTCTGAAAATGGACACCGTATGCGAAATTTATCACATTCTGATTGATTTCCCAAACATGCAAAAAATTCAAAGTCAACATTCAAATAGGTCATACTGATGACATCAATAATACGTCAGCATGATGTGTCATGTGATGTCATCATGACATCATGATGATGTCAGCAGGGACATGTGGCAGCATGAGGAGGTGACATGTGTCACTCATTTTCGACATTTTCAGGCTGGTTTGGAATAGTACGGATTTGGCACGTGGAATGTATGGATTTTGATGTGGCATTCCATACACTGATGTGTCCCAATGATAGTTCGACACATGACAGTATGGATGACAGGTGCAAGTGGCATGGCAATGACCAAGCGACTGACTGTACAGTATGGCAGAGTGGTGTGGCACAAGGTGGCAGGCTCCACGATTGACACGTGTCATACGGCGTTGACTAGGAAGATGCATTATAAAAGTGACATGGAAGGTATGATAGTGATGTGTCACTACTAACTGGGAAGTTGACTCTGTTGGTGACTAGACTATACCGTCCAATCACAGGGTGACACATGGCCCAATCAAAGGGCACCACGTGGCACCCTGGATTTGGCCAAGAATGGCTAGGTAAAAAATATTTTTCACCTTCGTTGGGCTCAAACCCCTAACCTTCGAACTAGACAACAGTCTAACCACCAACGCCAACCATGTGAGCTACGTATGGTTCTTGTTATACAAATGGAAAAGATTTTATTTGAGTTTTATTTGACAAAGTTTGGGGTTAAAGCCCGATCGGCAGGGGGCTAGCCTGACCAACTAGGCTATGGTCACATCCCAGCCACAGGACAAAGAGCAGGGCGCGCAGATGTTTGAATAGCCTGTGGCCACATGGACCACCACCCGACCAGAGAGGACAAGGGATAGGGCATAGGGTTAGCGCATGGACATATGGTGTTGCCCCATACGACTAGGAGATTACAAATAGGGGGCTAGCATGCCAAATATTTTCCAAAAGTGGTATTTTAAACCATATTATATGATTTTTATTTGATTTTGGCCTGATTTTTGGAGGATTTTACCCAAAAATGAGGATCTAGAGCCCTTTTTTAGGCCAGATCTTGGAGGGAAGTTGGGAGGAGAATCCCAACTCAAATATTATATAAACCAAAGGTTTTTGACAACATGAAGAGGTTCATAAACAACAGAATGATGATGAATTGTAAAGCTTAAGCCATTTGTATGCAAGGAAGCCATTGAGGAAGCAAAATTTGGAGGCCATTTCCGGGAGCTATGCTCAACCTTTTTCGGTGTCGTCAATTGTGTTGGATTATTGAGGTCAAACAAAACACAACCAGACTACTTTGTAATCATTTTGAGATACTTCAAATGTAATTTTGTAGCATTGAAGATTAATAAGAAAGCCTCCCCCACTGAGACAAAGGCACGGAGACGTAGGAAACCTTGCCGAACTTCGTTATCAAGATTGGTGTTATGGTTTGTTGTTCCTTATGTCTATTTTATTTTTTGTATTATTTAAGATGGCTGCAACATTATTTCATTAAAATATCCTTCCTCATTTAAATTTTGAATGGTAATTTAACACATGTGTAAAACTGAACCAAGTCTTTTAAAGATCATTTTTGGATCAAGTGGTATCAGAGCAAGTTGACAGTTGGTTGTTTGATTTTGCATGATTACCAAGGAAAATCTAAGTCATGGTGAAGGTGAGCTTGTAGAAGGAGATCCTGATATTGAATCAAGAAAGAGGGCATCTCAAAGTGAGAAGATGGCATCTGAAGAAGGAATGTCTCAGATCGAGATAGAGTTGCAAAAGACTTTATTTTCCATGTCAGAGATGGTAAAGGTCTTATATGATGATTACTTGGAATGGAAGAGGTCTTTTCAAGGGAAATATTCAAAACAAGACAAAAGCAAAGAAGGAGAGGACCCTCCTAAAACTCCTCCTTCACCTCCTTCATCTCCATCTTCTTCTTCTTCAAGTACAAGTTCAACTTCTAACTCAAGAAAACATTCTCATAAACATAATCATGATATTCCATTACTTAAGCTTGATGTAAAATTCGAATTTCCCACTACTACATATTGAAAAATTTGCGACGACCACTTGCGACGAAAGTACTGTTTCGTCGCAACATGCAAGACAAAAAGTTCATATTTTCTAAATCTACCCCATATTCATTGCAATATCGACACCTATAGTTTCACTAAATTATTATGGTCAATGTTCGTCTCACGAGCGACGCCTGTAGATTGTTCATCGCTCTTGCGACGAATGTTGACCATAATAATTTAGTCAAAATGTACCGTTGAAAATGACCTAAAATAAATAGGTGGAAAAAAAAAATTAGGTCACTATCATCGCAATTGCGACGATAGTGACCTAAAATTGGCCTATAAATATTTGACGATTTAAATATGTTGCAACAATCTTGCTATAACAACGACGGTTCCGAAAGGGTATTTTTGTGTGAAAAAATGTCACAGAATGTTGTTAGAGGTGGGAAAAAAAGTAAAGCGAGTGAAAAGGGTGATGGTATATGTTATTTCCCTTGTAAAAAATGTTTCCTCAGACGTCCCGTAAGAATTTTAATAGCAACAACTACAAAACATTGTAGGAAATATGGTCACATTGATGGCAGATCGAATGAATATCGTCCCATGGTAATTAGCTATATATTCATTATCATTTTTTATTTTGTCAATTTTATATAAAATTATATATATATATATATATATATATATATATGTTGTTTGAATGTTTTTTATAGTATACACTAATTTTGCATGATTGTTTGTAATTATAAAGTTAGAGTTTCCCTCTAACTTTCCGCGGAATATTGCACCAAGTATTAGTAGAAATGATGTTGTACAAGCTGAGGAACATCATCATGACCAAGCAAATGAGGATCTCATGGAAGAAGATGATGGGACAAATCAAGTTAATGATCCCATGGAAGAAGATGATGGAACAAATCAAATGATCCAAGATTTGTTTTCACGGTCAAATGAGGATGGGGAAAATGTTGGTATTTATGATGAACCTCTATTACAAAAGGCAAATAAACGACTTTATGAAGGATCAAAAGCAAATCTTCTCTCCCCTACATTGTTGCTTGTGAACTTAAAGGTTATGAATAATTTGTCGAAC
>ML785791.1:580322-595723 GCA_009831015.1 Picea engelmannii | reverse complement strand
ATTTGGTGGCCTTCTTCATTATTTTTGAGTTTTTGTTGTTGAGAGATTGAAATCAATCCGCTGTTTTTTCTCTCCTATCCGACTGAGTGGGAACTCCAATGAAGGACATCTGAAGTTTGTGACTCTTCTCACTTGGTTTTTTGAGGTCATTATTCTTAAACACCTCATTTTTGTGTGAATTGTTTGATTTTGCTTTGTTATCTTTTGTTTTATATTTGCTTCTTGTTTCAATCACAACAAGAGGGTGTGTGTTGTGTGTGTGAAATCTGATCATACTTGTCTAAATCTCCTTTATTTGCAAGGATAGTTGGTAGGAGAAGTTTTTTTTTTTTTCATTGAATTAATCATCATTCACATACAAACGAAAAAGATACCTTTTAGTGATTGATTTGCATGTTAGAAGGCATTTTTGAAAATGTTTTAGCATTGCATTGGATTTGATTGAGAACCGATTGATTGAAGACGTTTCATATTAGTGTTTGAAAGTGAAAACGACTCCTTCTCTTTCACTTAAATAGGTGTTCATTGAAAATAAATGATTTCTTATCATATCCTATGCATATTTTTGGGCATTGAGTCATCATTCCATTAGTTTCACTTTCGTGCACCCTTTGAGTAAAGAACATCTATAAAACAAACGCTAATTAAAAATTATCTAGAACATTTTTGTTTTTAAGATCTTCCACCAACAGTAGACTAGGGCTAGCACTTTGTATTAGGCTGTGAGTATAACTCTCCAAAGTTTTCAAAAAAAACATTAGCATCCTGAGCTAGGGAGAGTCAAATCCAATTGTCGTATTGGTTTTCTGGGATCCCCCTCTCACACAGGGATTACGCATGAGGTCACATTCGGGCGAATTACGAAGATTATCTCTCCATGGTTCAACTGTTTGTAGTGGTCGGATCGTATATTGGTGTTCACTGGAAGGTATAGCCATGATTATGTGTGGGAGCCTTTTGGGTTGATTTTGGACTTGTTATCCTTCCCATACGTTTCAGATCAGACTGTCGAATGTACCTGCCCAGGAACTCACTGCGAATTGGTGTCTTTAGTTGCCATAATCTTTAGGTATTTACACAAGGTGACGATGAAGGGAAGTCTCACTGTACCTGAAACAGACATTGGTCTAACTCACTCGGTCTCCTTGGAGGGTAAATCCACAATTACTGCGTGGAAGCTTGCACCAAGGTGAAAGTCCATTAAGCAGGTTGCCATTGTAAAAGTTCCACCATATCCCAACCCTTTCACAACTTGATCACACGATGTTGGATTTCACCACCAACTAGTACGGTCATCGAGAGAAGTTTTGTCTGCTTGGTTGATTCCTAGATTTTATTAGCGCATGGTGTTTCTTTTTGTTAGTTGGACCTAGATTTTCAGTGTGTTCTTTTATTCTCCACAATTGAACCTGTAGACGATAAAGGTCTTCGTTGATCATGTAGGATGCAAGGGCTGCCTCCGGAAGGCTATCAACCCTTACCTCCTAACCCTCTAGAAGACAAATACTGTAGAGAGGTAGAAAATCAATCTGAAGCTGGAAGTGCTATTGCTCCTCTGTTAGATAACTTAGAAGACACTTTGATCACGATTGAAAATCCCACCACAACTATGTCGTTAACTCCTCTCGAACCACTTTTGGTTCGTTTAGACTCCCTTGGGAAAGTCATAGACAAAGAAGTCCCAAGATTACCAGAGAGGATCTTTACCGAAACATATATGGGATCCACAAAACCACTCTTTGGTGACGAGTATAGGACTCTTGCTCATCCTAGCACCACAGTAGAAACCAATCCCACACCTTCTTGTTCTCTATGGAGGACTTCATCGGGATGCGATCTCTATGAAAATTTCAAATCTATTCGAAAACCCTTTCATCCTCATGACCCTCCTAGTGAAACAGGACCATCCGGTCAAACCATGAATCGCCCATTCGATCAGGTTATTCACCCTACTACTACACCAGCACAAGTCCATCCTAATGTTGGACTCATCACCTCTACTCATCCCTAAAGAACTTCAATCTCTACCTCTGTTTCTACGAGTTTTTACTCTACAGCTCCGCACGTTCCACACAATCCTGCTAGGACATCTTCTCACCCGAGAATTCAGACCCCTGCTAGCCAAACAAAACTAGCTGGAGGGAAACCACCATCCAATGTAATTTTTCCTCCTGGAGGACTACCTTTCCATGGTGGTCCTACCCCTCCTGGGGGACAACCCACTTTTCATACTCCTCCTAGAGGGCAACCTCCATTTTCCAGTCACACCCCAGTCGTAAATCCAGCACTGGTAGGGGGCAACCCTCGTTTGCTGGAAACCCTTCACAATCCTGGGGAGTATCTTCAGGAGGCACTTTCAATCAACCCTGCGTTGGGGGGCACTTGTATAATAACCCACTAGGAGGAGTATCCAATCCTGTCCCTTCCGGAACATCTTACGGGCAATCTTATTTGGGCGGTATCCAAAACACCACCTGGAGTTCTCCTCCTCATGGGCCTCATGTGTATCCACCTCCGGGATCTACTCCTTACTATTCTCAAGGAAAAAATGTTTATCCTCCTCATGGGCAAATAAATCACCTGGCATATAATGTTCAGAACCCACCGGGTTATTCCAATGTTTCTAATGCACCATCGAATCCTTCTTATCCTGGCCAGCAACAACCATATGTAGGAGGACCTATTGGTTACAACTATCCACCTAACCCAATCTATGGTCCTACTGGTGTTCCTATCCCACATCAGTATCATTCACATATTAACTGACAGTTACCTTTCCTTGCAAATCTGGATCTCCCAGACTTGTCTCGGTTAACTAATGATCCTATTTCTCATTCAACGGTTTGGCCAGTCATTCCAGCTAAACTTCCTTCTGATATTCCAAAATTTGACAGAAACCCTGGCGAAGATCTGAAAAACCATGTGATGACTTTCCATTTGTGGTGTTCATCAAAATCCCTCATGGATGCTTCTATACGTTTACATATTTTCCAGCAAACACTTACCAGTTCGGTAGCAAAGTGGTATATTGAACTACCCCGTGCTTCTTTTCATGATTTCAATTCCCTTGCTATGTCTTTCCTCACACACTTTAAACTGCCTATTCTCTACGAGATAGGTACTGAACTCTTGACTTCCCTTCGTCAAACTAACTCTATGCATATCTCTGACCATATCCATGAGTGGAGGCAACAACGAAGGATGATCAAGGCAGTCATTCCTGACATGTTATTGGCAGAATGGTTTACTAAATCACTGTTACCCTCAATCGCTCATGATGTCGCTATGGGTGGTGCAGTCACAAAGGAACAAGCCATTGCTCGGGCTCAGTACTTAGACTTGGTTTATTCCTAATCTGGTACTTTGTATGATTTGCTTTTGAATGCTACTCGAGCTAATACCGATCCTTCTAAGCCATCATCCTCATCTCATGTAGATGGTGTTATCAGTTCCATCAAAACCCATTCTTTTTCCAAATTGACTACACCTTCCTCTACCTCCCCCCAAAATCATATCTCTGAGGTGAATGCAGTTCAATCTGCCCCTTCACAACAATCTGGAGGTAAGAAGCACACAAAGAATAAATCAAAAAATAATAATGAACAACCCAAAAATCAAACACCTGCTACCGAAAAGAAACCACAACGGAAACTGAAATTCCCATGTATCATTTGTGGTGATGATCACTACACTCGAGATTGTCCACTTCACAATGAAGTGGCCAAAATTTTCCAAGGGAAGTCACAACTCGTTGTGCTTACTCAACCTTTTCCACAGCAGCAATCCATGGTTTCTCAAACCCCCTCTCCTGGGGGAAGTTCTAGCGATCCTAATGATGAGGCCTCGTCAAGTGCACATATTTTTATGTTTATTGGGATCAATTTGACCACTCGCTCTAAGACCTCCGACACACCAGGTAACCATGACAAAGGAAAATACACTAACGGTGCCGACACTTTACCAGATCCATCATCATCCTCTGTTAGTCTTCCATCGGTTAATCCTCTGTCTGGACCACTTCAGATTGAGAAACCCACATTCAACTCTATCTTACTCCCTCCTAAGAGTACTATCCGCAAAGCTACTTTTAATCCTAGTTCACGTGCTGCCCAAAACTACAAAATTGTTAAAGATTTGGCTCAAGCACCGTATGCTATGTTTGCGTTAGAAGTTCTACAACACTTCCCTAGTCAATGTAGAATGCTCTTGACTGCTCTTGGTGCTGTTGATCCTGAGTCGTCCAATCAGATCATGTTTAACCTGGATAATTATGTGTCTCGACTCTCCCACCCACTTTCTTTCCAAGTTGTTGTTGTTGTTCACAATCAACAAATCCATCAAACTATTCTGGATGAGGGAGCCTCAACTTATGTCATGTCTTTAGCGTGTTGGAAAGGTTTAAAATCACCAACACTCACCAAATCCCCAACGATGTTATGCGCCTTTGATGGGTGAGGTTTTCATCCCCATGGGCTTTTACAGTCCATGCCCATCCAATTGGGTGGAAAAATTGTTACTGTTGATGTCGAGGTGGTCGATGCTCCCCTCGATTACAACTTGTTACTTGGAAGAAGTTGGTTTTATGCTATGACTGTCATTTCCTCGTCAATTTTCCGATGTGTCCAATTTCCTCATCAGGGAAAAATTGTCACCGTTGATCAGTTGGATTTCTGCACGACCGATGCTCGCATTCCTGCTACCAACAATATTCCTTTCTTGGGAGACCACAAGATCACGTATGAAAGCATTGGTGTTGTCTTACTAAAATATTCTAGCCTCATGGGTACCTTCCCTACACCACTTCCATCGACTGCACATCATATTACCACCGTCGATATGATTTCGACCGCGATTTATCAATCTTTGGAATCATCTGGCCCTTAGATTGTACCTTGTCTGTTGGAATTTGATGCACTAAGTGACACCATGCTACTTATTCCAACCGAAACATCATACGTTTCTATCCAATCCGCTTCTCCCTCATCGGATGCCCAACATCTATTGGCACCTAACAGTTCCTCAATGAAATTACGGTTGAGTTCCTTGTTGTCTACGAACAACTACATTTCCCCCACTTTTCCTTCGGATTAATCTCTCTCGGAAATGTTTCGCATGGACAAGTTACCTCGGCATGATAACCATCACCGATCCTCTTTTCTTCCTCCTCGTGATGAAATTCGGGAAGATATACACTCTATCTCCCCTCCTGGTGTTGATTTTTCATCATCTCCCATGATTTCAACTTCCAACGATTTGGATCCGGTAGTGGACATGGTGATTTCTTCGGTCGGATTATTGGATCCTGATCTCCTTACTCCTATCGTGACCCTCGACATATGTTCCTTCTCGAGTGATTATCTTCCATCCAACAAAGATTTCTTGGAGGCCATGGCCACGTTTTATCCATTGACATGGTACCCTTCCAGAGAATTATCCTCTTGGAAGCCATGATCTGGATGAAACCATGAGCATAGTTTCTCTTCTCTGTGGCAAGCTCGTTAAAAAATGAAATAGAGGCTCTGAGCATAGTTCTTTTCCTGTGTCAAGCTCGTTAAAAAATGAAACAGTCACCTCTCTTGAACCTTATTTTCATCCACCCTTCTCCTTTTTCTCATCTACTAGAGAAATTAGTGACGACCTCAGAGCCGGTGAATGAATTGAATCTTGGAGGGCATGTATCCAGCCTTTGCTGATCATTCTAGAGTTAAGCCACTAGTTTTCAAGCTGGGGGCATACCGAGCTTAGTCTTTGTTCTTTCTCGTGATCATAAATACACAAGAATGCATCCGGGTAGACTTATATCTCTTTTTCGGACCTGTATGGATACACGAAAAAGGAACCCCCTAGAGTCTCCTTTAAGCTCTTTTCAGATTCTCTAAACATGAAAAGATTGTCGAGTGATCTTGCTTCCTTTCCCACTCGTTAAACGGTTTGAAAGGTCATCTTTCGAGTGAAAATTTATCTCTTTTTTCAGCCTTGCGAGACTAACATTATGAAAAAGGACAACATTGGAGTCATCTTTAAGTCCTTTTCAGACTCTCTAAACATGAAAAGATTACCGAGCGACCTTGTTCTCTTCATGCTCATTAAAGTATTTGAAGAAAATGTTTGTTGAGTGATAGTTTATCTCTTTTTCGGTCTCATCTGACTACTTTACGAAAAAGGAATTGAGAGAGTTCTCTTTTAAGTGTTTTTCCAGACTCTATAATCATGAAAATCCTTTGAGTTTTCTATCTTTGAACTCGCTAAAACAAACATCGACAGGCCCATACGGGACCAAACCCTTACTTCTTCCAGTTTTTTTAAAAAATGAAGAAAATCAAAAAGAGGTACTCGTCTATCTGGATGGGGGAAAAAATTGAAAGAAGCAAGCCAAGTAGTTTTTGAGAACATTAGCAAGTAACTCTTAGAGTCACCCTTGAACACGACACTTTGTCTTTGCGCACATCTTAATCCTTTAAACCTCTACACTGAACCAATCCTCTGAGTTTTTCTTACTCCTTTGGGTCACCCGACGAAAGTCATAGTATCCATTGCATCATCGTGTTATTGTCCATGTCATGTTTTTTCTATTGTGCCTCAGTGTTCAAGGGAAGTATCCACCTTGAGAGTCAGCCATCACAAATATCTTGTCTCAATACCCATGTCAGTCCATGCTCATTTGATCTACCAATTACATCTCTATGTCTGTTTCATGTCATTGATGGGGGATACATTAAGGCCCTCCTTCGATGAGTCTATTCCTATCGACTTCAACACATTATCCAGGAACTAGACTTAGAAACCAGTTAGTACTTTGGAAACTGCATGCCTCAATGGAAGGCCTCCTCATGTTCGACAATGGGTTTACATCATTGACCTCTGATCGGATGATTCCATGGATGTTCGACTTCAGCTCATCCATTCACATTTGTTGGAATGTACTAGAGTACCTTGGGAATCATTGACATTAATGGTGATTTCCCTCGCACTTGTTAACGGTTTACATCATTGACCGGTAATCAAGTGGTTTCTACCATGTTCAACATCAGGACATCTATTCACATGGTTAGATTTGTACTACATTGAGATCGGTAAGAAGACCCCGAGTTGAGTGATCACTTTGATACGTACTTTGCCCAGGTTGCGATGGAGTTTCTCTTGAACAATGACACATATACTGTTACATAGATCCACTTTGTATTGGTCGTGGATATGTCTTGTCATCTCGTAGATCCACTGTGTATTCTTCGTGGCTACGATTAGTTCAGGTCATGGGAGTATAGATCCACAATGTATTTTCAATGGCTATACCTTTTTATCAATACAATTATGGATCCACAGTGTATTTTAAGGCGGCCATATCTTGCAAGTCTTTATCACCCAAGGATAGGTATGCCTGCCTTGGGTTTAAAACATGTCATAATATTTGTTGGATGTTTGTGTGCAGCTTCTGT
Source organism: Picea engelmannii (assembly GCA_009831015.1). Classification (NCBI taxonomy): domain Eukaryota; kingdom Viridiplantae; phylum Streptophyta; class Pinopsida; order Pinales; family Pinaceae; genus Picea; species Picea engelmannii. Next base: position 588,287 of record ML785791.1, on the reverse strand, counting down.
CAGGATCTTTGCGTCTATACCCTTGCTTGAAAGTCTACAAAGAATTTTAGTTATCAGTTCTCATATTCTAACTTCATACTTTGGGGGGAAATCTGTTACACATAAAAAATACTCACTTCGATAGTGTCACACGTGTCATCATTACAAGTGTCGCAAGTCTCGCATTTTTCTCACAAGTGTCACAAGTGTCAAAGAAAGCATATTTCTATGATGCCTATGTCGTGCCTATAACGACATGATAAGGACACTTGAAACACCTTAAACATTTGATTTGGAAGAAGAGAAATGAGTCAACAGGCTTATGAACCTCTTGCCATCTGAAAGCATGCAAAAAACTGAGTTTTTGGAGGGGAGCGCTCCCCTATACCTCTCTTAGGAGTGTTGGCACCCCCTGATAAGCTATCAGGGAGTGTTATAAAACTATTTTCCCTTTTGCAGGAGTGCTCCTACCCTCAGGAGTGTTGGTGCTCCCCTATACACTACTAGGGAGAATTATAACGCTATGAGTTCCCTTTTGAGGGAGCACTACCTATTCTGGGAAACAGTTGATTTGTTGAGAAGAATGGGGGAAGGATGTTTTCACTCTTAGAAGGAAGTTGGATTCAAATCCTCAATCAAGCCATGATCTTAGGGAAGATCCCTAACTAAAGGAGGAAAATGCTCAACTCACCCCAAATATATCTCAAGTTGATGAGCCTCTCCAAGGATATATAAGAAATATTTCTCATGATGAAAGGGGACTAGAAAGGGAGAATCACACCAAACTTATGATCTTATAAGTGGTGCTGGAATAGAGATAATTTGGAAGAAAGAGATCTATGATATCATAGGGAGAAATCAGTGAAGCTATCGTCATTTAGATCGTGGATCTTTTGAGAAAGGGTTAGACAAGGAGGACTTGACGAAACTGCTACAGTCCATCTATGGCTGTAAGTAATGTTTTGTCCTCATTAATATAATTTTCTTGGCCTATTTCTTTCTAATTCGTGTTCAATCTCACATGAATTTGTCTCTTTAGTATATAGATCTATTTCAGACTAATCTTGATAGAGTAGGAAGTGGTCGTACTTTTTTTGTCTACAGGATCCATCGAGGAGTGAAAATTAGAGCTCAACTCGGAGCGTGCAGGGACAAACACCGGTAAAAGGTACTTCTTTTCTCCTTCCTTCTCACATGCTAGTCCACCTAGATCTAAAAAGAAGTCAGTGACCATGATAAGGACTTTCTGTCTTAGAGTTAAGAGTCTAGCTCTTTGAGGAGATCTACCTGTCCATAGGGAGATTTTTCTTCAACACCATAGCCCAAACTCTTCTGTTCCTTTGAGATATCTGAAAATTCTCTTCAGTGCTAATACATGTGATTTTTTTGGTGCTGCTTGAAATCGTGCCACCTGTCCAACTATTTTCATTACATCTGTTTTGGATGCTGTCACATATAGTAGGATGCCAATCATTGACCTGTATTGCCTCTGATATGTAGACTTCGAATCATCATCTTTGCTCAACTTACAACTGGTTTTCATGGGAGTGGTAACTGATTTGTAATATTCCATTCCAAACCTCTTTAGCATTTCTCTGATATACTTGGTTTGAGAAATAAAAATTCCTTGGTTTCTTTGATGTATATAAGGTCCCAGAAAGAAGGATAGTTCTCCATGTAGCGACATTTCAAATTCATTCTACATGTCTTTTGCAAATTTATGGCTTAACCTGTCATCATCACTACCAAAAACAATATCAACATAAACTTCAATTAATAAAATATTACCTTGAATTATCTTGATGTAGAGGTTGTCGTCTGCAATTCCTTTTCTAAACCCTGCCTGCTGTAGATACTTATGCAGTCTGGATTACCATGCTTTAGAAGCCTGTTTTAGACCATACAAGGCCTTCTTTAATTTACATACATAGTCTGTGTTCTCTGACAACTGAAATCCTTCTAGTTGTTCAATTTAGACTTCTTCTTCAAGTTCCCCATTTAGAAAAGTTGATTTTACATCCATCTGATATACTTTAATATTTTTGGAGCATGCATAAGATAAAAGTAAATTGATTGCTTCCATTCTGGAAATTGGGGAAAATGTCTCTTCAAAGTCGATTCCTTCAATCTGTGCATATCGTTTACATACCAATCTAGCTTTGTTCCTTGTAACCTATCCATGTTCATTCAATTTATTCCTGAAAACTCATTTTGTGCCGATCACATTCTTATTCTTTGGTCTTGGAACCAATTCCCAAGTGTCATTTTTCTTTATTTGATCTAATTCTTCATCCATTTCCTTATTCCAAAATTCATCCTTGTTGGCTTCTTCAAAACAGTTTGGTTCAATTGTAGATAAGAGTGATAGGTTTGTTTGTTCTGGTGAATGGATTTTTCTTCTAGTCTCAACTCCTGCATCTTTGTTTCCAATAATATGATCTGAAGGATGATTCTTCTGTACTCGTTTGCTAGGTGTCTTTAGAGATACTTGTTGAACTTGCTCTTCTCCTTCTGTCAGATTCTCTGCATCTTCATCTTCCTTTTCTACTTATTTTTCATCTTCTGCTTCTTCTTTGAAAGGTTGTTCCATTGATTCATTTTTTTCTTCATGTTTCATTAATTTTTACATTGATGCTTTTCACAATTTTGTTCAATCTCAGATTGTAACACTTGTATGATTTCCTTTTACTTGAGTAACCAACAAGTACTCCTTTGTCCACATGAGAGTCAAACTTTCTCATTCTTCCATCTTCTCTTTTGATGTAGCATTTGCTTCCAAAAACTCTGAAGTGCTTCACATTTGCTGGTCTTCCTTTCCATAGCTCATAGGGAGTTTTGTCAGTGTTGTTTATGGGAATTACTCTATTTTGAATGTGAACTATTGTATGCACTACCTGTTTCCAAAAAATATCTGTCAATTTGTAATCCATTAGCATTGTTTGAACCATTTCCTGTGTAATTATCATCCATTATGATAATGTTCATTTGTCTCTGAACCATTCTCTGAACCAATATATGAATCCATTCTCTTGTCCATTATCATATATCTATCCAAACCTGCTAAGTGTTATTATGAATCCATACTGTCCAAGACTCTACTTGCGCAACTGCCCATAATTCTAACCCATTTACCATTATACTATCAAATTGTACTTCTGGTAACTGATTTCTCTGAATCTGTCTACTCAAACTTTGCAAGCTACTCGAAGGATGGTTCTTTGGTCTGTCATAGCTATCACATAGAATCCCCCTGTCTAATATTCATATTACTTGGGAGTATCTAAGCCGGATGGCTCATAACAATTCTTGCTCTGATGTGTATTCATCATCATCTTCATTGGTAGATTCATCATCATCTTCATGGGTAGATTCATTATCTCTCTGAGCTCCGACTTCTTTCTTTCTGTCCCTGGGTTCATCTTTCACTGCAATGCCTAAAAGTACAATCTCTTGAAACTGTTCCTTATTTACTTACCCTTTATTTCAGTTATTTTCCAAACCTTTTTGTATCTAGCATCTTTCTTTTTCTCTGTATAATTTTCTTCATCTCGTTTTATTGCCAATCTTGAGATCTATGGTACCTGGTCTTTGTTCATCTGTTCTTCTTGTTTTCTTATCCATACTTTCTTATATATTATATCAATATTCTTTTTCATGGAAGTATAGATCATGATTCTACAATCACTGGCTATGTGTCCATAGTTATGACATTTGTAACACTCAATGTTATGCGTGGCCACATAGGCACTTCTTGCTTGAGCATTTCTTTTATAATCCCTGCAATCTGCAACCTTATGTCCAAAGTTAGTACAATAAAAACAATGACCATAAAATAAATTTGCATACCTGGGAGTGAATGATCTTATTTGTGGTGTAGTCCTTTTGAATTTTTGTCTTAACTGATCATGATCATGATTGAAGCTTCTTTGTGTATTGAACATGGATAGTCCCCTTGAAGATGTATCTTTAATAGTTTTCTTAGATTCGGGTTGACCATGATTGCTTCCATTGAGTACTTCTGCATAACTCTTTCTATTTTCTTCATTCTTCTTTTCTAGAAACCTAGAGTGCTTCTCTTCATTCTCTATAATTGATGTGGATGTTTCTGTCTCTTCAGCATTCGTGTTTAGCTTGACGATTTTACTTCTCAATGTGACAACTTCTTCTTTAAGCTTTTCAACCTCTTCTTCTTTCTTCATTATCTAAGACTTCATGACTTCTTCTTTTCTTTTTGCTTCTTTGAGATGAATTCTTAATGTGATTATTTCTTCTTCAAGTCCTTTCTCTTCTTGACCAAACTCTGCCTCAAGCTAGTTTAGATCATTAGTTCTTTCCTTAAGATGATCTGTCAATATCTTTTTTCTCATTTCTGCTTCTTCCTTCTRTGMTGCTATGTTGGTTTCCAAACACTGCTTTTGATATTCAATATTTTCTTYGATATTTCTGGCTACTTCTAACTGAGTTCTTAAGTTCGYGATGACCTATTGGGATTCTTAAAAAATGTGAACACTTTCATTTTGTTTCGTCAATTCTTTCTTGAGTGAATTGTTTTCTTCTCTTAGTTCATCTAAAGCACTAATCAATTCTTCTTCATAATTGTCTTCCTTTTCAATTATTTTTCCTGTCTCATTTCCTTCATGGAATTCTATTTCAAGATTTCCATGTTTTTCACAATTAACACAAAACAACATACCTCTGGTGATTATGTACTCTTCATCTTCTGAATCWTCTTGACAYGGTGAACATAATTCTTCTTGATTTGTATCTGCATCTTCTTTGACATTTTCTAGATCTGTGATGGGTGAAAAATATATGTCATGTAACTTATCCCAAAGTTCTTTTGCTAATGAACATTTRCCAACCTTTTCTCTTACAAGAYTAGGTAATCCTTCACAGATGAAATCCATTTCTATTTTTTTATTCTTCCTCAATTCCTTCTTGGCTGCAATCTTTTCCCTTTTTGAACTATCATATCCTGTAACAAATGATAGCCAAATATAATGTCCATGTGCATGGAAAAATAATTTCGTCCTTATGATCCACATCTCATACTTAAAACCATTCTGAACATTAAACATGGGTACTCCATTCTCAGAATAATCCATGATCTCCTTCCAGTGGTTAAACTGTTTCCTTAAGGAACTGGCTCTGATACCAATTCTTGGATTACTAAGAGGGCGGGTGAATCGGTAATAGAGAAATTTAATCCTTTTTAACCATATAATCCAAGTTTTATATTAGTGAATCATTATCATCCAATAACTACAGAGTAAAAAAGAAATGAACAAATGAACAATCATACACATACACAGTACACCAATGTTTTATGTGGAAACCCAAATCGGGAGAAAACCACATAATGCTTTTTCTTATATGTCTTGAAGAATTACATTCATTAGAAGCACCAACTTCCTTTGTTTTCCAGCTGCAACTGGAAGGAGGATCCAAACCCCTAGTTTCTCAAGCTACAACCTAAGGGAAGATCCAACTCCCCAATTCTCTGGCTACAACCAGAAGGAGGATACAAACCCCTATGTTCTCCGTCTACAACTGGAAGATGGCTACAACCACCTGTCCTTGCCCCGTCCAACTACCTTGAAGTAGAAGTAGAATGATAGAACCATTGTCACACTATCACTGTGAGATATACTGTTGTAAACCTATACCAATAAATTTGAACCATGCATCAACATTTACCTCAACCTGTAATCAACATGTACCATAAACAAGTGCATCAACCATGCACCAACCTGTACCAAAACAACCTGTAATCAACATGTACCATAAACAAGTGCATCCAATCATGTACCAAGTATGTACCAATCATGTGTGTCAACTAATCATCAACTATTACTCATCAATATGTACCAACATCATCAACTATACACCTCATGTATGTGCCAACTCATCAATTACTTGTCTCAACCATGTACTCAACATATACCTCAACCAAAAGCCCTCATCAATTTCATCTTCCAAATCTGATTTGTAGCTCTGTAATAGACCTAGTGTATATGATCACATTCCTACAAACCTTCCTTAACTTTAACAACAAGAGACTATCATTTTCATCAAACTTTGCTTTAGTCTCACATGCCTAGTTTTGGATTAGTTAACAACCCTAACTTGAAGTAATCATAACTTTGTACCTATAATGTATAAATATCTGAAACTAATACAAAATGTTCTTCAGTGTTTTTATGCAATTCCTCCAAGTGTCACTACTTGGAATCTCTCAGAAAAGGAGTTATAGAAAAAATGGCATACCTTGATGAATTCTGTCTTATTCTAGAGAGCGACCTTGTAGAGCGTGCCTCGCACAAAATATTTGTTGAAGTGATATGAAACTATTACACATAATAATAAATACCATAAATTAACCAAAACATTTTGTTTCACTAAATTTTTATATGTTATGAAGAAGTTATGACATTTTTACCTGAAACACCTGTTTTTGACTAGTTTCAGGACTAGCCACAAACCCTATTTTCCACGGAGTGTAACTCCAAAAATAAAACGACCCTCAATATAAAATTTTTACCACAAATACTTGTATATGTTTTCTCAATGGAATAGAAATTTCACAGTCTAAATCATTATAGAAAAAAATTTATCGCGAAAATGGTGAGATAACCTGTAAATAACATACCTTAGAAAGCACCATAAAAAAGAATTTATCGTTCCTTGCATTTCGGTCTTCTTTTCTTCACCTTCCCTCAGAATTTCGGCTTAGATATCCTTGGTTAGCTCAAACACCTATATATATTCAATATGCTCAAGTGTTATTAAAATGAGAGAGCCTTGCCTCTTATTTATACTCTCCAAGTAGCTTCCTTAAAAACATCTTCTAGTTCACTTGGTCCCACTTTCCTTATTTTAGGGTTAACCCACTTCTAATTTCTCCATTAAATTTATTATTGAAATAATTTATTTTGTATTCACTTTGAATTATAATACACTCATTACTTCACTTTATTATTTACCTTTTAAAATCTCTTAAACAACTTTGACTACTTTGACATTTTGGGGCTTCTAGATGACATATGAGGGTCCTCCAACTTCGTAAGGCCATAAATCTGAAACTGTGAGGAGTTATGTGACATTACACATACCACTAGAAATGGAATGAAATGTGATATCCATATAGAATAGTATTATATGAAACTATATCATAACTCATACCTTTACCCATAAAAAAAACTTGGGTCCATTACCCAAACCTTGGGTCTCCAACTTCTCATGGCCATAACTCTTTAACTGTGAGGAGTTATGTGACGTTCCACATACCATCGGAAATGGAATGAAAAAAACTATCCATATAGGATAGTTTCCCTAACAAATTCATTGTCCCTCATCTCATTATTCCACAATTAAGCATGGGGTCTCTTACTCCGCAAAGCGTCTTCCCGTGAGGGCTTTCACCATAAGGGGACCACTTTGGAGTTCATCCATATTTACTTCTTATCAACCATGAAAAACCAATAATGAATCACATTTAAATCAAGAAATGTTGGGTCCATTACCCAAAACTTTGTGCTACTGGGATTTCTTCAAGGGTTTACATCAATGGCAACCAACCTTAATCAACAATTTAAGTTTCATAGGTTTATTTTCCCAAGTTCCTTTCACATAGTTATTTACTGGTAAAATAGAGGGGTATTCCTTCTTTCATGAGGATGGATTTGATGCATTTACCTGAGGCATCACATTCCAAAACAAAATTCTTAGTGAAGTCAATAGAGAAAGTACCAACGTTGCACACGTAGCAATCTACAAATCCTAGAAGGCCTAATCTATATATTTATTCCAACTGAAAGATTTTGTTTAAGAAAGGTGGTTAGGAGAGAAAAAATATTTCCATATTTCTTGATTAAATTCTCATAGTAACTAATGAGACCAAGAAAACCTTGTAAATTTTTTTTTAACAAAAACGGTTGAAGATTTATATTAAAAAAGATATTTCTACTGCAACACATTACATAGAAA
>ML785791.1:557496-579709 GCA_009831015.1 Picea engelmannii | reverse complement strand
GGGGGGCCTGCAGAACAATCGTGGAGGATAAAAGGAAGTGAAAGAGAGAGGCATGTGAGAGAGGGGGGAGGTACCATCAAGAAGCCGCATGAGCGGAGGAGGGATCATGTGGCAAGGGGCATGAAGAGCTAGGTGTCAGGAACGAGGGGGAGGTGGGGCCCAAAGGAGAGGGGGAAGGTGGAAAAGGGGGGGATGAGGTGGAGGGGAGGGGAGGTGAAAAAAGGGGTTGCTAAAAAGAGAAAGTTCCAGATGAGTGAAGGGGAAGCACCAAATTTGGAAGTTCTTATGGGAGCCATGCATGAGTTTCATTTGGATTGATGAAGAGTTGGATATGTTCCATATACTTTGATAATTTTTCTAAATGATCAACAACCTGGTTTGTGGAATGAAGGATATGAAAGAAATAGATCTTGGTGAATTGGCATTTCAAGGTTTTCATCCAAGAATGAAGGCCACTAGGGATTTGTTTTTTTTGTTTTTTTTAAGACAAGAAGGTCATTAATAATTAGATTAGAGTCTCCAAGAACAATGAGTTCATAGAGGTTTCCTGATTTTGTAATTTGAAGGCCTAGGAAGACTGCTAGGATTTCTTTTTTGTTGTTGGTGGTATTTCCAAGTGCCCAAGAGTAATCCAAGATATTTTGTCCATTGAAATCAATGATGACTCCCCCCACACCTTTCGCCCTTGGGTTACCTGTGGAAGCTCCATAAAATAATATAATTGGAGAGGTTTGTTGTCTTTTCCAATTGAGGAATTCAAGATCACAAAATCATAATTGCCATTTTTACCTCTGGGTATCTCTATTTGATAATGGGAGTTGTCTTGGAGAATTTGGACCCAAAATTTGAGTGATCCATTCTTCTTCGTTTTTCTCAAAGGAAATTGTCGGGTCATGTTGTACTGATCTGGAAGAGAAGAATTTAGAGATTAAGCCACAAATTTTAGCAAAAATGCATTGTGGGGGGGAGAAATTCTCACAAAAAATTTCTTGGTTCCTTGCTATCCATATTTCCCAACAGATAAATTTGGGGATTTGTCTCCAAAGGAGGGAGAAGTGTTTCTTATCTTTGAAGTTTCCAACATATCTCTATTTCTAAGAGACAAACAAATTATTCCAATTCTCGGGGGGAGGGGGAGGTTGGGAGAGAGGGAGGTAGAGGAAATTCCATATTTGGGAAGAGAAAGGGAAATCCAAGAAGAGGCGAGGGATGGATTCATAGGATGGGAGACAGAGGGGGCATCGTGAAGGACCCAAGATTCCATGTTTTTGTAGGTTCACTGTCATTAGGATTTTTCCATGAACAATCAACCAACATAAGATATTAACTTTAGGAAGAGAAGGAGCAGACTGTATTTCCCTCAAAATTTTGGATATTGGAGGGCCCTGAACATAATATTGAAGGAGAGAGTAACTTTATTTAACTGAGTAGTTTGAGGAGCCCCAAATGCGGGAATCATATTTAAGGAGATTAATGGGAGAAAAACCAACCAACAAATTTAAAAATAGAGAGGTCAAGGGGAGGATATGGAAAGGGGTGTCTAACGGTTTCCAATTTATCCAGTCACATAAGGGGCCTAGGTCCAGAATTCTTTGAGGAGGAGAAGACCTTTGTAGGGGCGAATGGAATCTCGATTGTCCATTGGCTCAAGATCCACAATGCGATATGTCCAAACATTTATCTAAGCTCTATTTCTCAGTGCTCAGGAGAGTTTAGTTTTAATGATATGGGAAGATTGTTTTAGGAGATGCCAAATTAGGGAGCCAAGGAGCTCAGGAAGAGAGACATCCAAGCATCGCAGTATTGAGGAGTTGAATTATTTGGAAATAAGAGCATATTTCCACCATTCTGAAGGCCCAGAGATGAGACGCCAAACAACATTTTATCCTAGAGTTGATTTCATTAGGTTGGGGTCTCTGATAACTAAGCCTCCTTTACTAATAGGTTGACAAACTTACTTCCAATTAAGAAGATGAATTTGTTTTGTATTTTTTTCCCACTGGTCCAAAGGAAACATCAGTGAGCTTTGGATATTTTTTAAAGAGATCCTTTTGGGGAAAGTAAGGAAGAACACTAAAATATGGATAGTAAGGAGAGAACAGAATTGAGGAGCACTATTTTTCCAACCGAGTTGAGCCAATGTCCCCCCAAACTTTGGATCCTTCAGAGAATTTTATCAATGACATCTTGTCTAGAAGTAGAACCATAAGCATTTAGGAAGATAGGTATACCTATATATTTTAAGTGGGTCCAAGTAGTGATGAAAGGAAAACCAAATATTACCTCTAGAAGTAGAGAGGAAGGAGTCTAGAACTTTCTAAAAATGTTTGGCCATGATCGCAGTAGCTTCCCCCAAAAGAAGAGTGGTGTCTTAAAATTGAGAGTGATTTATTTCCTTGACCCCTCTAGAAATTAGTAACCTAGGAAGCCTTCCTATCCTTCATTCTTCTTCCAAATTTCGATTGAGAGAATCTATTAAAAGAATATAAATAAGAATATAAATAAAGGGGGAAAGGGGGCATCCTTTTCTAATACCTCTACTTGCCCTGAAGAATAGGGTAGGACGACCGTTTAGCAGGGGGGATATATAAGGGGATCCATTGAAGGGCTTCATCTATATGATGAAAGTTTCAGAGAAACCATAGGCTTTGACGACTGAGAACATAAAGGAGTGTTTGACTTAATAAAAAACATTCTCCATATCCAGCTTGATGACCATGCCTGGGAATTTACTTTTCATGTTGAATGGATTCTTGAACTAGAACTATATTTTCTGTGATCTCTCTTTTTTTTAGGAATCCTCCCTTGTTTTTGGTGATGAGCTTGGATAGGAAGGTTTTTAAGCGATTTTATATGATTTTTGTCAGAATTTTATAAGAGGAATTGCGAAGGGAGATGGGGATAAATCGGGAAAATTAGACGGGTTTGAATCTTTGGGAATGAGGGCTAAGAAGGTTGAGTTTGTGACACCTCGCAGTTTCTATTTGTGTAAAGTGTAGTTCAACATTTTATTGAGGTCTCTCTTTATGATGGCCCAGAAAAAATGGTATAATCTGATTGAAAACCCATCAGGCCTAGGGGATTTGACTGGATCCATGTCCCACACTACTTTGACTATTTTTTCTTTAGTTATCTCCTTAACTAACTAATTGTTGTCATGCTTAGAGACTATATTTGGAATATTGTCTAGCATGACTTGTATGTCCTCATTCAATCCTTCATCATTTGGTTGTAGATAAAGAGGTTCAAAGTGTCGAGAGGATGCTTCCTTAACTTTTTCAAAAGTGTCAAGTCATTGCCCAGTATTTGACAGGATGGATGTGGCTGCATTTTTTTCCCTCCGATTTTGTTCTTGTTTGTGAAAAAATGAAGTATTTGAATCTCTTGGTTTTAACCATAAACTTCTTGAGTTCAATCTCCAATGCTCCTCTTCTCTGCGCAAAGAGTGATGAATTTGTTGATTAGCTTCTTTATCTTGATTTAGAAGTGTTTCAATGACTTCTTCTTCTATTCATTGTTGAATACTCGACACATTTTTAGCTTTTTCAAGTATTTCTTGATGCAGAGTGATAAAGGAAGATTTCACCCATTCTTTGAGGGAATGTTTTACTTCTTTTAGCTTTCTTTCCCAGATGTAGTTGGGAGACCTAGAGAAGGGGTAGGACCATGCTTGCTGGATGAGAGGAAGAATAACAACTTTATCTATTGAAAGGGGATTAAAGTGAAAAGGTAGGGGGGGTAATTTCTTAGGGTTACTGAAGATCAAAGTGATAGGCTTGTGGTTGGAAGTAGTTGAAGGGAGAATCCGAGAGGATATTTCTTCGGGGGAGAGGAGGAAATAATTGTTGATGAGGAAGCAATCTATATGGGAAGATATATGGTAGAGAACATAATTCTTATTGTTCCAAGTATATTTCCCTTTGGACGGTTTGACATCCTAAAGGTCCCAATATGAGATGGGGTCATTTAGGTTCTCAGAGAAAGGATATATGATTTTACTACCTCCTTTTTTTCCCCCTGATTTAAGATGGGTGTTGAATTCACCTACAATTATTCAAGAGGAGAGATCAATAGAGTTTTTTAACATGAAGAGAGATTTCCAGCATGAGGTTTTATCCATGTAGCAATTGGGCATATAGACATTAATAACTGAAATACTATTAATGGAATCTATATTTTTAAGAACTGCTAGAAGCCAGTGTTGGGTATTTAGAGTTAACTCAAGATTCTAGATCTGCTCTTCCCAGAGAACAGTGATTCCACGAGAGGCACCCTGAGAACTTACAACAATTTCACCACAAAATTTGTTTTTTTTTTTGGTTATTTCTAAAACAATTGACTCCTCCATTTTTGTCTCCTAGAGGAGAATTACAGAGGGTTTGAAAAGAATTTTGAGATATTTTAGGGCTTCAAATTTGGATTTATTTCCAAATTCGTTGCAATTCCAAGAGATGAAATTAATTGACGAGGGGTGGAGGAGGCCCGACTTCCATAAACCGGGAGATCAGGACCTTTGTTTCCTCCTCTGCGGGTTGAGGTGTACATCAATCTTTCTATAGATTGTTGCTTTCCTTGGGCCTTCTCTTTTGACGCCGCTTCTTCTATGACTTCTTTGTTAGATCTGCATCCATATTTTCTGGTTTTTTCCATATGGAGTTCCCCTTCTTCCATTTCTTGATTAGATTGTAATTTTGATGGAGATTCTCCAAGTTCTTGTGATTCCTCTTCTTGAATGACTTTGTGGAAGATTTCCTCTTAACCCGGTTCTTCATTTATTCTTTCTAGAATTGAAGGGGAGGAATGAGCCAAAGGTTCCAACATTGGGCCAACAAAAGGGGTTTTCTTTGAAGATTGCTCACCCAAAATTTTAAAGGAATTTTGAGAGGGAGAGGGTGGGATGAGGGTGGAGGTATTAGGGGCACACTTCTTAGGAAGGGTTTTTTGAGAAGGAATTTGACGAGATTATCTCTCTTTAGGGGAGGATCCTAAATATCTGGGGGTTGAAACTACTCCTTTACTAGTATTAGCTTTATCCTTGACCTTCTACCATCCTTCTTATTGTTGTGAGGCATTTGTTTCTTGTGATTGTTTATTATTGGGACAATTTTTGGCAAAGTGACTGTATTCATGGAAGGTCTTTCATTTAAACGAGAGATGTTGGTAATAAAGTTTATGGATATAGGTCCAATCGTCCAACTTTATCTTTATTTCTTTTGGGAGACCCTTTTTCATATCTACCTCCACACAAATCCTAGTAGAATAATACATACTAGACTTGGGTTCAGCTCTCTCGATGAATTTTGCTAAAGAATCTCCAATACTTTTTAAAACTTCATCCCCCCAACAATGAAATGGTAAGTGAGGGAGCCTCACCCAGACCAAAACGACTAAAGGAATGTCATTCTCTAAGTCAAAATATGGGGTCCATTTTTTTAAGTATAAACCTATGGGGCCAAAGAAATAAGGGCCATTCCTAAAAATGAGATCTCTATCCTCTTTAAGCTCAAAGTAAAAAAGATAGAATCCCTTAGCAAAAAAAAATGATTCATGTGTCCCTGTATTAGAGGATGCCAGTTCCTCTCAATCTAAAGATCTTTGACGAGGAGATGGACATAACCCCATGAATTATCCAATGATTTATCTGGAGGCAAAGGAGAGGGATTTTCTTCGAGAAGCTATGTGAGGAATAGCCACTTTTTGAATTCGATCCATTTTTTTCACAAAGTGAGAATACGTTGGGCAAGAAGGGGTGGATTTCCAGGGATCCAACCAGTGTCTTAAAGGAAATGACCTATTCATCAAAATTCGAAGGAGGGTCCGGATCCAAAGAGGCCATAGGGACAGGGCCGAGACGACACGGGAGAAGGAAAATGGTCTAGGGTTTCTGCAGAACCAAATCACAGATAACTAAAACTACTTGTTGTTTATTTAAAGGGGCAAGGATGGTGAAACATTAGGACTTCCCAGGACGTCACCCATCCTAATAATACTCTAGCGCAAGTGCTCTTAACTGCATAATTCTGATGGGATCTAATGCATTAATGATGGTATGATCACACCCTTTAAAATTTGAAGGACATGGGAGTGGGCTTTGGAAAACCTTGTAAAATTTTAATAGTCTTATGACATTGCCAATATTTCATTGCCTCAATTTTCTTTGGGTCCACTTCTATAGCATCATTACTAACAATATGACAGAAATATTCTATTTCAAAGACACCAAAGACACATGTGGTCCTCTTTAGATAGATTTGATGATTAGATAGACATTGTAATACCTGATCCACATAGGTGGCATGGGAATGCCATATTTTACTATAGATCAGGATATCATAAAAAAATATGAGGACAAAAAGATGTAGAAAGGGATGAAATATGTGGATCAGGGGACTCTGGGAGGTGGAAGGTGAATTGGAAAGGAAAAAGGGCATCACCAAGAACTCATAGCGACCTTCATAAGTGAAAAAAGTAGTTTTGGGAATATTGACCTTCTTCATGTGAATTCAGTGATAGCTAGAACAAAGATCAAGTTTGGTTAAGAATTTAGTGTCGTTGATCTCAACCAAGATATTGTAAATTATTAGAATGGTGAACTTATAGTTTACGATTATTTTGTTGAAACTATTACATATGGTGTTTAATATTGATAGGGAGTTTTGATGGTACAGATAAAATCGACTGTATTCTTGGAAATTACTAAGTAATTATCAAATTTTGTTATTTTTTTCCTTGGTTCCTCGACATTCATCGAACTTTTGACTATTAGATTTTATTAAATTTTCAGTAGAAATAGATTTACCATAGTATTTTGACCTTATTTTAACATTCAACAATCATATACTGAAAATATAAGCAGGATCTAGAAACATATAAAAAAGCACAAGAAGAGAAAAATATTTATCTTCATAAAATCCCAACCAAATTTTGTTAAAGAGAATATTTCTGATAATACAGTACAACCATAAACAATCTCTATTCACAAGGGAAAACCTAAAAATGAAGAAACCCTAATAACAAGTACTTATCTCTACTTCTTGTCAAAACCTAGCGAGGGTAGACAACTGAGTCACCTCACAACCCTAAGGCAACTCTTCTAGATGTAGTGCACAAGAGAAACCACCAAGAACCCCAACAATTGTGTCTCCTAGGGTTTCCTAATACTTGCACCTCATTTTCCTTCTTATCTGAGATGATGAGATGAGTGAGTGTGTGTTAAAATGAGTAAGGCACCACCTTTACTTATAGTCTTCAATTCACATAGCTGGGGATGGATTCTCTTCCTATAAATTATATTTCCACTTTATTATTTTCCTGTGGGATGGTGTCTCTTCCATTGTGTTCTTTATCTATTCAATGGTCTTCCTTTGACTTCTTGGAATGTTCCTCTCTAATAAATTTTTTCCATGAGGGAATACCTCTCGCTTCTACAAAACATCAACACTCCCTCTTAGTGAGGTAGGTATTCTTCTATGATGTTCTCCTCTAGTAGTCCCAATAATGAAATTCTTGTTTTCTAAAAGATGTTTTAGGAATATGTTCTGGCGTCATTTTGGTTTGATGATATGCTGAACAAAGATATAACTTAGTAAATAATTTATCTTCATCCTATTCATTTAATAATTCATCAATGAAAAGAATAGGAAACTTATCTTTCATGGTGATTTTGTTGATTTGTCGATAATCTGGACACATATGCCATGAACCATCCTTTTTTGTAACCATCACCATTGGTGAAGATAAGGATATTTGGCTAGGTTGAATGATGCCAACCTCTAACATTTTTTGGATCATGGGGTCAATCTCACTCTTTTGTGCATATGGATACTTGTAAGGCCTAATTTTATGTGGTACACTTCCTGGCCGCAAATGAATAACAAGGTTGTGATCTCGAGTAAGAGGAAGACCCTTGGGAATTTCAACAAATACCTAGGAATTATTCTTGATAAGTATTCGAGATCTAATGGAGCATAGGATATATATGTTTGAACATCAAGTGAGAAAAATTGTGTAATTACACCTTGGTGTCATTTTTTGAGTAATTTTGTCATGTTATTAGTGATTATCACTTTAGAGAGTTTTCCTTGGATAACTCTAAGCTTGATTTTCTTACGACTAAGGAAAATATCATGGAAATATATTGAAAATTAAGGGCCAATATTCCAAATTATTGTAACCATTGGGCCCCTATTACAACATCAACACCACCCATTTGGATGGAAATCATGGGGTTATGCAAAAAATATCCCCCCATGTTGAGCTTATTACTATGGAATTTCCCTAAACAATTTATGGTACCCCCATTTGCAATCATTACTTGAAACTTTGATGGGTATACAAATCATTTGAGATCTTTTACTAGTTTATAATTGATGAAATTATGGGTACTACTAGAATTAATAAATAATTTTACCTTTTTATTTTTTATGTATCCTTGTATATTGAGTGTTTGTGAAGTATTGATGCCAACCGATGCATGACAATATATTTTTGGAGTAGTATCTTCTAGATATAGATATTGTGGTGGTTCCAATTCTTGATATTCTTCCTCTTCATAGTTTATGTAGAATAATTTATTATCACCACATTTATGCCCCTTAATGTACTTTCTATCACAATTGAAGCATAGTCCATTTTATATTCTTTCATCCATTTGTTGAGGTATCAACCTTGTTGGTCAATGACCTCTACTTCTTGTGTATGGTCCAAAATTAGACTTGTGTGTATCCTTATTCTTGGCTTGAATATGACGAGAAAATTACATAGTTCCATAATATTTTCAAGATGTATTAAGAAAAGTTCATGTTTCATGTCTTCTTTTAATCCATCCATGTAATATTTCAATGAATTTTCATAACTTATGTCATCCACCCTTATGGCCAATACCTGAAATTATGAATTATAATCTTCAGGATCACCTACGTGCTTGATTCTTTTCAATTGACTGAAGTAGTCATGTTCCCAAACCTTCCCATATTGTGATTCTAAGTCTCTTGCAAATAAACCTCATGCATAATGATAAAAAGAGAGCTTCATTTTAACTACCGTTGATACCTTTGATACGGTTTTATCTCAAAGTTCAAAGTTTCTATGTGAATCCTTTTCTTATCATCCATAATATTATGAAATTAATTTTTTTTTTTTATGTATTTGGTTCACCCAGGTAAATATATTTGTTCCATCAAACATTTTTAATTCAATATTGGGAAATTTGAATTTAGGATCCCCGCCATAATTAAATCCACTTGGTTTTTTTTTATTATCGGTAGGTTGTTCAACTTGAATACCACCTTTATTTTCACAAGTTCCGTGCATTTTGATATCTATTTTAGAAAGTCTCTCATCTAAAGCTTGAAAGATCATGAAAGACAAGAAACTTTTCAATTACTTCATGGATTTTTGTATTTCATCCATATTATTATCCACATTATTTTCCATTTCATCCATACTTCTTTTCATATCTTCTTTATTTTCAATGATCTTCTTGTCCATATGGTGATAAATCTCTTGGATTTCATCTTGAGTCATTGTTGATCTCACTGGAGGTTTAGTTGGTGAAGTAAATTTTGGAGGATCCTTTGGATCCATGTGAAAAAACAATAATTCTCCTTTTTTCTTTCTTTATCACAAATTTTGAATCATCAAAAACATATCTTTCAATAAAAATCTGTGCTAATTGTAAGTTACATACATTTCAAAACTTTAATTGGGAGTGTTTCCTCCTAGTCAACCTTTCTTTTGACGTGTTTATGAAATTTGGGCTCTTTTGAGTATGAAATTTCATCCTTTAGTACTCTGATATGCATTTTCTATATTTCGACAATTCTGACCAAAATTTGATGTGCTAAGTGAAAGTTATGGTAACTTTCTCAAACCTTGATAATTTTTGGCCTTTTTTGGAGAGTGAAATTGTACATAATGCTTCATATTCAATATTTAATACGTGATTCTAAAATTTGGACAAGAAATACTATGGATTTTCCTCTTTCAAATGCAACTAGTGTCACTGACTTTGGATCCTCACTAAAGAAGATATTAGTTTTTTACTCGTAACACCTCTTTGAGACAAGTTATAGGACTAGTAAAACACCATATCTTCCACAGGGTATATCTATGCAATAATAATGATCCAAAAGATAAACCAAAAACACCTGGATATTTTTTATACATGACTTCTACATTTCATTATCTGAATCATCCCCCCAAAAATTGTAGAGAAAATCCCAAGATGACTTGTTTAAAACTGAATTCAAGATGAGTAAAAAACCCTATCCTTCATAGAATATTTCTCTGAAAGTATAATGATATAGAAGTTGAAATTTGTACCACGGATACCTGGATCAACCTTCTAAATAACCTCCAAGTTTCATTGTTGGAATCATTCCAGATTACAATTTATAGCAAAAATTCTAATATGACTTGTTTGGAAAAGAAAAACCCTAAGATCGATGCTCTAGTACCAAATGTTATGATACAACGCCTTAAAAAACAATAAAACTTCAATGAATATGGTCCACTTCGAGGGGGAAACCTCCTTTTATAGTATATCCAGTTCAAAATATATTATGAGATGAGGTAAGATGATCCTAAGACTAGGTCTCCTTGATATATATATATATATTAGACAAAGGATACAATTATAATGAAAGGGTACAATGAAAGGTTCTACCTGACATACAATTATAACACTATAAATATAATTAATCAATATCTAGGGATGAATAAGGGGTTTTACACATAACATGGGGCTTTGTCTAGGTCTTAACATCTCAACATATTAACAATTAAATTTATATTAAAATTATTTGTAATATTATATTATAATACTATAAATTTTATATAATTGTTATACGAAATATTATGTATCATTTCTGGATGATTTTGAGGGATTTATAATCAACCTAAAATGTCAAGTCTATGGATATCACACCTCCATTTGAACATTGACAAAAATCATTGACATCCTGAAAGTCTCCTTCGAGTCAATTTATCTAAAAATGACCATTGATATAATTTGTTATCTATTTTGGTATTTTGGGGAACTTTCATTGTATTTTCATATAATAACTAAGAGGAAAAGAGAGAGGCATATACCTCACCTTCTAGCTTGGTTTTTCTCATATGATTTTTTCCTAGGATAAATTGTTTGTGATGAACTATTCCAATGGAATATCCATGTTATTTTATATATCCAAATTGGAGGACACTCTCCTACCTTGGTATCCTCATAGAAAGGAAAATGTCATCTTCAATGGACTAGATTCTTGTCATTCTGAAAATCAAGAAAACATGGTCAACCATGGGTCACAATGTCTGAACAACTAAGACCAACTAGCACTTTAATGTACCCCAAATTTCACAAATAAAAATAAAATTATTGGGGAAAACTAAGTCCATTATGCGTAACAAATTGTTTGTGACACAAAAAGGAAATTCGTTATATATCTTGTTCAAATAATTACACACACAATGATTGTAATCCACTATCATTACCCATCCTAAAACCGCTGAAAGAGACCTTAAGATCAACACATCATTTACTATTGCTTTGTCGTAGTGTCTCTATTGGAATTAAAATTATAACATTGGTATGTTAGTGGCTAGGCCTGTCAAAGTCTTGTTGACGGGAAAAATTGGTTGTCCGTCAACGAGAAGAACGAGTCTGGTCTAGGGTTGTATGAATAACCCAATATGTTTGGTGTAACTCATTCTGACAGGTTTAATGGCTCCGTTGGCCAATCTAAAATCCTAAAAATAAAATTAAAAGAAAGGAATAACTGAACTAATGCTAACAACTATATATTATATATATACATATGCTTTTATATAACTACTGTAGGTATTTTAAACAGAAAAAATACTAATATAACTTATATACATCATTTACAAATTGTGAGTTTTAATCGAAACTCATGAAATCAAATGCAAAAGTTATTTTTGTTAAGAAGTAGATAAAGTAAACACATTTGAAACTTTTTTTGTTTTCCTTTATAAATCTAACAAATCTTGCATCAAATATAGTACTATGAAACACAGACATGTGGGTAGTCAAAAGTTGAACCATACATTTTGGTTTCATTAATATGTAAATGACATAATTAAAAAAAAATACAAAGAGGCTAACCTGTCAGTGAGTTAGTGATATGTATCCAAGTGTCTGCATGAGTGAAGAATGTTTAACTATCACGTCCAAGAGAGAAATCTGCAATGAAACTTATGACTGTTCTAAATAAATTCAAAACATGTATTGGTATATTTAGTTTTAATGATAGAGGAGGAAACACAAGCATAACCCTGTGATCTTATAATTACATATAATTACAGTGAGATAAATCTCAAAGTAACCTATGCATTTCATCATTCAATTAAAATTCAAAGAAAAATCCTATCATTCTAATTGGAGATATGATCACATCATTTATATTTTGAGCAACAAATTATATACGACATTTATAATATAAATATCCCAAACATAAAGGATCATTAAGTCTAAAGTTGTTTGACCTATTAATGTATTAGGATTAACAAGACATAAATGAAAACATCATTAACAAAAGGCTAAATCCCAAATGCATATATGATGTTTCATTAAGTCTTATAGTCACTCGTCCATCTGCTGCCCTCAGACACGATGATTTCCATTACAAAGTATGGAGTATTTAAAGAGTATGTGAAAGATAAACTTCATATATTCTAAGATAGGATCAGATCTCAAAAAAGATCTAAAAGTTACAAATATAGAGGGCTTAGAGCCATTCAAGATCAAACTAAATCTTCTAAATTTATGAGAATTTTCTCCTATTTACAAAATAAGAAAAAATAAGATATTTGATCAACTAATTCCATCATGATTCATCCCACGAGATTAGCATCAGATACATCCCATACTGAAAGAAAAATGAAATGAGCAAGTCAAATATTTTATTAACTAACAATTCCTAAATTTTATATGAGAATTGACTTGGCCACTGAATCTCTCGATTCTGCAGCCAATCTTGTTATTGGTAACATAAATCTAAATCGATCTAGATTTGATTAGAAAAATAACAAAAAGAATAACTGTGATAAAAACCAGTCTTACCATTCAACTAATAAAAAAATTCGAATCACAATATATCAGAATTGATCATGGCCTTGACACTGTCAGTGTTTTTTAGAATGATATTTCCTGTCTTTTTCAAATGCTTTGTTTGTCTTTGTGCATTGACCTTGAGTTCACGGTTTTCATTTTACAAGGATTCATTGAGAGTCGTGGGAGATTTGATCCTTTCTTGAAGGATGGGGATGTATGTGTAGTACTAATCTATCCAATGTAAAAAAACTTCACAATGTACAACAGGGGCAATCGTTTGAGAAAGCATGTAATTGTGTGCTAAAACACCACTACTATCCATTGTTAGCCTTTGATCGAGCTTGATACCTATAAATTCCTTTCTATATTTTAAACACGGTGGGAGATTACTGACATAATCAAATGGTTGATTAAGACCCGGTTTGGAGCAATTTGGATCTTCCTCGGCTAGAAACTTTTCAATATCGGAGTCAGAGTCCTCATGGATCTCGATCAATGTGATCAAGCTAACATGAGCTTTTGATCTATTACACAGATTCCTAGAAATGAGTCGACCAGTGTTCTTGTTACGAAACCCTATTTCTTGATTTTTCTTTGACTGTTTGAGAGGGTTTTCATTTTTGGTTTTTACAGTAGGATTAGGGCGAACAATTTGTTCATGCTCAAGAGTTTTAATAATATTAGAACTAGCATCCTGCTGCTCACGCAAATAATGATCGGGAAATGCCCTTTCACGAGGATTTTCATACAAGAAATCTGGCCTGCCCCTTGATAACCCAAGATATTTCTCTATCATAGGTCTATCCATTACAGGGGTCTCTACATGATTTACTGTAACAAAACCATTACAAGATACAAAATCATCCCAATCTTCACCAAGTGTTTTAAAATGATGAATTACCAGTAACCTAATCAAACCATGGTGAAAGAGGTCAGAATCCAAGTTCTACTTCTTGTATCTCTTTGACATTTTATAAAAAAATTTTAGCAGGTAAAAAGACATATTTAAATGGAAGCCGATAGAATGCATGAGAAATCTCACATGGTAAAGGAAGACCAAGCCATAATGACCTTCACAGGTAATAAATTATCTTAAAACCGCTAATAAACCATGCCATCTAACCTTGAGTAGGGAGACTGGAATACCTTTGTCACAACATTCGATTTTTCTAGAGGTGACAAACAAACTCTAGGGTACTTCGTCCAACTTTGAATTTTTAAACCATTTTTGACCAGTGAGAGGGAGCCATGTTGCTTCACTCAAAAATTCTTTGGTGATTTCCAACTAAATATCACCTACCTTGGCTCTGCATCCATCAAATGTAAGGGAAAATTCTTTGGCCACTCACAAATTATAACCCTGGAACTTCTTAATAAACATATCCCACCCCTGGCTCTTCAGATCCTCACTTGCATCATCATATAGAACCAAAGTTTGGGAGTTGTTTGTCTCAAATCGGACAACAGGGGCCATGAGGGTTTGAACATATGGTAAGAGGAGTGACCAAAAATAACTATGGGATTAAGAGGTAGCAGCAACAGAGACAAGTCTAAGCTAATAACAAAGGAGAAAAACTAGCAATCACATCAGCACGACCATAATATAAGTGTAAGGGTTTCAGACATGAAATTAGGGAACTTCTGGTGATGAACGTTTTGGATACAGAGCATAACACCAGACCTTGATCTATCATGAGAGGCCTATCAATTCAAGCTGCTAGCTAAAACAAAGTACGGGGTATGATCATGGTGTGTTTAATTCCCATGACAAGTAATGGGTATATTTGATTTGCAAAGGTTAAAAAAAATGGATATGTTTCAAAGGAAATCGATTCTTGGTATATTTACAAAAGATCCAAAATATAAGTTTACAATCCAAGAGAAACTAAAAATAAGTATTTCATTGATATATGATAAGCTCAAAGCAAAACAAAATTCATGAAAATTTATGTAAGCACATTGACCCTTTTGAAGACCAAGCCTTAGATAGAATTGCAATACAATTTTAAGTTTTAATGCTTGATTCATGATTCCAGTCATGAATCAAGCATGAAAACTCAAGATAAAATAATTAGGAACAATCAAAACATCATTTTTACAACTGAATAGTCACCTTCAAATAGCAATATTTACAGTATGAGGCGTAGGCAACTACAGGAATTGTCATTTTTCACTTGAAAAATAAAAAATCATGTAGGACTGCCAACAATGGCGACTTACTGGGAGAAACAATTATCTCTGCATCACCAACGAGTTCATGTTGGTACTTCTTAGAATGGTTATAGATCAAAGAAGAGCTAAATGACATCAATCATCTCAATCAAATTCCAACAATAACCATACAATCCAGCTTCAGATACCTTTCTGTCAAATGAAATTTGGTGACAAATCTTAATTAAGAGAGAAATGATATTTATACTAATGGATTTGATACTGTTGACAGGGCCACTGCTACCAGCAGGCGTCCATAGCCTCGACATGGATGCCAATTATCCCACTCTGACACCTCTACCCTGTTCAAGAACTTTCAATTCAAAATGAAGGGTATTTATGATTAATATCAAAACTTATTCCTGATAATTTTCTTGAACCTGAAATTGCTTCGCTGCTAGCAGGCCTGTTCAGTACCCCGACAAAGTTGTCTTGGCATCATGCATGCATTTACCCACTTCCAACAGACCTATTTAGTATCTCAGTGGGTTTACATAAACTTCCCACAACTCTCTAGAAATTATTTATAGTCTGACATAAATCTAATGATATTCAGAAGAGTGGGGTTATGCTTGAAAATTTCAGTTTTCAGAACAGTTGATATTTTCCAGCCTTTAATTTTCTGATTGATAATCTTCATTATGATCTAAAATTGGTTTTATGATCAAAATAATTCTTCAAGAACAGGAAGGAATACTTGAGTTGCTTTCTTTAAAATCAGGGACAACGTAAAGAGATTTAATGATGGTCGTGTCTGCTCATAATTATAAAATGAAACTAGGAAAACTGCTTCGAACAGAAAGTTTCTTTAGCTAATCTGTGTTTCAACAATTTACAACATTGATGCTCTGAAAATACATTGAATGTTTCTTCATAATGAGGCATTCTGGTTTAACCAGAAAGAAGAGAAAACAAACAAAATGAAAAGAATCCAAAAACCAGAAAACAAAATAAATAAAAACAGAAAAATTATGTACAAAGGTGGATCTGGAATTTATCATGAAACATACCTCTTGAGAGCTTGGCCATTCACCAGGAAGGTGTTTGGATGTCCCTCCAAAATTTGTAGACGGAAGGAGCTGGGATCTAGTTTTTCAAAGATTACGAAAGGCCCCAACCATAGGTTCTGGAACTTGGTGTGTTCCCCTTTTCCTTTGTGAGGTTTATCCCACTTGAGAACCAAATCTCCTACCTCGAAGTTTCTATCTGAAGAAGATTTTGAATCAAACCATTCTTTCACAATCTATTGATGTTGATCCAGTCTCTCTTTTTCTTGTGCTCTTACTTCTTCTAGTTTCAACAAGGCACTAATTCGACTTTCAAGAGGAGCGAATTCCTCTTCCTGAACTTTTTGTGATAATTGTAGAGAGGGAAGTAGAACACGAGGGGGGATAATTTATTCTCTTCTGTAGACAAGGAAGATAGGGGAATTGTGAGCATAAGTTTTTGGTGTCACCCTGTCAACCCAGAGTGCATTAAAAAATGCGTTGTGCCAATTTTTTTGGTTTTCATAAATTGTCCTCTTGATGATTTTTATCAAATTTGTATTCGTTGATTCTACTAGGTGGTTTCCTTGGGGGTAATAGCTGGGAAAATACTTAAGTTTGATCCCTTTCTCCAAAGAAAAAACACTCATATCGAGGGACAAAAAGTAAGAAGCATTATCAAATACCAAACATTTGGGAATACCGAATCTAGTAATGATATTCATGTCAAGGAAAGATATCACCTGATTAGTGTTTACCACTTTCAACGGTGCAACCTTGGACCATCTGGTAAAATAATCTGTTGTTGTAATGATGTATTTATGCTGCTGTGAATAAGTGGGGTTAATTGGCCCTATGATTTTGCGACCCCACTGCTAAAAAGGTATATCCACAAAAACAAGATGCAAAGGGAATGCTGCCTTTTTTACTCGTCCAACAACCTTTTGACAGATTATGCATTTACGACATAACGCATGGGCATATTTGAAAAACGTGGGCCAATAGTACCCAAACCTTAATACCTTGTGAGAAGTGGTGTCTCCATCGAAGTTCCCACCATATTCACCTACATGAAGTTTAGATAATACTTTCTCTACTTCATCTCTTTCCAAACAACACATGAGAACACTATCAAAATTATTATGGAATAATACGTCATTTACCAACTAGAAAGGTGCATATTTTAGTCTTAATGCTTTCCTATTTTTTGGATCGAGATGACGAGGAGAAAAAACATGTGTTAAATAAAACTTAATATCATCAAACCAAGACTTAGAAACAACTTGCATACAACAGATCTGGTTTCACTATGCTAATTTATAGTTAAGACATTAATTTGACTCTGTCGTTCTTCAACTGAATCAACCACTAGTTTCAATAGGCCTTGATCTATGAAAATTTGTGCAGGGGTTATTTCAAGGTCATACTCTTGTAATGATGTCATCCAGTTTGCTTGTTTTCCACCTAATTCCTTTTGTACTAACAAGTTTCTAACAACATGACAAGGCACAATGACTTTAGTTTTGGATTTCAGCAAATATGATCAAAAATGTTTCATTGCTTTGAAAACTACATAATCCTATTGATCTATAGCTGGGTAGTTAAGCTCTGCTCTTTTGAAAGTTGAGCTCATGAAGGCAATCAATATTTCATTACTTTCAGTGTTCTTTTGGGTCAACACAACAACATAGGATTGGTCAGAGGTGAAAGTTTAAAGAGTGAAATCTTGTGAGAAATCATGACTCATCAAGGAAGGGGCTTCCACTATGGATTTTTTGATGGAATCAAAGGCTTGATTTTCTTGTGGTCCCCAATGATACTGAACATACTTTTTAATTAAATTATGCAATGGACTTACCATTTCTGATAAACTTGGGACTAACCTTCTGACAAAATTAATTTGTCCTAAAAAGGATTGCATAGATTTTTTGGAGGACTCGGGGGTGGGGGGGGGAGTGGGGAGAAGTTTGGCGATGGCTTGAGTTCTTTTAGGATCGATGATCATCCCGTCATTGGATACTATGAACCCGATAATTTTTCCTTGTTCCACTGCAAATATTGACTTCTTAGGGTTGAGAGATATGTCGTACTTGTGACATCCTTCTAGGACAACCCTAAGGTGAGACACATGATCTTTATTATTTTTGGAGAAAATAGTAATGTCATCAAGATAGATCACTACAGATTGATTTATGAGACCACAAAATAAAATATCCATTTCTCTCTAGAAAGTGGCCCCGACATTTATAATCCCAAAAGGAATCTTCCTGTAGACATAATGCCCCATGGGGTACGGAAAGTGGTTTCTAACTGGTCTGGTGGAGACATGAGGACCTGGTTATATCCAAAAAAACCGTCTAGCAGTGATAGTCTTTCAGAACGAGATACCTGCTGAAGAATTTGTTCCATTGGAGGAACAAGATAATTCTCTTTGTCAGACGCTCGGTTCAAGTTACGAAAATCGACACAGATTCAAATTTTTCCACTTTTCTTCCTTACAGGAACTAGATTAGACATCCATTTTGTTTGTCTGACTGGGAAGATTATCTTTTCATTCAACAATTTATTTAGTTCTTTTTTGACAGTTGGTTCCAACTTAGGGTGCATCTTTCTCAGCTTCTGATGAAAAGGTTGAGTCTAGGGTTTCATGGGGATGATATGTTGTATTATATAAGGGTCAAAAGTTTTTAAATCCTCATATTTCCAAGAAAAGACATCCTTGAATTCTTTAAACAGTTTTATGAAAGCGAATCGTTCTTGCTCGGAGCATCCCATTCCCAAATTGATATTTTGTGGATTATCATTAGTCCCTAGATTTATCATTTCATGAGTCAAGGAAGAACTATTCGTTTTACAATTTACCAACCCTCTGAATTTATCATGCAAATCATAAAGCTTCTCTAGTCTTACAATGGATTTAGGAATAGAGTTTACCAGATCAAATGTTGATTCGAGAGATCTAGGCTCTGATATTACCGTGAAATTGCGGAGATTTTCATCGTGAGTGCCTTCATCGATAATTGCACCTTGGAAAGTGTCTTCCATATGCAAAAATATGATGATCTATTGATCATCATCAAACACTCTCCAGTTAGTGATGTTGTCTAGGATAGATGGTCTAAACAATAACTCAATCAAAAATGTATTCAGAGAAAGACCTTATGTAGGAAAAAGTTTAGAAGCGATGTTAGCCAATAAGTCAACCTCAAAATTACTTAATCTAGGAATAAAATTGATGTTAAATGATGAAAAATTGTGCATTAGATTCCATACCTTAGTTTGGTAACTTTTTAGGTGTGGTGATAGGCAATGTATAGAATTTCTTACCTACCTGACCATAATTTCTGAATCACCGAATACCATTAAGTTCTTTATGTCCATATCTACATCTTTCCCGAGTCCTTGTAAAAGTGCCTCATATTCGATGGTGTTGTTAGTGCATTCAAACTCTAATCGAAAGGCAATGAAAGTTTTATTGCCTATCGGGTCGATGAGTACACATCCTGCACCATCTCCTTCTTTGGATTTGGATCCATCAAAGTAAAGTGACCATATCTGAGCTTCGTCGACAGTGTTTGGCACATTCGACAAAGATGATGACTAAGTACATGTCATGAG
Organism: Picea engelmannii; assembly: GCA_009831015.1. NCBI lineage: Eukaryota > Viridiplantae > Streptophyta > Pinopsida > Pinales > Pinaceae > Picea > Picea engelmannii. Next base: position 559,825 of record ML785791.1, on the reverse strand, counting down.
CTCTGATTGTTTCTTTGGATCGATGATGGGGGAAGTTTCGACCATGAAGATACCGAAAAAGGTTTTCATTCCCTGCATTTCAAGTGAATTAGTGGAAGAAGTAAATGGTTCATTTGCATCATTCAAATTTGTCACGGTGTGCTTGAGATAACGTTCATGGTTAATCCTAATTTTGTTTGGATGTCCATTTTCTGGTAGCCATAAATGCGACCAAACTGTTGCAAAGTAACCATGTAGTTGCTCGGACTAATCGTTGCTCAAAAATAAACCATAGACTTTAGGGATGTCAAAAACAATGATGTCAATAATCTGGTGAACCTTAGGATTAGAAGATAACCTAATGAGCACATTCTTTAGTTCACCAATTACCTTAACATCCATTCAATCGAGCTGGATGATTTTAAGACTAGAAGGTTGAACTTTTGCATTAATTTTTTGGAAAATGGATAAAGGAATCACATTCAATGATGCGCCGGAATCCACCATGCAATTATGTACATTTCTATTAAAAATTTCAAAATTTAACAAGAAAGGGGGACATTTTTGCGAGTATTAACAACGAAATTCTGCTGATTTTTAGCCGTTGTCCCTGAAACTACTTTATCTACATTTGATACATTTTTTTCAGTGATATCCCTTTTATCTTTGGGTTCAGGTGTCATTTTAGTAGGGATCTCTTAAGTTGTTTTAGAACTGATTTCTGCAATTTTCTTTCTGTTTAGATTGTTGTTTTTACTATTTTCTACGATGTTCTGAAGCATTTTCTGTAGAAGAAGAGGGAATTTCAAAAGTTAGTAAAAAAAAATATTAGCCCTGAGTATTTTTAGGTCTTCAATTAGATCATATTCTAAAACTGGGGATGCTAAATTCTATTTTGTTTCAATTTGTTTCAATTGTTTCGGGGACACATTATTAGTCATTTTGGAAGAGGGTTTATTCCGTGTTTTGCTTCTGGTGTTGTAAGAATGAACAGTTTCAAAATTTTCTTGAAAAATATTGTCGGAGAAATGCCCAAAGATATTGGGAGATGACTCCTCTTCTTCAAGTACTTCTTCTTCGACTAGGTATTCCGAACTTTCAGGAGGGACCAAGTTATCATGTGCTTCAAGGATAGTTTGTAGTGTGTATTGTAAGCTTTCAAAATTTAGACCTTCAGGGGTCGGATTTCACCGGTTGGAGGGAAAAGGCTTTCTGAAAGGAGGTTTAAAACTTCCTTTTCTTGAGAAAGCGTCTTTGGTCGATCTCTTCAAGTCTATGACTTGATTCGATAATGTTTGGACAACTTTTTGCAAACTTTCTAAGTCTGAAGTTTCTGATTAGGTTTTGGTTTGGGGAGGCCTAGTAAGAATTTATATTTTCTTCTTAGAAGATGAGGTTATTTCTGCCTCATTACTAAGATTATCTTTCAATCTCAAAACTTCTTTTTCGATTTGACTCTCCTCCTTGAAGACTTCCAGTAATGTGGAATTATTAGATATTTTAACCCAAATTGCTATATTATTATGTAGATATTTAGTGTAATATGCTACAATAAGGCTTTCTGTGGGCATTGAATCAGTGGGAATTTTTTTTTTTAACGTGAGGAACCTTTGGTTAAAATATTTTGTTTTCTCCTTAGGGTTCATTTTTAAGCTAGAAAGTTGCATAACTAAGACTTCAGGAGATTCATCATCTCCGAATTTCTCTAAGAAATAGGTTTTGAATCGTTCCCAAGATACAATGGTGTGAGGTTGTTGGGTGAAATACCATGTAGAGGCATTTCCCTCAAATGTGTAAGGAAAAACTCTACATACTACATCTTCATGTTCTACACTTCAGAGTCTAATGGCTAGCATGAATTTATTTATGTGATCTTCGACAATTTGCTTAGAATCTGGATTGAACTTAGGTAACCATTTCTCTACGTGTTTTGGAAAAGGGTGTTGGGGTCCAGGTACAGCCACAACATCTTGATCGAGCCATGGTCTGGTGAGATTGTTTTGGTTTTCCATGGGTGTAGGTGGTGTCGAAGGATGAGATGGTTCAGATGATGAACTGCCTTCGTCAAATGATTCTCCTCCCGAAGATAATGGATATGAATGAGGTAGGAAAGGTGGAATATCATATCCCCCGGCTCCAAGAGTAGGTGTATCGGTAGGATTGATAGTATCATCTCCTAGAGGGTTTAAAAGAAGACCACTGCCTTCAAGTTGTTTTCTGATATCAGAGAAATCTAAGAGTTGATTCAGTGGCCTACCAGGTGTAAATTCTAACCTTGTACAATGTCTATTGTAAACAAATATTCAGAAAATAACAGAAAAGATACAATGAAAAATACAAACATTACACA
>ML785791.1:529574-542706 GCA_009831015.1 Picea engelmannii | reverse complement strand
ATCAGGGCTTCTGTGATAAAAGTTGACAACTATTGATGCATTCTATGAAGTTTCCTTCATCTTTCATATTTTTTCTTTCGACTATCCTTCAGTATCTAGAAGAAAAGTTTGGATACAGAATGGCCTCAGCATTCCTTTACACAAGGTGACATTTAAACATAAGAATGTTTGTACTTGAAACTAGGGCTTCCAACTTGAATCAAGATACAAGTTCTTAGTTTTTACATATCCACACCACACACCACACATACATATAAATATATAAAAAATAGAAAGACATGATTGACAGTATATGGTGGCTTCCAACTCACAAACAGACAACACACAATTTGAGATGGGCGCATCACTCGTAATACTTTACAATGTAGCAGATCTATAAACTGGATTGAGATCTAAGCATGGACAACAACCTTCAGATGGGGTTATTTTTCCTTTCCGCGGCTGCTCCTTCAAACACACGCCTCAACAAATGGTTCATCCAGCATGGTCGGTTTTCAGCGCCTTTCTTTTGGTTGGAATGCACGGTATACAGTTTGAGCAGCGATGTCATCTACAACGGCTTCCTTCAAATCTAGCGCATGCTCACATTGGCATAGGCAGCAGTGATCTGTCCCCTCAAACGCATAAGCTCGTGATGATATAACGGATCTATGTCTCACAAGGGCATCCAATGTAGCGATTGCAGGATTGCTGATGTACAGATCATGGAACTTCCTCCACCGTCTCCCCTCAATAATCGGGCAGCAAAATCGATCCACACAGGAAAGAAACAAACAAACAACTCACATATAAATAAAAACAATACACTCTCACACACTCTACGTTAATCTATTTACAGGAGATTAGCATTGTCTAGATTGCATGGTCACAACCCCTCTCGTGAGAGAGTCAGGGCTGAGCCTTCTCTGATACCAAATTAGGAATTCATGAGGATAAATAAAGATGAATTCACGCACACTGAAATCTCTTGTTATGTTATACTGCACTGAAGAACATTACATATATATAGTAGAGGAGAAGGTTTAATAGACTCCGATATAAACGGATTTGAACCGCTCATGAATCTTCTTGTAACAATATTATCCGATTCTCCATTATTATCTAACAGTCCCGAGTACTCTAGAGATAGTCGTATTGGTTTTTGCGACACTTCTCCAAAATTCAAATGAAGTAGTGGGCTCAATATTTTCTACAGTAACCTCCTTAATTCGTTTTTGTGACACTTCTCCAAAATTCAACTGAAGTAGTGGGCTCAATATTTTCTACAGTAACCTCCTTAATTCTTAAATTATCCTGTATATTCACAGAGTTTAATGTCTTTAATTTCTAGCCATATTTATTTCTTGACTGTGAAGTTTGTATTTATCAGGTTGTGATGTAACCTCCTTAATTCTTAAATTATCCTTTCTATTCACAGAATTTAATGTCTTTAATTTCTAGCCATATTTATTTCTTGACTGTGAAGTTTGTATTTATCAGGTTGTGATTGCTCACTTTCAACCTTACTCAATGAATCAAACTTCTTCTTCCCAGGTGGATTTGGGCGATTATGAGAGGTCTAAGTGTTAATGCCCTATCTTTTGTTAATTTATTTTCACATTATTTTATCTTAGTAAATTATAGTGCTAATTTTTCACTCCTATAATCCCTCTCTTCAGGTGATACCTTCCTTGTTCAAGTGAATCTTAAGATGGAAGGCTAAGAAAGCTATGTGGGTTCCTCTTTTGAGATGGAAAATGGAAAGAAACAATAAACCTTACACATTAATCATCATTTGTTATTATTTTGTGAGAATTTAAAATTGTATCTGTATTTCCGTTATGATTTTATCAAAGTATAGACTATTCCTAAGATTCAATAGTTCCCTCTATAATTTTTTGTGTGGTTGGATCTATAGACCAACATGAACTAGTTATTCCCTTTGTGTATAAAATTATGCATTATACTTGTTGATGGAGTTTATTGTAAATTTTGATTTATTTCTCAAAAAAGAAATCCCATTTCAGTCCTTTATTACATTAACTATTACTTGCATACAATAATTTCAATACACATCTTTTTCTTTTGAAAATACATTGTTAACATACAACTATTTCTACACTGTAATATATTCTATTATTTCGCCAATAGCATTAACACAACTATTGAATGTAACAATAATTTAAAATAAGAACAGAAGGAACAACAAAGTTTGACCTAGCCATGGAGTGGATTAGTCAAATTACTTGATTCAGTCACCCCCAAGCCTAAGGGCTAAATGGTCAAGTCTTTTGTTTCCTTAGTAGTTTCCTAACACCTCAGTGCTCACACATCAACTTATTTGGTTCCTTTGTTATTCATCAACATAATTTTGACCAATGATTCATTTTCCTTTCCACATGCTAAGCAATTTCTTGTCTCCTCACATATGTGTATATATTCATTTGTCTAGGTCTTAGTTATTTTCCAAACTCTCTTCTCTCCTTCGGAATTTTGTAGCTTTGGAAATTCCTGATTTCAATGTGTCAATCACCAAAATTGACTTCTGACACATATCATTTTATGTCCAAGGTTAACTCCAACTTGTTCCCCACTCATGGATTCAATATCATCTCTTTTTAACTTGGTTGTTCATTCTGTTCCCTTTATTAATTAATTAAAATCCTTGTCTCTTTGTCCTCGACAATAATCTTCATTTCCTTAAGATCTCCAACTTATTCCCCACTCATGGATTCATGATCATCTTTTTTTAACTTGGTTGTTCATTCTGTTCCCTTTATTATGCTCCCTTTATTAATTAATTAAAATCCTTGTCTTTCTGTCCTCGACAATAATCTTCATTTCCTCAGGGTCGTGTAGTTGAAACAAAAACTCAAATCCCAATCATGTTGATGGGTTTTTGGTTGCAGCCTTTTTTTTTTTTAATAGGTGAGAGCGATATCCAAACTTGTATAGCATCTTTTTACGGTAATTTAATAGTAATGTAAATCTGTTTTAATTTTGAAAAGTTCAAATCTTTTAAAATCTACATTTTTTAATTATTTAAATTCAATTAATATTACTTATTAAATATTTTATAATTTGTAAAACAATTTTCTTGTTAAATGAATTTATTAGAATTTAGAGTGTACTGTTACGAAAGCGATTCTATTTTTCATTGTAAAACCGCAAATCATGTAAACCTCAACAGTATTTTATAATAAAAACCAATTATTATGATGAATAAAAACATTTCTTAATTTATAAAGCATTTCCAACATTGGCCATTAGGGTTTTGCAGAAATGAGAATAAATTATACATGAACCATTAGAATGTGAACATAAATCTCTGGGGTTAACGGATCATTGTGAAACTGTTCAAAGTCCACATCTCTATATATATATCATATAAGTTTTTGGTTGAAGACAAGAAAGCAAGGAAGTTGCAATGAAGATTTGTAATTACAGACATTCCAGAGTGATTGTAAGGTTTTGGACTATGTTGTGTTTTTTCCCGAAGTTTGTTTGCGTGATTGTTAAGATAAATACACAAACATTACGTGGTGATTATAACGTTTTTGACTTTCGTTCTCTGGTTTTCTCAGATGTTTGTTTGCGTGATTACTAAAAGCTTTATTATCGCAGCGGGAGATGATGACGTCTTATCAATTAAAAAGGATATCATATTACAGGAAATCTCGAATGAGTACTGAGTCATACCTTGCATAACTAATATTTTTATTCGTGCGAATTATAAAACAGATCTCAAAGAACAGAAACGGAAATACGTTGGAAAGAAAAATTTCAAAGTGTCTTATACACAGTCAATTTGGTACAACGATTAAAAAAATAAAATGCACTTGTAGTGGGAAAATGGATAAATTAAAACCTTTTGACTTTTATTCTGCGAAGAATTCTGACCATAATCTTCATTTCATGATGGTCGTACACTTGCATGAAATCAATTGCTGTTTATCCCACGCTGACTTGGAAGTCGTTTTCCTCGTACTACTCGTTTGTTTTGAGCGTGCATTAGTTTTTGGTTCCACTATATGGCCAGCAATATCCAGCACATTAGTTTTTGGTTTTACTATATGGCTAGAAATATTCAGCCCCCTAAGCAACATTGAATATTGTGGCAGGTGGATTATAGGTAATTAGATTTGAATTGCTTTCAGATCTATGGTCTATAATCTATCTGCATCAAAATTCAGATCCGACGACCTAATCCATATCCACTTGTGGCAGGTGGATTATAGATAGTTGGATTTGAATTGTTTTCAGATCCACAGCCTATAATCCATTTGCCTCAACATTAAGCTCCGACGACTTATAATCCACTTGAATTGCTTACAGATCAGATGGTCTATAATCCATATCCACCTCACTATATGCCCCCAACTGCAACATTAAATTCTGTTCTGCAGGGTGTTTAGATCTTACCTTTTTAGGTTTTCTTAGTCTAAACATTCTACTTTTTGGCTTTGGGCATATTTTCACATCAATTTAGTTTGAAATGGGACCCAAAATTGTTCCACATTTGAATGATTGTGATTCAGGTGGATATTGGTGGCCACCCACCTTTTTCAAGTGGCTTAAAATAGTTTTCTTGCAAATTTGGTCATTTACTATTTTTAGTAGTTTTTCACTTCCGGAGTCGTTTTGAAGCCCTAAACAATGTTCTTTTTTGGAAAACGGTGAGACATATATTTGTTTGTTCGATATTTTCCCCAAAATGAATCTCCTCGATGATACCTTTCCAACGGGCTATCATACGCCTAAAATGAAGATCGTATGCAAAAATTACGACCCCGGGAAGTTGATGTACTAACTTAACCAAACGGGGCCGACATGACTTTTGACGCTTCATCTCCTAGGGTTAGGTTTTTGGATGTTTAGGGTGTTTGAAATTCATGTTTATTGTAAAAAGGCCTTCAGAGCCTCATTGTAATGATCTTCTTGCGAATGAGCGCAACCTTCACATGTCTTCTCAGAGATAAGCCGCCGCCATTCCAACAAGCTTGTTTCCGCTGCATTTTATAGTTTCAGCTTATTTCCTTATTAAATAGAAAACCAACTTTACTGTATCTATGTTATTTTGTGTTAATAACCTGTTAATAATCTGTAGTCATTTCGTTCTCCTCATAAAATATGGATCAGTGGTATCAGAGTGGTATGCTTCTTGTCGTCTTAATGCATGTCCTCAACGAGGTCGGAGTATAAAGAATTAGGTCTTGAGCTTCTTTCTATTGAGGACAAAATCTCTCACACGCCCAAGCGACCTCTCATGGCAGAAGAAAAGAAATATGACGGGACAATAGATCCTTTCAAACTGTTGATTGAGGAAGCCCTCACGGGACAGAGGAATGAGATGATAGATAGTTTCGCACAAATCCTTCGACGACTACAAATAGGTGACACATTGTCTTCGAGCGAAGGTACCGCCCCCTTCAAGGTACAAATAAACTTCAATATTCGTATATTTGAAGGTCAGATAGACAGATATGTTGTAGACAAGTGGTTGAATCTATTAGAAGGGTATTTTTCTGTCCATAACTTTTCGAATAGAGAAAACATTACTTTTGCACTCCTCAAAGTCATTCCCCATGTCAAAGATTGGTGAAACATTTTCTCTGAGAAAAAGGAAACAGATGAACCCTCATTATTTATGGTCACAACCACCTGGAATCTTTCAGTGATGCTATTAAGGAACAATACTACCCTGTCGAAAGTTATGACGAATTGTATACTAAGTGGACCACACTGCGGCACGAAAGAGACCAAACAGAGTTAGATTTCACAAATATCTTCCATACCTTGCGCATCGAGTTGGGTATCAAAGATTCAGAGAGACATTTGGTGCACAAGTATCATGGTGCTCTACATAGATACATCCAAACCGAAATGGAATTTCTAGACATCTTATCCTTGGGCGCGACCTACCGATATGCTGTGAAAATTGAGCTGAAACTCAATCAAAAGGCGCGACAATTTGGGCCTGGGAACCCCTCACAAAAAAATCCAGGAAAGGGTGACACCAACCCACAGAACAAAGGACAGAGAAAATATGGATAGTATCAAGACAACTAATCTAAGCTTCAAGCAAAGAAGGACACTAGAAAGACAAAGAAAGATACTGGGAAGTGGTGCGACTTCCATAAGAGCCCTTGGCATAACACTGGTGAATGTCGCTCAAAGCAGTCGTTGGTGCTGAAGTGACAGCCTCTAAATCAGATGCAGATTCTAACTCTGAGCTAGAACTAGAAAGGGGAAGACAGATTATTGATGTGGAACCTAGTGCCATCGTTTCTACCACCAAGCCCCAGCCTGGTGAACCACACAAGGCAGAAGAAGGGGAGCGTCTCTTCCATTCATAGATATGGCTAAAAGGTACCTCATTTCACTTCATCTTTGATAGCGGTAGCAAGATTAACCTCATCTCAGTAGAGGTCATCAAGCAGGTGACCCTGTCGACAATACCACAGCCACAACCCTACACCATTGGATGGCTCCACCAAGGAAGTGATCTCTGCATCAGCCAATAGTGTCGACTATTGTATGACATTAAGCCCTTCAAAGAAGAGGTATTGTGTGATGCTTCTCCTCTCGAAGTTTGTGATGTTCTTTTGGGCCAACCTTATTTATGGAAATGTCATGTTGTATATGAGTCTAGGCCTCGTAAGGTTATTATTACTTTGAACAAGAAATTGTACATGATACTCGAGGTATTCCCACCTAGTGCTATTTCCTTGATCTCTGCCAAGGAATGCACGAAGGTCATCTCTCATACGGGGAAGTTTTTCTTCTTCGTGATTCTCTCTCAAAATAAGAGAAAGATCATAGCCACATCCAGGGTCTCTGCGACCGACCATTCCACACAACAAAAGCAAGTAGATAAGGTCATGGAATAATACTCAGATATCTTATCCTCACCTACCGGGGTACCTCTGCACTGTCAAGTCAAGCACCCCATCGATCTGACCTCCAACACATCGCTTCCCAATGGGCCAATATTTCATCGCTCTTTGTTAGAGAATGAGGAGATCAAACGATAGATCCAAGAACTACTCCACAAGGGGCACATCCATCCCATCTCATCACCTTGTAGGAGTCCAATCGTGATGGTACAGAAGAAATATGGAACCTGATGACTCTGCATTGATTACCGAGCTCTAAATAAAATCACAGTCATAAACTGGTACCTGATTCACCGAATCGATGACCTCCTTGATCAACTCACAGGGGCCAAATACTTCAGTAAGATTGATCTGAATTTTGGCTACCACTAGTTCCCGATAGAAAAGACAGATGTATGGAAGACCACCTTGAAGTCAAAGGAATACCTTTTTGAATGGTTGTTCATGCCCTTTGGTTTGACAAATGCTCCATCCACTTTCATGAGGATGATGGATGATATCTTACGACCATTCACCAATACTTTTGTAGTGGTGTATCTGGATGACAGTCTCATTTACAACAAGACATGGGCCGAAAACTTGCATCATATTCAATAGGTTCTACACACCATGGGGCAACACAATCTATACACCAACTTGGAAAAAATCTCCTTTGTCATGGATAGGGTCCATTACCTGGGCTATATCGTTGATCAACATGGCGTACATGTGTATCCAACCAAGATCCAAGTCATCCATGACTGACCAGCCCCAACCACACTCACTGAGATTCAGAGCTTCTTGGGCCTTGCCAATTTCTACCACAGGTTCGTGTTTGGATTCTCCCATATTGCATGGGCCCTCAGCCAAATAACCAGTGGTGGTGGTAAGGCTAAGTTTGCATGGGGTCAGTCCCAACAACAAGAATTCTATGATTTGAAACAAAGCTTGTGCTCATCCCCAGTACTTACACTATCAGACCTGCAACAACCCTTTGAGATCTATACAGATGCTTCAGACTATGTTGTGGGTGTTGTTCTCAATCAACACGACCACCTTGTTTCCTATCATAGTGAGACACTATCAAATGTTGTCCATAAGTACCCTACTTATGATAAAAAAATTTACTCCATTGTGCAAGTCTATCGCCATTGGAGACAATCATCCACACTGAACAGAATCCATTGTAGTTCATGAAGGCACAACGGAAATTGCAGAATGAACACCATCAAAAGTGGTCCACATACTTGCAGGAATTCCACCTCAATATCAAGTATAAAACATGAAGCACCGATCGCGTCGCTGATTGCCTCAGCAAACTACCAATCATGACACTCTTCACGGTGCCAGACTCTTGTGGCCATGAGACCTTTGGATGCCCCCAACTCTATGAGACAGACCCAAACTTTGCCACCACCTACCAAATGTTGGGTGAAAACGTAGTTGTCGATAATTTCCATCTTCAGGATGGGTTGTTGTGTCATCCGGGCCATATCCATGTTCCATCAAGAGAGAGACCAAAGTTGATATAGGAAGCCCACTACAATCAGGTGGCACGACACTTCGGGTTCGAAAAGACAATGGTGATGCTACAAAAACATTTCTATTAGTCGAAACGTTGATAGGAGGTTAGCAAGTATATCAGGTCCTGCAATGCCTGCACTATTTCTAAACCAACCACTAAGAAACAGGGCTTGTAGACTCCTCTTTCTACTCCTAATAGGCCATGGGAATCCATCTCAATGGACTACATGATGGGCCTCCCGTCCACCAAGTGTGGAAGTGATTGTGATTTTGCGGTTGTTGATCGTTTTTCTAAGGTGGCGATTCTAGTTTCCTGCAGGAACAACATCACAATAGAGGCCAATGTCGAGCTCTTCTTTGAACGAGTCTGGGTACATTTTGGAATCCCACAAACCATTGTCTCGGATCGGGATAGTTGATTTCTCAACACATTTTGTTCGAGCCTCTGGTCACTGCTAGACACCAAGCTCACTAGATCCACAGCCTTCCACCCCGAGACAGATGGAAAAACCAAGGTCACAAATCAAATGATTGTGCATATCCTTCGCATGTATAATTTCAAGCACCCTTGCACATGGGATGAGAGTTTTCCCTATGTCCAACATAGCTACAACTGATCCCTTCATAGCTCAACCAACCACATCCCCTTTCAGGTGGGGTTGGGATTCCAACCATTGGATCCCATAGATGTTTCACTTCCCCTTGCAATCACCTTGACCGACTCATCTCCTACGCCAACTGAATCTTACAAAGTCACCCAATTCATTGAGCGGATCCAACACATCCACCAACAAGTTCAAGATATACTACAGAAGTCCAATGACAAGTACAAGCAGTGCCATGATCAACATCGGGCGCCACATAAGTTTCAGGTGGGCAGCAAATTTTGGTCGCACTTGCAGAAAGAACGCCTTACATGACCCATCAAAAGCTTCACCCACTACGTTATGGGGTGTACACCATCACCAAGGCCGTGAGGGATAATGCTTTTGAGCTCAACATTCCTCCTTTCCTTGGTCTTCACCCAGTGTTCAACGTAGATCTTCTTCCCCCTTATTTCCCACCATTATTGGCCAGGTAAGTTGTTCGTCAAGTCGGGCATTAGCGTGAATATTACAGAATTGAAGTTGTCTAGCTTTTTGAAGTCTTCGAGAATTGAGAGAGTTGTTATGGTTTTACATAGTCGCGTTTAAATAAGAAAATTTTAAGTTCAATATTTAAGAACCTGATTTAAAAGAACATGAAAAATATGAAGTTGAATACAAAAGTTCCAAATTACTGGGTCCAATTTCACCTTTCATCGAATAGCAAAATCGAATAGCAATAGGAAATTGGACAAATTTCAATCCTTCTGTCGGCATCCGATCGAAGAATTCCAATGGAAATATTCATTTCCGAAGTCCCACACGATTGCATTTGAAAACAAAGAGGTGTAAGTACCACTCGTTTTCTTCTCACTCAATTTTCTTTTTGCATGTCTTTTTGTTTTTGTAAAAGTTGAGGAAATGTCCAAAATTCACTTGTAAGTTGAAATGAACTATTTTTAAGATTAGTTTTCAGAGGTAGCCTATTATTAAAAATGAAGGTTGTGGAGAAGAAGGAAATTCAATAGAGAGGAGAGATAATGATGAAATGAATAATGGTAATAGTAAAGATGAAATCTCAACAAAACAATTGACTTCATGATTGGAGGAGAATAAGACATTGAGTTTATTTCATTATGGGTGAATATTGTTGTTGAGCTATGGTCATCTACTTTATTGGATGCAATAAGATATTGAGTATATCTCATAAAAAGTGAAAATTGTTGTTGAGCCATAACCATGTATAAATTTCCTACTAACTAGTAACAATACACCAAATCTGTGTATATCTCACTATTTTGTAATCATTTTCTTCCTTAATAAAATCCCCATCTGCTTTTTCAATTTGAGGTTTCCATGAAAAAGTTGTCCATTGCACATTTGAACTCTTTATCTTATCTTATGAAATTTCTACATGCTTGAATGTTCTTGTTTAAATCTTGTTTGGACATCGTGTTTTAAATCTTATTTGGAAATTGTGTTACCAAAAAAGCTCTCCAATTTGTTCGATGGAAAGATGGTTAAATGTATTCACTCTCATTAGCTCATTTTGACTCCTAACATTAAGTCAAACAAGCACAAACATTTGCTTGTTGTGTACCAACCACATTGATTGCTCATTTGCTCTATTTAAGGAAATTGACTCGCATAATCCTTATGTGGATCATTCACTTACAACCATCAATGCATCAGATTTTTGAATTGGATATATTGTTAGATTCCGTGTTGGATCTGGCATTTAAATAAATAGAGTATGTTTTCTTCTTGTCATAACAAAATTGCAAAGTAAACTTGTTTTCTTCTTGGCATTGGTTTTGACAACACAACCAAGTAAACCAAGATTTGTAACTACATGCGGCGCACTAGATACCATTCATGTTCAATAGAGAAGTTAAAATTCTAGATTGTACTATGTTTAAAGTTTAAATTGATAATGAATTCAAATTGCATAAACATTGATTTTTTTATATATATAAAGAATCTATGTTGACCAAACAAAGAGACCATATGTCTATTATTTACTAATTATATATGTATAATATTATTTAATGTAAGCTTTCACACTTAGTAAATTTTAACTTTTAATGTAATTTTTATTATTTATGATAAGTGTTTTATATTTGATATTGGATTAATATTAATATTGTATAGTAATATTATACAATTTCATGATATTTAATAAATTATTCATGTCATACACATTTATATTGAATAAAAATGAATAACCAAAAAAAATGAAATTATTAAATTAGTAATAAATATAATGCTTAAATAAAATTAATAAAAAATATATTAATATAATAATTATGAAATCATTAAAATAACAATAAATATAATAATTATGAAACTACTAAACTATAATAAAATATACATTAATAATAATTATCATAATTAAATACACTACAAATTAATAGCATTTAATGACCGATTAAAGTAGCAAATATGTTGCATATAGATGATAATCAATGATTCATTAAACTAGAAAATATAATAAAAAATTATAGTAATTAATGATCCATTCCAAAAATATATTATCAATTAGCAATAAATAATGATTAATTAAACTACAAGTTGATGGTAATTAAAGACAAGTTAAGTTACTAAATATACTACAAGTTGAATTAGGTCAACCAATAAACTACTAAACTAAATACAATTAAAATTTAATCATTGTATAAAGTAGTACAAACACAATGTACTCTTTGTCACCATGCAATAAATAGTATTTTATGTACATGTTGAGTCAACAAAATATCTATATAATCAATTCTTGCATGTATTAATTATAGTTGTTTATTTTGAACTTCTATATAAGTTAGTTTACCACAAATATAAGCTTTTATTAACCAGTTATATAATACGTTAGTGGAAGTATTAATTATAGTTGTTTATCTTGAATTTTTATATGAGTTAATTTACCCCAGGCTTCTATTGACATATTTACCTAGCTAAAAGCATAAATATAAACAAAGATGTAAAAAACCGAGACAAGGAAACCTACTTTACTAGAGGCAAGATAAGGTTGGGTACTAGGCCCACCTCACAATAAGGGAGAATGGCCTCCTCATAATGATTGGTATATATCACCTTTCATTATGGAAGGAATAAGGAAACGAAGAGCACTCTCATAGGAATCGATCTCTATACTTATATTTCAACCGATATTTATTGCCTTTGAAAAATAGAAGAGAGTCCATAGAAAATATCGGAGGCCGTACAAAGACCATGTACCAAACCATCAAGGGATCATTTATGGCCTTCTAACTCGCCTTCCTTCAAGAGAGGGATCGTTTCTTGCCTCATGACCAAAGGGAAGCTGATTTTAGTTGAAAACTTAGGATATAATGCTATTGAATCATAGGATTTATACCCTCGACAAAAATTAACGTAAAATTGTTTCGTTATTCCATGCCTCCTATTTTAAAGGAACCTGTCTGAAAATGTTACGAAAACTTCAATGAAAACACAAGAACAGACTACTAAGAACTTGGTTCATGTTATAGAAGGTTCTCTTGAAACTCAAGGAAAAATATAATAGAGAATAACACCTCGAATATAGATTGACGGGTTCTACAAGCGCTTACACCTAGATTCTTTCACTTTCTTCAATGAAATCGTAAAGTGTCTTAGATAGCTTGAGAAGGTCCTTCTTCCTTGAAATGAAGCCCCGAGTGATCTCGTTATGTGGTTGGAGTAATTGATCCATTGAATTATTGGAAAGAAATGACAATGCCTTATTAAAGGATGAGCCTTGTCCGGTTTGATGTGCCCATGACACCGTAGAGACCACCCTCACTTTAGTTGTAGCTTGGTTTCATCGATGAGATTCTTGGTCTCTATAACCTAAATAGAAAAGTGACATGGAATGTATCATTATATACTTAGTTATCTATTTAATGTTTTTTCGGTGGAAAATTTTGAAGAATTGGCTTGCACGACCTATTTTAAGGGCAAGTCCTGGTTTGGTGATCTAGGATCTGGAAACCTTAAGAGTCAATTTGAGGCATAAAACAACACCATTTGAGGGAAAACATTTGATGAGGTTAGCTCATGCAACACTAACATTGTTTTATACATCGTAAGCTTTTGAATGGTGCAAAAATCACCTTAATCTGAGTTCATATGCGAAAGTTATGCCTCCTGCAAGTTGACCTACTTTGTTGACCACCA
>ML785791.1:498329-519040 GCA_009831015.1 Picea engelmannii | reverse complement strand
CAACTTCAGTAACTTAAATTTATCAATGAATAATGATTTCATGGCCGAATGAAATAAACACATAGTTTAACAAATTACCTGGTTCTGATGCTAATTTTTGTTGTCTTCCTGCCTTGTTGCTTCCTTCCTGCTACCTGATCCACAGACCAACCCAGCCACAAACAAATAATAACTGCCCAAACCTACTCTCCTCCCTGCCAACTAGGAAAACTACCTAGCTACAGGATATCTATGGATATCCTGGCCCCCATGCCCAAAACCTCCAGCAACCCAGTGCCTCAACTGATCAAAAGTGCCATCGCGAGAATTCTATTTCTCCCTGCAAATCTCACAGTCCTCCCCAAATCCATCCTCTGTCTCCTGTTGAATGTCTCCTATCGAATGTCTCTTGTCGAATGTCCCTCACGTAAACCTCTCCCCCTTCCTTATTCCTCCTTCACCGACCATGCMTTTACTCCCTTACCTGCCCTCGTCCMTGTCCCTGATCCTCCCTTTAATGTTTTATCTTCTCGGGATTAACAGGTTATCCCTTGTTGGGTAYGTAACCATTTTATAACATATATCCTTGATCTCTTAAATTTATTTCTCATGTCATTAAATGTAATTTGTAGTTAAATATATAATTAATTAATCACTATTATAACCTTTAATTAATTAATAATTTACTTAATTAATATCATTAGATCAATCTTCATTTAATTGATACCTTGTTAAGACAATTAATCTCCTAATTATTTTTACTTTATAATTCTTAAACATTTATCCAACTAGGGTCATTACAGATATAGAGGAATGAAAGATGATTTAGGTGATTCTATAGTAGTCATTTAGGCCACAATGTCCATTGCAACTCCATAGTGAGTGTCTCTTTCTTTGTATTTGTATTTCATTTAATAATAATAAAAAAACAAGAGTAGACCATAGGCCTAACCCTGGTGAACATACTATTGGGCAATGAAGAACACCCAAAATTCCTAATCACTATGGGGAACCAACATCTTTCATTTGAGGGCAAGGCCAAACCGTATTAATCAACCCGATCTATGCTTTCATCTTGTCTCGTTTATTACTTAGTTATATTTTTGTTTTTCTTATACCTAGCTTCACAAGTCAAGAGAAACCATTCATACACAAGTGCAAAATAAGCATGTGTGTGGGTGGCCAAACCTTCCTAATACCCAAAAGACTTATTTACAATAAATAGAACAATAGTGTGTTGATCCAAACACTTGTGACACATAAAGAAAGTTTACATAAAGGATCTTTTTCTCTCTTACAAAGAACCTGTGTGAAGACCATACAACTAATAATTGGTCAGCTTCCTTCATGCACTCTTCCTTCATTGCATCCGTCTAAATGAAATTCCTTCATAATTTGTCTCCGCAATTCCTTTGGTTCTGCCTTAGTGCATTTTCCCTCTTTCTCAGTTTAGAATTTTCCTTTGCCTCAGATTGGAATGAACTTCCTTTCGCTACCATAGTTCATTTGTTCCAACAAATTCCTTCAAGATAGACATGCCCAAACCTACTCTTTAGTTCTTCCTCCCCAAGGCATCTCAAGTTACCCTATAGGCTCTACTTGGATCCTTGGGGTGAGCTCGCCCCCTTCTTGGTCGGAAACTCTCAATCTACGATTATGAAATAATGTATCCAAATCCAACCTTGCCTCGTTGGATGAATTTCCAAATGGTTCGCTCGCTTAGTTATATAAGCGCATGGCCTTGCTAAGTGATGTGTCCATTGAACCCAGAGAAACCCACCCATTGGACTTGTCCACTTTTAATTGTTGAGATAACTTGACAAAGAGCATGTTCCTTTTGCCTGGGCATGCTCTAACTTAGTCGACCCATCATTTTTTGTTTTTGGGTGCCCAAGTCATATTGGAACTCATTTGTTCTTTCCTTCATCATTTGATCAAGTGCATCCTAAGGGATCTGAGCTTCGCATATTTCATTCTTCGTTCAATTATATGGGTGCTCATGCTGTCAAAGCATCCATCGTATTCAACTGTTCCAACTTTTGGTGGGGCGTCCATGGCTTCCATGGGGCATCCACCTTCATTTAACCATCTGTTTCTTCGGTGGGATGCCCATAGCTTCTATGGGGAACCCACCTAGCTCACTTCTTTCTTTAAGTCACCATGTTGACCATCTTGACCTTTGTCGCAAGTATTCTTGGTGAAGACGTCTTTGGCACGGTGTACGCCCAAATATCTCGTCTTTTCCATATAGGAAATATTTTTTGTTCATCAACCAAACCGAGAGCTCTCTTTATGAACTCATCCATCCAAGCCTTCAGTGGAGGGGTGCACATGCATGAGTCAAGTCTTACACCCTCCCCCACTCAAATTCATTTTCGTTATGACAATCCCAACATACTTCATATGTTTTGATCACCAATGACATTTGTCTGTTTCTCTACTGCGATCACAACTTCTACCGCAACCTCAACCAGAACAAAAAAATAAATCTAAGTGATAAAATTCAATGGCTTTATGCTACATTTGTACTTCCACCATTTTTCTCATGAATATGTGCATTGTGTGTTGATTTTTCTATGATAAAGGTTAAGCATGAAGTTCATTCCATTTTACCATTTGACTTAACCATAACCATTAATGTTGCAGCAACCAATATCACAAGAAGAAACAGTATGCAGAAGAACACAAGAACTATCCTGGGAAACCCTTCTCAACAAGGGAAGAAAACCCAACCAAATCATTTTCTATATTCTTCCAGAGAAATACCTTCACCACCAATAAACAAAACTATCACACAAGAGGGTTCTCAAACCCTAGAAGACTAGCACCCAAGAGAGGTGTGCACTTTTCCCAAGAACTTGTACTTGCTGAAATTTCCAAACTCACATGAAAGGTATGATTCCTCATTGGGGATTTTACCTTTACTTATACTAAACTGAAATTGTCAATAGAAGTGTCTATTGGAACAATAGGGTTGACCTCTCTATCTCATAATATAATTAATATTTACCAGATTATTTATCTTTTACATTAATTATCAACTACATTAAGGTGGGGCCGACCTGTACCCTTTAAATTACAATTAGGGTTATAGGCATGTCTGAATATTGAACAATATAGCAAGGGATATCATACACCCACTAGTGCTCATCCACTAGGGGCACATCCTTATGGATGTCCATATATCTTGGCTCACTGCATTACACAGTAGAACCACTTCTACTGCTCAACCACTAGGATCACGCTCACCTGTGCTCATCGACAGGCACGTCCACTCGACATATATTCTTTCCCACTTTACACAGGAGAGTCATCTAGATTTTCTCATCAAATATCTACTCAGAGGAGTCTAATACATCATCTTCATTTATGTTGTCGTGACGATGCACCCAAAACTTTGCGATTTCACATGTTCACCTTGTGCTCAACCACAAGCACGTCTAGCTCTGCAGATATCCTTTCTCACTGCATTACATAGGAGAACCATATGGAGTTCTTATCAAATATTTGTAAGGAGGAGGCCATCTCTTCATTCCAGATCTGTCTCAGATAAGAACCACGCACCCCTCTCAGGGGCTTTCTCTCAGGTTTGTAAGATGGAGAATGTCTCACGTAGATGCAATCATCGACACTCCCTCTCAGCTAGGGAGGAATTCTTCATCATGCAAAGTCTCACACAGATGTACTTTGAAATTTGTCTTGGTTGGAGTCATCAACACTCCCTATCAACTAGGGAGGCATTTTTCACCAAGTTAATTTGGTGAAGATGTCTGCAATATGCTCATGTGTAGGAAGGTATTGCATGTGTACTATTTTACTCTACATCATATCTCTGATATAAATATATTTCATCTCATCGTGTTTTGATCCATCAAGAAACATTGGGTTCTCAAAGATATTTACACACAACTCTTGGTTATCATCATAGGATCCATATCATGGTCAAGTAAATTTGTCAGAAGCTTGTGAATCCATATAGCTTCTCACATTTGATGCTATATACTCTTCTTTTATGGTACTCAAGGCCACATATTTTTGTTTCCTGCTGCATCAGGAAATCATGGAAAACTTCATGGTAAAACAACAACTAGATGTGCATCCATTTGGCCTCTACATTGTAAGCCCTAGTGACTTCTTCTTCCATAAAAATCTCCAAATAATTTGGGGGTCTATGTGAATAACCTTACAAGTTGTCTTCGAGTTTTGAAACCTTCTGGTATCTGCAATTTCAAATGGGTGAACTTGGCCCTTATCAAAACCCTATGAAGTCATCATGTTGTCGATTATGAATAACTTTCATCCTGCAAATCAAACACCTGGAAAATAGTTTAATTAGATAAGGTGTAATGAAACACGGGCTAGGCATTGTGTGATGGGTTGTATATTGCATGGCTTGGTATGTTTGCGTGGCATATGGACTCGACTTACATTGGTGGAATGGCTATAACTTAAACCATGATTTGGCTCATATGTGAATTTTGAATATGAACTAGGGATTAGGCTTTGGTTTTAGAATCATTTCAAGCATTCACCATTTCATATTTTATTCTAATAACAAAATCAATGCAAATTAATAGGAGAGAATCAAAGGATGCTAGGCTAAAGTGATCAATTAAAATATGGATGAAGGTGGAGGATAAGACGTTGGACAAAGGATAAGAAGGAAAATGAGTGAAACAAAGGGAGAGAGACAGATAAAAATGCTCTCAAAAACCCATTTTATTTTGATTGCTAACATGATCGATAGATCATCAACAATGGAATGAAGAAAGCAAGAACATAAGAAAGTCATATTACTTGGTTTCATCACATGTGAAGTCTTTAAATGAAAAATCTTTGAGGACAAATATTTTTGAAGGAGGGTACTATGTTATGACCCAAGAGGGGCATATATATGGCTAAATGTATATGATATGAACCCAAGGGGGTGGGGCATATAGGGGCCTAAATTTACATGTAATGTGTAAATACATATGTAATAGGGCCAACCTAGTGATAAAGGGGCCTCATGTTCAAGTGTGTATAGTTATATATAAGATATAATGTGTTCATTATTGACATGTGAATTGTGAAGTATGAAAGGTATTTGGTTATTTGGAGGCGGTTCCCCTATTCTTTAAGGAGTTATTGTGTAACTTATCTATATTGGAGTTGTGTTGCATGTTGAAATTCTGTACATGGTGTGTACTTATGTTATTTTATGATATTTTGAGCATTTGGATGACAACATTTGGTATTAGAGCTCAAGGTCTTGGGGTTTCACTGCTACATCTGAGACACCTTGGAACTTTTGCTATAAATTGTGTTCTACGGAGTTTCAGAAGGAAACCCTTGGAGAATATTTATCATATGGATCAAGGTACATTGGGTTCCAATTTCATCTCCCAAGGCATTATACTTGCGGAGATATAGACTGTGTAAGATAGGGTTCTGGAATCATCTTGAATTTAGTCATCGCATAAGTTTTACTATAAACCTTCTTATGTAATGTTTCAGGCACTGAAATATAGAGGATATTCATATAAATTATCATGGTATATGTGATAAAAATTTAAGCTTCTGGGTCATCATAATTGAGTAGATACTCCCTATGGAAGATAGGGTATCTGACTAGTCCTATTGACTAATCTCAAACATGTGTTCTGGGTAAAACAACCATAACTTATTCATAGATAATCCAAATTGAGTGAGACCAGTTGCATTTAATATTTCACAAGCCATAGCATTTTTTTTACAATGTTCATACTTTAATATCAATTATTGTGCAAAAGGAACACTGTACAAGTTCTCTCTACCAGAAAGGCCAACAATCAACAAGATGTGGGGAAGTTATCGTAACTTCCACTTGGCACATCCAATTTTGGTCATACCTATGAAATTGTAGATAAGAAATTTCAGAGTAATACAGGTCACAATTTCAAACTGATAAGGGATGAAATTGCAGAGATACATCATAAGTAAGCTCATCCAAGAGGACAAACTCCAAATCAGGGTTTCAAAGACCTCAATTAAGAATCAATGAAAATACCATATTTATAGGAGATGAAGATAAAGATGAAATAAATCCTATGGAATGGTTGATGTTGGTAAAATAATATAATATGACTCCTAGGAAAGCAAGAGATTATATTTTTGATGAATCTTGGAAGTGGTGGATGAGTGTTGATGAAAATACTAGATGGCACTGCACATGGGAAGAATTTGAAAAATTCTTTTCAGATAAATGGATTAGGGATACAAAAATGAAGGAAATGTATAGAATTCAAGATGAATTAAAATAAACAACTAAAGATATTAATAACAAGGGTGAGGATCTATCTAAGATAATATCCCTTAATGAATCATTCATTAAGGAGGTTAAGAACCTAAAGCAAGAAAAGACTAGCAAAGGCAAGTGGGAAAAAATGAATCAAGAGAAGATTTGAAAAAGAAAGATGAAGATATATGTAGATTACGAAGCCATAATAAAAAACTATTGGATGAGGTTAAGATATTGAAAGAAGAAAATAAGAATTGTCAAAATAAAGAAGAAATAAGAATCTTGGATGAAGAATCTACCAAAAGACTGCAAGAGGAAATTTGCAAGAACGTTGAGGAATCCTTAAATACGGATGAGGTAAAGTTAGAAATGTAAGACAAAATTGAAGAAGGATGTCATAATTTGTTAGATGGGATCATGGTGCAGACCCTTCCCCTCTGGAGCTGCGTGACCACTCGGTCTAGGATCATTTCAAACACCTGAGTCGAATTGACTCTTCAACTCCCTTCTGGAACCCAATAAACTTTATTGCATGTCCCTCTTTCTCCAAAGTGTGGGTTCTCTTAACCGAGCGAATCTCTTCTTGGCCCTTTGAAGAAATTTGGTGGTGACACTCATCCTCCATGTCAGGCCCTTTCTATCACGTGAACTCAGGCTATGTCCCAGGGCTCAGCCACAAAAGGGCTTCAGGCTTTGACTTGTCCCACGACAATTAACTCTTACGTCCTCAAATCGACGAACTCAAATGGTGCAAGGATCAACAGTCCTTGTCCCCCCTTCTCATCGATGACAATGGTCTATTTAGACTTTGGCCTTTGGGAGTCTCTCGCTATCCTCCTCGGATGTCCCTTGGAGTACTACTCCTTCGAATCATGCAGATCGCTTCCACGCGTCCCTTCCAGATCTAACGGTCTAGATTCAAACCGCTCTTCGCAACTTCATGAAGATTGTTTTTTTCTCTTGGAAAAACTCTCGGAGCTCCAACTCCCGGATCTCCCGATATCTTGAAACCTATCTCCTTGCGACGATGGACGATTTCACGGTCTTCAGGAATTTGGCAAGTCCTCAACCCTCTTGCACACTTAGTACAATTTCTTCCCAAGACTTAGACTATTCTCTGCCTTTCCTCTGAACTCCTTACAAAGTTCTGCACTAGTCCTTCTGATATTTTGCTTAGCTTGAAGCCTTCGAGGTTCTTAGTTCCTCTACGTCCTTCAGTGGAATGTCTAGTTCCCTCCTTAAAAATTAGTGCCCTTCCTCCTGATCTTGTAAGATGAACTTACAGTATCCTTGGCACACTCCTTGCGCTCGGATAAGCCTTCTGACGAATTCTCCATAAGCCCTTCCAGAAGTTTGAAGGAATCTCCTTTACTTGGTCGATGCACTCTTGCAAAGCCTTCCTTCCTCAAAGTATTCAACAACCTTGGGGTTCTCTCAACACTTCCAACACTCTAGAATGTGTTGTTCCTGTGCACACTCACACTTTCTCTATGCTCTCCTGGCAGAGTAGTACATAGTATTCAGTAAGTCTACATTGTGATTTCTCTCACACAATATTTCTTCCCAAGGTATTCATCAACCTTGAAATTATCCTCCGAGTCTTTGAATTCTCCTAGTGTTCCCTCCTGGCAACTTCTCTTCTAACTTGAATGAGTTCAGATACACACTCCTTGCGTCGGTTCATGGAGTTTCCACCCTCTACCGCGCACTCCTTGCACTTAGCCTAGAGAACCATAACTAATCCAACACACTCACAGATAGAAGATTATGATTCTATCCCTACAGACTATTTCTAACATACATCTACAGCTCAAACACATATGAATGACATTCACATTTAAACATCCATTACACAAAAATCAACAAACAGGAAAATATGTTTTTTTTCTATTAATGGTGGAATGTTCATTAGAATATGTGAGTCTGGATTATGATTGAGTCTTGTCCTTCTCTCTATCCTCTATCTCTTATATGATACTTACTCTACTGGAAACAATATAAGAGTTTTATACAAGAGGGGCTTGACGAGCTTTCCTCCAAGCTAAGCTAGTGGTGTCTAATCACCATTCAAAATGCCAGATTAATGAGACATATTACAATGATGGAAATATGATTTGAATCAAATGAAGATCCCTCCTACCTTCAACCACTTAACGGTGACCTCATATACATCTTTTTCAAAGGCACAAATTGGCTCTACCAACCTGTTAACATTAATTTCCTTAATCACGATTTAGATTTTCGAAGGCAAAATGAGAGGGTGATGCCTCTCCCTTCCTTGAATGCACACCACTTGTGCTAATTAGCTAGTGCATGCTGAGGTGGAGTGATGCTCCTGCATCATACTCCATGACTAAGAAAATTCATGAGCTCCTGATCATGATCTCCCCAGCTCTGTTGAAATCCTCCTAGATCCCAAACTTTCTCCTGGATATTTCCTCTTGCTCCTCTGTTTCGCTGCTGCTTCTGAATCATCCCTGCTGCTCATGCAGGTTATTTTATGTCCAACTTCTCCTTGCTTACCACTTCTTCTACTAACCTCAACATCATCCTCCTTATCTCCTCTATGACTTCTTCCAACTACTTCATTGGCTGGTTTTCCTTGTGCAGTCTGCTCAGCTACAACCTTTCATGATTCTCTATGGGTGTATCATCATGATCTCCCATGCTACTTTCATCCCTTGTGACATTGACTGGACACTCTGCTACAGATTCCAATTCCACAATATCACCACTGAACTATTGTTCAAATACCTCCTCTAATAGACTAACCCCTATCATTTCCTTGACTGATCACATTTCAACTTCCTCCAGTAGTAACTCGTGCTAGTATGTCTCCTCTAGCATGACTATCTTGTGGTAGCCACCTTCTGGTTCCAAACTATCCAACCAATCCTCCAGTGCCTTTAACTCCATCTCCCATTGAGTGAGTAACTCAAATAGGTCTTTCTCTTCTGTTGGGACAAACCTCAGTGTCCTCTCCTTATCCTTCATGACAGTCTCCACTCGTTGTCCTTCTATTGCATCTGCAACACCTATGATAACCTCTCCTCAATTGCTTGGCAGGAATATATGGATTCCCCCAATGACATGAAAGCTCCTATGATCCTTCTCCTCTATGATGGAATTTTCCAACTTGTCATCATATTCATTCACATGTCTTGCAGCTTTGCATGAATATTCATATGGATGAGGCCTTTCTTCATCCTCTCCATCTGTCAACACCCCCTGTTGACATGAAATCTCACCTGAGCTCATATTTTCTCCCTTTCCCACTTGGAAATTCATGATGTCTCCTCTGCCCTCCTGGAATTTTATGAGATCAACTGATCCCTTCACATTGTCGACCTAGAAACCTACGAGACCTCTCCCAGATTTCTTTTCCTCACCATTGAGGTTTTTGGCATATCTCAACCACCTTTTTAACACCTGTTGCTACCTTCTGGCCAACAAATTTCAAACATGCCACTTAGCTATCCTTTTCAAAGTCCACTTGTACCTCCAACGTACCTTTTCTTTCTGCTACATATTAAATTCTAGCTTCTCCATCTCCGCTTGGATCTCACTGATATCCTTGTCCATCTCTGCTTTTCTTTTCTACAAACAGTCTGCTCCTTGACCACACTTATGACCTCCAATGACCATCTTACTTCACCTACAAACTACCTGGATGTTTACCATCTGTTGTGCATCTTGTAATAGTTTCCACAGAGTATCACACTCTATCTCCCTTGCCTACATAAATCAATTATATGCTCTGATACCACCTGGTGCAGACCCTCCCCCTCTAGGGTTTCGCGAACTCCCGGTCTAGGATCGTTTCAAACACCTCAACCGAATTGACTCTTCGACTCCCTTTTGGAATCCGATAAACTTTATCACAGGTCCCTCTTTCTCTAAAGTGTGGGTTCTCTTAACCTTGTGAATCTCTTCTTGTCCCTTTGAAGAAAGTTGGTGGTGGCACTCGTCCTCTGTGCCAGGCCATTTCTATCATGTGACCTCGGGCTGTGTCCCAGGGCTCAACCACAAAAGTGCTTCAGGCTTCTAACTTCAACTTGTCCCATGACAACCAACTCTTATGTTCTTGAATCGACGAACTCAAATGGTGCGAGGATCAACGGTCCCCATCCCCCCTTCTGATCAACAACTGCGATCTATTCAAACTCTGGCCTTTGGGAGTCTCTCGCTATCCTCCTTAGATTTTCCCTAGAGTACTACTCCTCTGAATCGTGTGGATTGCTTCCATGTGTCCCTTCCATATCTAACGACCTGGATTCAAACCACTCTTCATGACTTCACGAATATTTTTGTTTACTCTTGGAAAAACTCCTGGATATTATGATCTCTTGCCACCTGTCTCTTGCTGACAATGGATGATTTCATGGTCTTCGGGACTTCGAAAATTCCTCAACCCTCTTGCACACTTTCTACAATTTATGCCTGAGAATTAGATTGTTCTTGACCTTTCCTCTTCACTCCTTGGAAAGTTCTGCACTATTCCTTCTGATATTTTTCTTGGCTTGAAACCTTCGAGGTTCTCAGTTCCTCTGCATCCTTCAGTGGACTATCTAGTGCCTTCCTGGAAAATTTTAATATGAGCTTGCAGTATCCTTGGCACACTCATTGCACTCAGCTAAGCCTTTTGATGGCTTCTCCCTGAGCCCTTCTAGAAGTCATAAGGAATCTCCTTTCCTTGGTCGATGCACTCTTGTAAAGCCTTCCTTCCTCAGAGTATTCAACAACCTTGGGTTTCTCTAAAAACTTCCAACACTCCAAAATGTGTTTTTCTTGTGCACACTTGCACTTTCTCTATGCCCTCTTGGCAGAGTAGTATAGAGTATTCAGTAACTCTGCACTGTGCTTTCTCCCACACAGTCTTTTTTCCCAAGGTATTAAACAACCTTGAAATTCTCCTTTGAGTCTGTGAATTATCCTGGTGTTCCCTACTGACAACTTCTCTTCTGAATCGAATGAGTTCAGACATGCTCTCCTTGCATCAGCTCACAAAGTTTCCACCCTCTGTCGCACACTCCTTGCACTTAGACTCGAGAACTATAACTAATCCAACACACTCATAGATATAAGATTATGCTTCTATACCTGTAGATGATTTCTAACATACATATACAACTCAAACACATACAAATGGCATTCACATTTAAACATCCATTACACAGAAATTAACAAAGAGGAAAATCTGTCTTTTTTCTATTAATGGTGGAATGCTCATTAAAATATGTGAGTTCAGACTACGACTGAGTCTCAACCCTCTCTCTATCCTCTATATTTTATATGCTACTTACTCTACCGACAATAATACAAGAGTTTTGTACAAGAGGGGCTCGACGAGCTTCCCTCCAAGCTAAGCTAGTGGTGTCTAATCACCATTCAAAATGCCTGACTAATGAGGCATATTGCAATGATGGAAATCTGATATGAATGAGATGAAAATCCCTACTACCATCAACCACTTAATGGTGACCTCATCTATATCTTGTGCGAAGGCACAACTTGGCTCTACCAACCTGTCAGCATTAATTTCCTTAATCGCGATTTAGATTTTCGAAGGAAAAATGAGAGAGTGGATCCTCTCCCTTCCTTGAATATGCACCACTAGTGCTAATTAGTTGGTGCGTACTGAGGTGGAGCGATGCTCCTGCATCAAATCACATTTCAACTTCAAAAGGAGAAAGAAGTCAAGATTCAAGAAGGTCAACAAAATATACTTGAAGAAGTTGAACTCCATCTAGAGGATGTAAATGCCAAATATGATGGTATTATATCAAAGGCTAGAGTAATCAAAGATCAAGAAAATATGATCGAGGATTCCATTATCGCTGAAAATAAGATAGATGAAATGCATGTGTAGAATGAAGGACGACCATCAAATGTGAAACTGTATCGACACCCTCATTACCAAGAAACATTTCAAGGAAGACAAGAAGGACGATATTAACATTATGAAGGAAGAATATGGAATAATTTTCAATATTTATGGAACAAGGGATCACCAAACTACTCTTCAACAAGCTATTATCAGAGACCAACAATGAATACAAATTGGAGAAGCTTCAACAAAAATACATGGAATCAATGGAAATAAAATTATTCAACAACTAGACACCAAGGATCAAGACCGAAAAGAATTAATTTTGGATGGATAGATCATCAACAATGGAATGAATAAATAAGTAACATAAGAAAGTCATATTACTTGGTTTCATCACATGTGAAGCCTTTAAATGCAAATCTTTCAGGACAAAGCTTTTTGAAGGAGGGTACTATGTTATGACCCAAGAGGGGCATACATATGGCTAAATGTATATAATATGTCGCATCTTCCTTTCAACTTTCACAAGTGTCGCAAGTTGTTCACAAGTGTTGTAAACATTGTTCAAGCATACTTCCATAATAACGACACTAAGGAGGCACGTAAAAACATCTCATGTACTTGGTTCRGAGAAGGAGAACTGGTTAACTGAGGCTAAGGGACTCTTGACACCTGAAAATATCTCTGAATCAAATGTTCTGGGGGTGAGCGTTCCCCTATATCAGTCTAGGGAGCGCTAGTGCTCCCCTATAAGGCTTTAGGGAGYGTTATAACGCTCCCTTTCCCCCTCTGAAGGAGCGCTATCCACTCTTGGAGCGYTGGCGCTTCCCTCAACCTTCCTAGGGAGTGCTACAATGCTCTAATACCCCTTTTGAAGGAGCGCTGCCTAATCTGAGGCAGTAGTTGGCCCGTTGAGGAGAATAAGGGGAGGATCTTTCAATATTAGAAGGCAATTGCATTCRAATTCTTGATTTCATTAGGAGATCCCTGATCTAAGGAGGAGGTTCCTCAACTTGTTCTAAAAATAACTCAAGAGGTGAAGCTCCTCTTAACCTATATAAGCAGGATCTATAATGGGAAATGTGGAATTACACCAAACTTGTGATCTCATAAGTGGTGCTGGAGCTGATTGAAGGAAGAATTGCTAGAATGAAACCTATGATCTCATAGGAAACACAGAGTCAGCCAAAGGAGAGTGATCAGTGAAGCTGCTGTCATCCAGGTTGTGGATCTTTCGAGAAACGGTTAGATGAAGGGAACTCGACGAAGTTGTCGCATTCGCATCTACGATTGTAAGTATTGTTGTCATTATTCTCATTAATATGACACGCTTGGCCTGTTTCTTTCTAGTTTGTGTCTAATGTTACATGAACTTATCGTTGATAGATATATCTATTTTCAAGATAATATCAATAGAGTAGGAAGTGGTCGTATCTTGTTTGTCTACAGAACTCAGCGAGGAGAAAAGGATCGGAGCGCAACTCGTAGCGTGCAGGGACAAACATCGATAAAAAGGTACTTCTGTTATCCTTCCTTCTCATGTATTAGTTTAGATAGATTTGAAAGGAAGTCAGTGTCCACGTTAAGCATTTTTTGTCTTAGAGTTAAGGTCAAGCTCTTAGAGGTGATCTACCTGTTCGTAGGGAGATTTTCCTACAACAAGGGGGGGGGGGTGTGGGCATATAGGGGCCTAAATGTACATGTAATGTGTAAATACATATGTAATAGGGTCATCCTAGTGATGAAGGGGCCTCATGTGCAAGCGTTAATATCTATATATAAGATATCATGTATTCATTATTGACATGTGAATTGTGAAGTATGAAAGGTATTTGGTTATTTGGAGGGGGTTCCCCTATTCTTTAAGGAGTTATTGTGTAACTTATCCATATTGGAGTTGTGATCCATGTTGACATTCTATACATGGTGTGTAATTCTATTATTTTATGATATTTTGAGCATTTGGATTATAACATTTGGTATCAGAGTTCAAGTTTTTGGGTTTTGCTGCTACATCTGAGACAGCTTGGAATTTTTGCTATAAATTATTTTCTACGAAGTTTTAGAAGGAACTTCTTAGAGGATATTTAGTATACGAATGAAGGTACGTTTTCTTCAAATTTCATCTCTTGAGGCCTTATACTTGCAGAGATATAGACTGTGTAATATAGGGTTCTGGAATCATCCTGAATTTAGTCATTGCATAAGTTTTACTATAAACAATTTTCTATAATGTTTCAGACCTTGAAATAAGGTGGATATTCATAGAAATTATCAAGGTATTTGTGATTACAATTTTAGCTTTTGGGTCATCATAATTGTGTAGATATACCCTGCGGAAGATAGGGTATCTGACTAGTCCTATTGACTAGTCTCAAACATGTGTTCCGAGTAAAACAACCATAAGGTATTCATAGAGAATCCAAATTGAGTGAGACTAGTTGCATTGAATATTTCATAGGACATAGTATTTCTGGTACAAATTTCAGAATTTTATATCAATTATTGTGCAGGGGCACGCTGTACAAGTTCTCCATGTTAATATTATGGTAGTTGTGGGAGGTATTTACCTCCACGTGTAAACCTAACGAGAAAATAATATTATGGGAAGCAAGAAGAAACCCTAATGAGTTGGCTAATAACCCTAGAAGACAAGTCGGTTCAAGAGGATAATTGGTATTAGGTTATTAGCCTTCAAGAGAAGAAAGAGACCATAAGAAATATTATATACTAAGTAAATAGACACCCAGAATGAGAAGTCGGCCCAGAAAGCTAGCCAGAATTAGTATAAATATAGGAGGCTAGTCTTCATTCTGGCAGGTATTCTCAGAAATGTAGAGCTCCCTTGTGCACACTGCAGTTAGCCAGTTTTGTGCGCAAATTTGTAGGAGAGTTATCGTTGCAGCTTCTGCGACTAGCAGATTGAATTTTGGCTTGGACTATCTCTTGGTTATGGTTTGGTCTATTTGATCAACTCTTGTTTGGTGCACTATCCTTGGAGAAAGGTGTGCTACCCTTTGTTTGGATATCTAGCTTAGGGTTTTCTTCCGGAGTGATTCTCTGTCAAGGTTAAGGTGCTCGGAGGGTGGTTTCGGCCTATGGTTGGGTGACAGTAGTGATATTGTCTATGGTAAAGAGAGCACATCCATCATATTCTAACACTCTCTACTGGAAAGACCAACAATTAACAAGGTGTGAGGAAGTTATCATAACTTACACTTGGCACATCCAATTTTGGTCAGACCGGTGACATTGTAGAGAAGAAATTCCAGAGTACTCCAGGTCACAATTTCAGACTGATAAGGGCCGAAATTGCAGATATACATCATAAGTAAGGTTGTCTAGGAGGACAAACTCCAAATTAGGGTTTCAAAGACCTCAATTAAGAATCAATGGAAATACCTAAATTTACAGGAAATGAAGATAAAGATGAAATCAATCCTATGGAATGGTTGAGGTTACTAAAATAATACAATATGAATGCTAGGAAAGAAAGATATTATTTTTTTGATGAATATTGGAAGTGGTGGATGAGTGTTGATCAAAATACTAGATGGCATTGCACATGAGAAGAATTTGAAGAATAAATGGATTAGGGATACAAAAATAAAGGAAATGTATAGAATTCAAGATGAATTAAAAGATTAAAAGGAAGATATTAAGAAGAAGGGTGAGGATCTATCTAAGATAATATCCCTTAATGAATCATTCATTAAGGAGGTTAACAACATAAAGCAAGAAAATACTAGCAAAGGCAAGTGGGAAAAATATGAATCAATAGAAGATTTGAAAAAGAAATATGAAGAGATATGTAGATTACGAAGCCATGATAAAAAACTATTGGATAAGGTTAAGAGATTGAAAGAAAAAAAGAAGAATTGTCAAAATAAATAAGAAATAAAAATCTTGGATGAAGAATCTACAAAAATACTGCAAGAGGAAATTTGCAAGAAAGTTGAGGAATCCTTAAATACGGATGAGGTAAAGCCAGAAATGAAAGCCAAAATTGAAGAAGGACATCATAATTTGTTAGATGGGATCACATTGCAGCTTCAAAAGGAGAAAGAAGACAAGATTCAAGAAGGTCAACATAAGATACTTGAAGAAGTTGAACTCCATCTAGAGGATGTACATGCCAAATATGATGGTATTATCTCGAAGGCTATAGTAATCAAAGACCAAGGAAATATGATTGGGGATTCCATTATCGTTGAAAAGAAGATAGATGAAATGCATGTGCAGAGTGAAGGAAGACTCTCAAATGTGAAACCGTATCGACGCCCTCATTACCAAGAAACATTTCAAGGAAGACAAGAAGGACAATATCAACATTATGATGGAAGAAGATGGAATTCTTGTCAATATTTATGGAACAAGGGATCACCGAACTACTTTTCAACAATCTATTATCAAAGACCAACAACGAATATAGATTGGAGAAGCTTCAACAAAAATACATGAAATCAAGGGAAAGAAAATTATTCAACAACTAAACACCAAGGAATAAGACCGAAAATAACTAATTTTGGATGGATAGATCATCAACAATGGAATGAAGAAATCAGGAACATAATAAATTCATATTACTTGGTTTTATCACATGTGAAGCCTTTAAATGCAAAGCTTTGAGGACAAAGATTTTTGAAGGAGGGTACTATGTTATGACCCAAGAGGGGCATATATATGGCTAAATGTATATGATATGACCCCAAGGGGGTGGGGGTGGGCATATAGGGAACTAAATGTACATGTAATGTGTAAATACATATGTAATAGGGTCAACCTAGTGATAAAGGGGCCTCATGTGCAAGTGTGAATAACTATATATACGAGATCATGTATTCATTATTGCCATGTGAATTGTGAAGTATGAAAGGTATTTGGTTATTTGGAGGGGGTTCCCCTATTCTTTAAGGAGTTATTGTGTAACTTATATATATTGGATTTGTTCTCCATGTTGACATTTTGTACATGGTGTGTACTTCTGTTATTTTATGATATTTTGAGGATTTGGATCATAACATTGATTGTTTGGTTTTGGCTTGTCTTGGTTGGTTTGGCCAAGACTAATAGATCTATTAGGTGTTGGTTTTCCCGGTTTTGAGTTTCCAAGATAAATCACAACGTCTTGTGTTTTTGATATTTTATTTTGTTCCTATATTATGTTATTAATATCTCTCACTTTCTTACAAAACTATTGGAAGATCAATAACTAAATGCAAAGCCGTCCAAGTGTCCCTTTGGGGTTCAAGAAGTGGAATATTTGGGTCATATTGTATCTTTTGAAGGTGTTGTTAGCACTCTATAATTTCTCAGGATGAGGAAGAAATTGACATAGGTAACTATCAAAACCACTTTTGAAGATGGGATCTAGCCCTGCAAGCTTCAGAGAGGGATCTCTCTATAAGTTTTAGCTTTGTTTGAAAGAATATATTAGGCTATCTATCTAGTTCAGGGTTGGGGTTTTTGAAATGTTTGGTTGGAACAACAAGGGAAGACCATTGGGAAATGGAGCCAAAGAGGCCAAGGTGATGAATTTGCAGAAGTATCAAGCTAAAGTGAAATAGGGAAAGGTAGACATACTAATAGATCTAGTAAATTGAATGAAATGAAATACGAGAAAAAAGTAGGATCAATTGAGCAACAGAGAAATTAAGAATTCTTCCACTAAATATTAGAAGAAAACATTTATATTATCCACAGTAAGAATTAGAGTGTATCTTTCAACAAATTCTATCCTTTAAAATTTTGTAAGATAATTAGAAAAAAAGAACATATGGAAACAGAGAAAACAAATTACAGAAGAATCTCTTCACCACATAGTTATGGCACATGAATCCTGAAACAAATGATCTTGTATTACTGCTAAAGGTCACCTGAGCTCAGTGAGCAACTATACAACAAATAACAATCTTCCTTATTACAAAATCCTCCCTTTCAAACTAAAAATTATCCCTATATATAAAATTGTATTCCCCTACTAGTACCAATTGCTTCATATTTTTAGGAGTATATATACAACAATACATTAGAAATGGAATAAGTTCCAGTGCATTGTAAGATATTAGGAACGGTCAAGTTCTTTGTTACTACTTTTTATGTTGGATATCCTGACTGCAATCCTCAAATTTTCCATTGAATGTTGGATTAACCTTTGACTAATAATCAATTTATGCCAAGTGTTCTCTTCTCCAATTTAAAAGAAACAAACTGATGATGGATTTTCCCTATAATCTGGGGCTTATCTTTGATCACTAATCCCCTACCAGCTGCTATCAAATCCATCAAATATTTGTAAAGATGGACAAATTTTCTTTGAAAAAGGAATCTTCAGAATCTCTTAACTGTCAAAGACACTACTTGGAGGCTCCTTCTATATGAAAAATATTATTGAGCTGTCTCTGACTTCAAAAATATCCACCACATACAACCAATTTCCAACTCATTCTTTGACTATCACTCTTCTGCTTGGAAAAATTGATAAGATCCCTACAATTTTGGATCTCAAATCCCTTCAAACCGGAAGTGCACTGTCATTAACTGCCAACACTTGTAGAAGTTTTCATTGACTAATAAAGTAGTATTTCCAACCAGGTTAGTATTAGCCATTTTAGAAAGCATTGGTCCCTCACAAGAGATGAAAGACCAATGTTTGACACATTGTCCATACTGTCATAGGCTGAGTGACCATGCATGGCATTGGAAAAGAGTTTCTCAAATATTTCTTGTAAGTTGTTGGAAGAAGTATGTTGAAAGAACAATAATGCAACATCACCTCCACTATCAATCCACTCAACACCACTGGAATATTCATCAATCCACTCAACACCACTGGAATATTCTTGGACCCTTGCAAAAAATTCTACAAGCAAATCACCCACAATATACTTGGAAAAGAGAGTAATCCATCATGTCCCCTGTACTTATAGAATCCTGAGGATATTTTGGGACTTAATCTGATTATCTTGGAAAGAAACTCAACACAGAGGTTCCAATAGTTCCAGATAATCATAGGCTATGCCAATATCATCCCTTATTTGAAGGAACATATGGGATGCTATCCAATTTACACAATGTCTAACTTGAGTTGTATCTGTTTCTCGACCCACCAATCTCTTTTCATCATCATGAATTTGAACTCTTAATCAATAGTGTCCATTCTGATCTGCTACATCTTTGATGATAATAACCTTACAGCTGCAACATTTGTATATTGGTTGCCTGTAGAGGTGATTTGTCTACAAAGGTAATCACTAGCGATTTTTCTTTGGCTGAAGATACAATAGAGGTTGAAGCAGACTTAGATTGAGCCATCTTCAAGGTGTTTTTGAAACTAATCTCTACACATGTGCATAATGTTGTTGTTGTTGTGGCGCACTCCCAAGAAGGGTTTGAGTGGTATAAAATGATGGCCATGAGATCTTCTAAGATGATCTTAAAGAAACAAAACTGCAAACGCTTTTTCCTGTTGATCAACGCCAAGCTCAAAGTTTCAGTATTCAACTGTCATCACAAAGCAAAAAACCCAACCATGCAAAGAGGGAGAAAATTTGCAAGGATAATGGCTAATGCATGAGTGTATGAACCAACTTTCTTCAGCATTTAACTAATCCATTTGTTTAAAGCTCGAATACACCTGCAAGCTAGGAAACCAATGATGAAAACCCTTTATGTTTTCTAATGACACCTGTGTAATGCGTTGTTTTCTTTGGACATTTGGCAGTTGGCTCTGCACTCCTTCTACATCTTTCTTTTGGCGCCAACGAATTCACCTCTGCAAAATTTGACATACACAAATGCACATGCGAGCTGGAACGAAAAGATACCTGCACGATTTCTTGGCTGGCAACTTGCTGCGTTTATTTTGCGTTGTGCTTTGTTTTGCAATGGGGATATAGCCCACATGAAAAGTGGGGAGTAACATTTAACATTTTATATACACCAATATCCGTTTGTTCATTGGACGCCTTGAGCAATAGTTTCCTCGTGGGTTCAGTCTCCGTGTGACTTGGGCCAAGCGTTTCGGGCGCTGGCTCTTGATGTGTGTTGTATGTTTGTTGCTCTAACCTTGGTTGTATGTGCATACAGGTAGGCGGGCGCTGTAGAAAATTGGAGATTGGCCAATATATATAATACATTTTTCAAATATTGGCCATGTCTCTATCATAGGCCCGAGAGCCTATTGGCCCCATAATAACCCATAATAAGAATAAGACCAAGAAACATAATCCCATTAAAAAGATTTTTTAAATATTGGCCATGTCTCTATCATAGGCCCGAGAGCCTATTGCCCCCATAATAACCCCCATCAAGGTGGTTGGCTGTATTAATCATACGGCTTGACCGAAACTATTGGTTGAGTCATTAGATTCCGTCTCTTCTTCTTCGATAGAATCTGATGGATGTAACACTAACGCACAATGGGAAATGGGAGGGATATCCTAGTCAAGTGGAGGGATATGAATGTATCATACCTACCGGAATATGATTGTTACAGCAAGAGGTGGTAATAGTAAAGGTCCGCCAATCAATATGGAATCAGATAATCAGGTTCCAACACACAAACAAACATGAGGCTCGTTAGTTAGTTGAAGGCATGAAACACGTTGAATGAATGAGGAGGGACCGGCTACCATCAATCAA
>ML785791.1:471833-496736 GCA_009831015.1 Picea engelmannii | reverse complement strand
AGAGACAAGTGATGTAAAGATCCATAGCACATGAAGATGATTTATTTTACGACATCCCGAGGAGAGGTGCTGAGAAGCTTTTGTCAACTTTGCATTTTCACTATGCGCCATGAGCAATCTACTTTAGGGTCTTTTTGAAAATAATTTTTGCAAGAAAAACATTCTTTTCAACCCACAATTCATCATATAGATATCAATGAGCATCTTGATTACCCTATAAAATTATAGGGTCCTAACAGGTGTCACAATGGACCTTAACAAAATTAAATCTATGATGGAATGGCCAATTCCCAAAAACCTTGAAGAATCTTAGAGGAATCTTAGGATTGACCAGCTATTACCGCAAGTTTGTTAAGAATTATGGTCAAATAGTAGCACCACTAGCAACAATATAAAGGGGGAATTTTCCTCGACTCAAGAAGCAACCAAATGTTTCAAAAAACTTAATAAGTCTATGTGTATGACTCTTGTCCTAGCCACACCTGACTTCACAAAAACCTTTATTGTGGAGTGTGATGCTTTAGGCCATGGAATTGGTGTAGTTTTAATGCAAGAGGGAAGGCCCCTTGCCTTTAAAAGAAGCCAACTTAAAGGAAAGAACTTACTCAAACCCATTTATGAAAAGGAAATGTTGACCATATTACATCTAGTTAAGTGAGACAAATAGATTGCTCTCCAAAGAAAGACATTCTTTGAAATTTTTACTAATTTCTAAATACAATACTAATTTATTATGCCAATGAATTTCATTATTACAATGTAATAACAATAATACCATTAACAATAATGTATGGTTAATGAAATCAATAAAATATAACATTCAACAATAATGAAAAAAATGAAGAGTTAAATAAATTCGTCATTAGTTTAATTTTCTTTGTATTTGGTATATAAGAAAACATTATTACAATATAACAACAATAATACCATTAAAAATAATCTATGGTTAATGAAATCAATAATAATGAAAAAAATGAAGAGTTAAATAAATTGGTCATGAGTTTAATTTTCTTTGTAGTTGGTATATAAGAAAACATTATTACAATGTAACAACAATAATACAATTAAAAATAATGTATGGTTAATGAAATCAATAGAATATAACATTCAACAATAATGAAAAAATGAAGAGTTAAATAAATTGGTCATGAATTTAATTTTCTTTGTATTTGGTATATAAGAAAAGAGATATAAACAATAATGAAAAAAAAGAAGAGTTAAATAAATTGGTTATGAATTTAATTTTTCTTATTTGGTATATAAGAAAAAAGATAAAAGAAAGAAAAAGGTTATAAGTGTAAATGTTTTATTAAATAAATTTTTTAAATTCTTTTTAGAAACATTTGCAAGAGATGTGAAAAAAAAATGTTTAAATGTTTTATTAAATAAATTTTTTAATAAACATTTGAATGAGATGTGAGAAATTTTTTTTTTGTTAAATCCACATATTTAATTGATTATTTCTATATAATTCAAGTTAGTGTACATTCTAGATAAACAAACCCAGAACATTACATAAAGAAGACTATGCTTTCGTTGCATCTCCACTTGCGATTTGGTCCAACCTTCACCTGCGATCTGATCATAGCTTTCTGCAATCTCTTTTGCACCAAAAGTTTCCACCCGAAGTTTCCACCCGTGGTCACTTGTCTCTGTGATTCGGTAGCGCAAAACCTAATTTTTTGCGCCCAAACACTGGAAACTGTTGTCACTTCTATTTACGATTTGGCAATGCAAAACCCTGGAAATTTCGCGCGCCCAAAGACTGCAAGCCGTGGTCACTCATACCCCAATCTGCCTCAAACCAAAGAYTGCAATATCCTCATCCAAAACGTAGTATCGCGAACTGTGCATTCGTGGTCTCCCCCCCTCTGCGACATGCAATTTCGTGGCTTTATAATTGCCCCCAGGTGCGAGCAACGACCTCTTTCTCTTATTGAGCAGCAACGACTTCCCTGCTTCTCTTGAATTTCGTGGGATCTCTTCATGATTCCAGGCATCTCTTTCAAAATCTCACGCATAACCACTGTGATCTCTACGTGGCACTTAAACTATCTCGTGGGATTCCATCTGGTAATTTCGTGGCATCCTACCTTCAGATTTTTGGCATAAAATCTGCATTTTTTTGTGGATCTACAGATCGCTTCCCTGTAGCGTAAAACCTTGGTATTTTGTGGATATTTCTGTCCTTCCTTTCAAACTGTTAACTAGTGTAACTACCACTGCCATTCTCTGCGATTTCATGGGAACAATACCTTTCCTCTCATGACACTTTCTCCCTTTGATTTTGCAGCCTGATTACGTTCCTTTTTTCCTGTGTGAAGCGGTAGCGTGTCATTCAAAAGCATTCATGCATTAACGAACTGGTGGCTGCCTTAGGTGTGGACTCATGCACTTGGCCAGCCATCACTCTAAACCATAGTAAAATTGAAAGATTGCTACAATTTTATTACTAGTAAATTACTGTATATTTCAATAAAACCAAAATTAGAGGCAAAATAACTTTATTTCTTTTATTTATTTGGCTCTACCTTGAAGTGGTGATGCCACCCTTAAATATCATATTCATCCTTTATGTGCAGCTTTTGTCTTTCAAATTGAGTACTATCTATAAGAGTAGTTCATATAGCTCATTTCCAGAAGAGTTGCTACCAATGGGGCTCAATTTCTTTTACCACTTACTCCTTCAATATCTTAACAGGTAAATTATATATATATAAATAAATAAATAAAAGGTCGGTTTACTTGGATTTTGATGGATGTGAGTTAAAAAATTATTGTAAATTTTCAAAATTTGAAATGTCAAAAAGATTTTTATACTTATTTAATTTATTGTTTTAGTGAAATTAGTTTTTCATTAATTTGTTTTACAAATAAATATGTAAAAACATATATAACCCAACTCAATTACATGGTTACAATCATAAACTTTTGATTTTAATATATTAATTCATGAATTAAATTTAAAGTGAAAATCAAACCAACCTAAAGTAAATCTTGACAAAGATTCAACTATGAAAATTAAAATGACTTCATTACCATCTAAAATCAATAATCTATTAGTTTCCGCTCTTTAACATGTATTGTTTCAAGAAGCACCTTGACCTGATATTAACTCTTACTTGAATTATTTTATTCCCCCAAAATGCCTAACATAGTTAGGCATTGAAATCAAATCATGACGAAAATGTCAAAACATTACCAAAACTAATTTTAAGTTTTCCAGAGGTGTGAGATTATCTTAATAAGTTTAGGAGAGTATGCAAATAGTATTAATCAAGTTGAAAACAAGTATATTCAAGTGAAACAATGATTATACATGCAAACAATGAAAGTGACAAATCATAACGCGAGCATTTTCATGATAAAACAAAAAATTATCTTGAAAAATTACTTCATGAAAATATATTTATCAACATCTTTTCATAGGACCTGATCATGAAAAAACCCTATGTCTTTCTAAGCACCAGCTCGAAGAAAAAAGAAACGATCAAAAACAAGATAAGCATGAATCAAGTCAATAATACAGAAAAGATATGAAACATAAACAAAAAAGAATAAGGAGAAGTCTTGAAACAAAAAACAGTCAATCATCAAAATACTCAAACATCAAAGAGAATGAAGAGGTTAAAATAACCAAAAAAATAGTAAGTTATCTGACTATAGAACTCTCCAAATTGAGCAAAAGTAGGATCAAGTACAAAAAGATGGAGTTTTTTTTTAATGGAGGCCCCCTTCATTTTTAGAAAAAATGAAGGGGGAGTTGTTGGCATCAACACTTACCTAATAGGAAGACACTTCAAAGTAAAAATAGATCATGATAGTTTGAAGTACTTATTGGAACAACAATTATCTTTAGAAGAGAAACAAAAATGGGCTACAAAGATGCTAGGTTATGACTTTGAAATTATCCACAAAAGGGAAAACAAAATATCATGGCAAATGCACTTTCAATGAAAGAAGAAGAAACACAAGATTTTGTATGTGCTATGTCCATTCTGCAATATGATTGTGTGGAAGAACCAAGAATAGAATGGAAGCAAGATAAGAAGGTATACAAGATCATTGAAGAACTACAGAGGACCCTAGTGCATTAGATAAATTTGTGTGGAAGAATGAAATCTTATGATATAAAGATCACCTATATTTATGTAAGAGTTCTCAACTCAAACATAAGGTTATGTTGGAATTGCATACTTCTCCTATAGGAGGACATTGATGGTTCTTGAAAATGTACACATGATCAAGAAGTATTTCTTTTGGGAAGGTATGATGACTATTGTTCAAACATTTGTGGCTAAATGTGTGGTATGTTAACGAAACAAGGGAGAGACAATCAAGAACCTAGGGATCCTACAACCATTAGTGATCCAGGGGATCAAAAAATGTTCAAAAATCAAAGTGCTCGAAATTGCTCAAAAATAGATTCAGTGCGTATATCTCGTCCTCACAATCCCAACGCAACTTGAATGGGCTCAAACAGATTAGTATGGATGAGATATCACGTTTTGTCTGCTTTCCCAAATGGAAAAAAGAAATGTTGATTGGACAGTCTGTATAGGCCACATGGCACCTGGCCATATGACCATATTGTTGACATGGACTGGTGACATGGTAGGCTGAGTAGGAAAGTAATTTGCCTGCTGACAGGGTAGAGGTTTATGTGGACCAATCCTTGGTCGACACATGGAATGCTCATGGATGAAGGGAAGGGTGCCATGTGGTCCAACTAGGGGTTGCCATGTGGCACCCCATTGTTGGTTTGTGGTTTGAAATATTGTATAGAGTTCGTCGATGTCAAACCCATGACCTCCATGGGATAAGTATTTGTAAAGGCCGGGCTACCATCCCGCCTAATGGTGTTGCTTAACCTTATAGTGGCGAAGTTTATATTTGAATTTTCATATTGTTTCATTCGGCAGTAAAAAGGGTCAGGGCTTAGCCCCCACACGTGATCACGACTCTACACTTCACCATATGACCTTTGGTACATGGTTTCAAACGGTTCAGCTGACGGGTGCGGTTTTTAAGCCCTAGACTTTGGCCACACGGCCCATATGGCCAACACCTCCGACGGTTAAGGCGCCTATCCCGCTAATGATGCGACAAATTCGTCTGATTTGTGGAACAACAAATGGTGCTGGGTTTTGGCGTGGGAAACACACAGAGACATATTTGATTCACACAGAGGTGCGCTTTGGCAAGCAGGTACAACAATTTATTGAGAAAAACTTCAAGAAGTGTATTTTTCTGAATTTTTTCTTTTTACGCTTACAAGGTTGAAGCTCACAAGAGGAGAAGTTCAACTTGTAGAGATAAGTTCTCATCTTTCAAGAAGGTGAACTATACATTCACCTCAAGATTCAAGGAGACATTCACCAAGTATGTCTCATGAGGAGAGTCATGAAATCCCTACTTTAGAAGATGAAACTTTCAGAATATCCTTTTATTATATGACAGAAATGGTGAAAGTTTTATTTGAAGAAAGGAATGAAAGGTTTCAAGGTGAAAGATCAAATCCTCCAATGGGTAATGAATATAGTGGTGATAAAACTCCAAAAGGAAATGGATGGAATAGTGATACTCCACCTCCTTCACCTCCATATTCCACTTCTTCTACCATTTCACAACCACCGCCAAATTCTCCAAAAGAACATGGTAAAATTCCTCCACAAATTCCTTTTCTTAAGATTGATATTAAGTTTGAATTGCCTATGTAAAATGGAGAGGTAAATGATGAGAAATTGGATACATGGATTCATCAAATTGAAGTGTATTGTAGGATACAAAGAATCCAAGATGATGAAACTAAGATTCAACTTGCTTTTCTTAGATTGGAAGTGCAACACTCATTTGGTGGGAAGCCAAAACTTAAGAGGACATGAAGAAACATGGTAAAGTTTTATCCTCTTGGAATGATTTTGTTGTTGCAATTAAAAATAAATTTTATCCATTAGCATACATGCAGAAAGCTATCATGGATTGGAAATGTTTTAGACAAGATAAGGGGAAAAGTGTGCAAAGATACACTCAAGAATTTAGAAGAAGAGCTTTGATTTTGGTTATAGATTTATCTTCTCAAGAAAATTTACTCAAATACATTGAAGGATTGCATAGCTATTTGAGACACACAATTCTCATGTTTAAGTCTACAAATATAGATGAAGTTTGTGTACATGCAAATCATTTGGAAGCAAGAGGGAAGAATTCTCCTCAAGAGGGAAACAATAAGCCATTTTTTAATGGAGACAAAGGAAATGGAAAGAAGAATGCTTTAGTCAATAAAGAGGGAGATAAACTCTCATGTAAACATGATTCAAAAGATGGCCATGATGAAGACCATTGTTGGAAAATTCATCCTGAAATGAGACCCAAAAAGTTCAATAACAAAGGGAAACCAAAGACTGTTGCAACTACACAACATCATTTAGGATCTGATTCAGGAGATGAAACAAAAATCACAACCATGAGTTTTCAAGGTAAGGACTCTATTGCGAGTACTAGTTCTTCAAGTAATAGCCTCGATGAAACTCAACATGAAAAATAAAGAATATAACTTTTCCACATAAGGGTAATTTCAAAGCATACCAAGATATATACTCTATTTGATACAGGATCTCAAACAAACCTCATTTTTGAAGACACAATAAAAAAATTGCATTTGGAAATTACTCCTCATCCTAAACCATATCCTCTAGGTTGGATATGTGACAAATCCAAATTGCATGTTACAAGAATATGTAAACTTAGATTTTCCATCACTGCAAACTTTATAGATGAGGTAGAGCTTGATGTTATTCTATTGGATATTTGTGATATTGTGTTGGGAAGCCCATATTTATATGATAGGAGAGCCATCTTTCATCATCATGAGAACACATATCATTTGTTTAAAAATGGAGCTGAGTACATTGTTAGAGAACATACAAAGAAGTTGAATTTGTCACTTGTAAATTCTGGACAAAGGAAGAGATTAGTCAATTCTAGTAAGAACTTTGTACTCTTGATGATCAAACCCAAAGACAATGTTGAAAAAGATGCTTTCCAAGGTTTTGATGCAAAGTTAAAATTAGATTTATATGAGGTTGTTAACCAATATGATGAGATGTTTCAGTAACCAAAAGGATTTCCTCCTAAAAGAGGTATCCAACATGAGATTCAATTACAACAAGATTGTCCTCTTCTAAACATTGATATGTACAAGATGGTAGTCATGGAGAATTATAAAATTAAAAAAAAAATCCAAGAGTTTCTTGAAAAAGGGGTTATTATGCCAAGCACATCGCCATGCAGGTCACCAATTGTTTTAGTACCAAATAAATATGGTACATGGTTCATGTGTGTAGATTTCAGAGCCTTGAACAAGATTACGGTAAAGAATCATTATCCTCTTCCTAGAATTGATGATTTGCTTGATCAATTGAAAGATGCTACGTATTTTACTAAGTTGGATTTGAGAAGTGGATATCATTAGATTAGGATTGATGAAGGAGACACATGGAAGACAAATTTCAAAAAAAATAAAGGTTTGTTTGAATGGATGGTTGTGCCATTTGGGCTTTGTAATGCTCTTGCTACATTCATGACAGTTATGAATGATGTTTTAAGGTATTTTCTTGATGTTTGTGTGATTTTCTACTTGGATGACATATTGATATTTAACAAATCTCGTGAAGATCATATTAAGCATGTAAAACAAGTTTTAGATTCCTTGAAGAAATAAAATTTGTTTTTAAAGATGTCTAAATGTGAGTTTGGAAAGACCTCACTTGTTTACTTGGGGCATATTGTTGGAGGAGGAGAATTGAAAATGGATCCTTCAAAGGTCAAAATCATTTTGGATTGGCCCAAGCCCAACAATGTAACATAGGTAAGAATATTTTTGGGAGAAACCCAATATTGGAGAAAGTTTATTGCTAACTTCTCTTCAGTTGCAGCTCCATTACATGCAGTGACAAGTAGCAAGCAATACAAAAATTTTGATGCATTGAAGGAGAATATTAGTTTATCTCCAGTTCTTACACTTCTTGATTTGAGAAAACCATTTGAGATACAAATTAATGCAAGTAACTATGCCATGGGAGCAATCTTGTTGCAACATGGTAAGCCCATTTG
Source organism: Picea engelmannii (assembly GCA_009831015.1). Classification (NCBI taxonomy): domain Eukaryota; kingdom Viridiplantae; phylum Streptophyta; class Pinopsida; order Pinales; family Pinaceae; genus Picea; species Picea engelmannii. Next base: position 488,621 of record ML785791.1, on the reverse strand, counting down.
TTTTCATTTTGAAACTTTTAATGGTGCTATGATTAGTTATCCTATGTATGATAAGGAGTTGTATGCATTGGTGCAAAGTGTCAAAAAATGGAAACATTATTTTTTGGGAAAATAAACTATTATTCACACATATCATCAACCATTGCAATACTTACAATCACAAACAAAGCTACAACAAACAAGGCACTTCAAATGGATGGGTTTCCTATAAAAATTCCACTTGGTTATTAGGTATAAGAAAGACATTTATAACAAAGTTGTTGATATGCTTTCTAGGCTTATTGTTAGTGCTTCAGTTATTCTTAAGCATAATTCTACCATGCATGAGAGCCATGTTGAACAATATACTTAAGATGTTGATTTTAAAGAGGTTTATGCAACTTTGTGTCATTATAACCAAGTTGAGGAATTGGATTACCATGTGCATGATAAGATTTTGTATCAGCTTGGGAAGCTATGTATTCCACAAGGTGAGAGAGTCAATATCATAATGGAAGCACATTCTTCTCTTATTGCTGGTCACTTTGGTGTAGGCAAGATTGTGGCTAATTTGCAAAGGTATTGCTATTGGCCTAAAATGAATGAAAGTGTTTCAAGATATGTAAAAGGATGTTATTTATGTGCTACAAGTAATCCTAGCAACTGAAAGTTAGGATTTTATACTCCACTTCCAGTTCCTTCTCGTCCTTGGGAAAATATTTCCATGGACTTTGTAGGAGGATTACCTATGTCTAAAAAGAATCATGATTATCTTTATGTTGTGGTTGACCGTTTAAAAAAAATATGTATTTTGATGCCTTGTAAGAAGAAGGTTACAACTGAACAAATGACACAAATGTTCTTTTAACATGTATGGGTACATTTTGGGTTTCCGAAATCCATTATTTCTGATCGAGTTTCTCGATTTATTGGGAATGTTTGGTCAAGCTTATGGGCACTCATGGATACCAAGATGAAAAAGAGAACAACATTTCATCCACAAAATGATGGTCAAACATAAGTGGTGAATAGAACAATAGTACATATTCTTCGTGGTTATTGCAACAAACATCCTAAGCTTTGGGATGAGCATGTTGGGCCCTTCATTTTTTGTTGGAAGTTGCGCAAGGAGGACTACAGTACCAATTTTGGTCAAACACAAGTTTCACAAGCCACAAAGGAGATGGATAGTGGAGCAAGAAAAGAAACAAAAAATGGTTGCGAAGAGGGACAACACAACACCAACAAGGAAAAGTAAGTTACAACAGAACAAGAACAAGAAAGCACACGGAGTCTAAAGCCAGAAGATCCCACTCAACCTATATATATGAGATGCATACGATTGTAATGGGTTAGATGACATAGCTGATATAAATGGGTAGATGGTATAGAGGGAATAAAAATATTAAAGGTTCTGTGATTGTAATTTGTATCCATTTTGGGAAAAGGGTAGATAGAGCTCTGAGGCATGAGTCCAAAACCAAAATCTTGTAACCAAATAATGGCTTGTATCTGTGAAACTATATCTGAGAAGCTCTATTGATAATATATATGGAAGGACCTGGAATTTTGAAATATACTACATCATTCTATTTTTATGATTATGAATTGTCTCTGTACTTTACTTCTTTATGTATGATAAGATCAATGTGCTATAACTGTTTACAAATGGTGTCGCAACTTGATTGCGTTTATTACCAGTTATGAATGAGTTTAGATCTGTTCTTTGGTTAGTATGCCTTGCGTAAGGTCATGGTGAATCTTGAAGATTATGGAAACCTGCCTAAGTATTCTCCTTGCCCTTCCCTATATTCTTGTCTTGGTTGCACTTCGGGTGATACTTCTTCTCTCTGGAGGAGATAAAAATTCCAACACTCTAGACTACTCGATGCCTTTTGTTGGTAACCTGAGAAGGACCCTAGTATGATAAATTCCATGCAAACAAAATGGTTCCATTGTCGGGACTTGCGTTAAAAGGGAACTTGTGAGGAGAATGATTCCATGGATTCACCGATCCAATATTCACCAGTGGTGGGAGAGAAATTGCGACGCCTTCATATGGAAAGAAGCAGAGATGAGAGTAAAACTTGTGAAAGATACACGAGAGGTTGTCTTTTATTCAGAAAAATCGAATGACCAGTATGAGATATTTTGGGCTAAGTTTCCGGAAGAACTTTTCCACTGGATATATAGGCTCCAAGAAGCTCTGAAATTCCAAGAATGAGTCAATAATACCTACACTTGGGATACAGAAAAGAAAGAAACTCTTCATCGGATGGACTGTTAGGTAACGCGAGCAGTCGATTTCTAGGTCAATACAACATTAGAAGGACACATTATCGAGTTTGTAGTTGAGAACCATCAATATTTTTCACGGGCAGAAGAAGATTTCAAGAAATACGCTAGGGGAAGACTATTGAGATAAATCCCCCTGTGGATTAAGGTTTTCTTGATGGAGGAGGGATGTTGACTATGTCCTCAACTGAGATGGAAGTTTAAACACCCTCACTTGGGGTGGTGTGATTTGGGGTGGAATCATTGCCTGAGAGAGGGGAGAGGGTTCTTTGAAAAATGAGGGAGAAACAAGAAATGGACTCAAGGGATGAGTGAGCCTTGAAAAGAGTCACCATAGTTAAGAAGTGGTGGCATGGTAAGATAAATAAAGCAGTGAAACAGTCCAATAATTTGTGGAAAGAAGTTGAACCAGGAGAAGTCGAGGAAGGACAAATGGAAGAGTTTCGAAAGATGAGAAGACAGGAAAGACTGACTTTTCAAAGATAAAGTGAAAGAGAAGTGCAAAGAGAAAGAAGTCCCCAAGAGGGTGGAAAAGAAGAAGAAGGTGTAGAAGCATGGGAAAAGGAAGCCGACATGGATCTTGAAGAATAGATATAAGATTCATCCTCGATGCTAGGAAACATTGGGAATCCGACTGAAGAGACCACTCCATAGGATGAGAACGAGACCCCCCAGATCAAAGAAACCCGCCCCAAAGCTAGTGGCACCGGCCCTGAATCACCCATACCTCAAGTGTATTCTATACAAGTGGTAAATTCTATACTACCTTCTTATTCTCTTTCTATTACATTGCAGTCAGTTAGTCAGTCACAACTAGGAAGCGTGAATACTGGGAGGATATTGGGATCTCTTGGTAGATTGCAACCAGGATCGTTAGGTTTCATCTTGGTAGGAGCAGTAAGATCAACAATGGAAGATAAAGTGGGAGGTTTGATTGCTCAATACCTAGAATTATGGGGTGAGACAAGGATGTTGAGCAACATTAGTTCTTATGTGAAGAAATCTGGAGGTCCAGAGGGACTCTGGATGCAAATAAATTGGTTGATTTCCAGACTACCTTGAGAGGCTGTGCTCTCAAGTGGTACATGAAGGCCATTGAGCCAAGAGTACTAGGAGTGAAAAGTAAAGCATTCACAGTTGACCAAGTACAGACAAAATTCATAGCGGAGTTTAAGCTAGATCATTTACAACAACAAGCTCTATCTAAGTTGCGTGAAATTCAACAAAGGGAAGGTGAATCAGCCTGGGAATATAGTCATAAATTTAAAGATGCTATAGGGAGGTTAGTGCATCCAATTCATGAGGAACATCAAATAGAATGGTATATCCATGGATTGCTACCTTTGACATGAATTCCATTAACACAACAATAAATAACCACTTTGACAGATGCCCTAGAACAATAAATGAATATTGAAGCCATGGCAGGATATACGGGGAGCCTGAGAGTGACTAGACCCCAATAGATGAAATTTTGGCACAACTATGAGGACAAATATTCACGCTCACAGAGAAAATTCAAGAATTGATGATACCCAGACCAGGATGACCGCAAGTTTGATGTATCAATGCTAGACAAAAGGACATCTGGTGAATGAATGTCCACAGATGAGGGGAGTGGGACCTCCTCGGAATCTAATGGGACCCTCACCAGGACCCGCAGGAGGAGTTGCACAAGTATCCATGAATTTATGATTCCATATCACACATGCTACAAATCAGTGTAGAGCATTCGATGCACTTGCAAACAAACTGGATCAAACATCATTTAGGGTGAATGAAACCCCTTAGGGATTAGGAAGAGGTCGAGGAGGTGGATTTGGAGGAGACTTGAGAGGAGGGAAAACTAGGGGAAGAGGACCAAGTATAAGCTACAACTGTGATGAGAAAGACCACATGGCTAGAGATTTTCCTCACCCAAGGCATCCATGGTGCTCGTACTACAAAACCAATGGGGACGCAACTGAAGACTGCCCAGAGCTAATTGTGAAATGGGAAGATAAGGTACATCAATGAGGAATTAATATTATAATTTTTTAGATAAAGAGAGACATTAGAGGAAAATGACCCAACCTTAATATCGTTACTCGAGGAGGAGCAAAGACTGGCACAGATGCTGATAATTTACCTCAGATCTAGAAAGCAGTGCCTAAGGAGGACATGTATGATCATCTGAAACCAAATATATTATTTAAAAATACAATAGAAATATTCAGAGTATCCCTGGCCCTGAGATAGAAGAAAACCCCCCTTAGACTATCATTTATCCTAAGGTAGCGCAAGTCCCTACTTCACCCCCTGCACCCCAAAACCCCATAGTCCCGATAAGACAACTTGAGCAGTCAGAAAATGTAGTTGAACTATGATTTCAGTTATTTTCTGATATTCTTGGGAATGATCAGCTGATAGAAAAGTTGCGCAATGATTTGTACCTAGTCCTAGGGACTCAAGAAGCTCCAAAAGCTAGAATAAGGACTAATCTTCCTAAGAAGAATACTTAGAGAGTGAAAAGAAGGAAAATACATACTGGAAAAGAGTTTAGATTAGCATCCCAGTGATCCAGGTGGATATCAGTGGCCACCCACCTATTCCACTTGGACCCCCACCATTGCTTCTTTCAGTTTTTTAGTTTTCGTACAGTTTACTATTTTTAGCAGTTTTTCGGGTCCTGAACTTCTGGAGCTGTTTTGAGGCCCTAAACGATGTTTTTTGGGGTATGATGTGGTTGTAAAATTTCATCATGAAATTTTGTGCAAATTTTGTAGTCCTCGGATCGATCTTTCCAATGGGATATCATACGCCTAAAATGGAGATCGTATGCAAAAGTTACGACCCCGGGAAGTTGATGTACCAACTTACCCAAACGGGGCCCACATGAATTTTGGCGCTTCATCTCCCAGGGTTAGGTTTTTGGATGTCTAGGACTTTTGGAATTCCCGTTTATTGTAAAAGGGCCTTCAGAGCCTCATTGTAATCATCTTCTCATGGATGCGAGTAGCGGCCACATCTCTTCTCAGAGATAAGCTACCAGCGCCCTAGCTAGTTGATTTCCATTCTGTCTGTAATCATATTTCAGTCATTTGTTATTAATGAAATAAAGTCTTATTTCCGCTGCATCTCTGTGTTTATGTGTATTTCTGTATTTCATTGTGTTCCTACATAAATCCAGATCACCCAGCTAGATGATTTTGAGATTAAGGATGTTAGATATATGATCTGATGTTAATATACTGCCTAAAAAGAATTCGGAAGCTTTAGGGAAACCCCAGTTGACATATTCCCCAATTCAGTTAAGAATGGTCAATCATTATTGTATTTTTCTAATAGGAAGACTAGAGAATGTGGAAATAGATGTTACGGGAGTAAAAACTGTAGCTGATTTTGAGGTGATCAAAATCATAGGGGATAAGGACCCTTATCCTGCATTACTTGGTATCGATTGAGATTATGATAACTATGGGTTGACTGACCTAAAGAGAGACACTATGAAATTTGAGGCAGACATAATAAAAGTGGTTCAACCCTTGGATCCATATGTAGGCTCTCGATACATGAAGCCAACAGACAACAATATGGAAGGAGAAGACGTGGATCAATTGTACGCTATAACAACAGGAACAAGAGAATACTGCATAAATCTTACTGTTGATGGATCAATAAGTTGGAGGATCATACAATCATCGGATTAAGATTCAGAACTGGCATTTGAAAATTGACAACAATGTTCATATGAAATATTTTCAAGAAGATGCGCAACTGTCATAGAAACTAGATGGGTTGGAATCGAGGTCAGAGAACACTCGATATACAATGGTAGCTCATAAATTTACATCTTTTTGGTCAACATGGAAGAAAATATAGCGGAGGATTAAAGGATTTCAATTTTGGACTTATCCCTCCAAGACACCCTTGCTAGATGGTGGACTAGTCACAAAGCCTTGATTAATAATTGGTAGGATCTGAAGCAAGCTATTCGATATAGATTTCAAGATAAGGAGCAACTGGAATCAGAGATGCAGATGGATTTCCAAGTTGCACAATTTTTCAATGGATAGTCAGATCCTAAAGAACATATTGAACAATGCTTGAGAGAGTGGAAAGTTGCGGAAATACCATCTCGCTTGTGGGTTCAAGTATTTCCCCATTCACTAGGTACGATTCTGAAAGCTTGGTACACACATGAAGAAACCATAATACAGACCAATGATTGGCAAACATTTGCATATCAATTTTGCAAGGAATTCTCATTTACAAGTAAGTACCATGAGCTTAAGATAGTCCTACAAAGAATTAAAGAATTGATTTTTACCGATGTTGGTGAACGAAAATCAGACCTAGTGGTATGTGCAAAGCATAGCCAAACACTTCAGTATAACCTTCACCTAGACATGGAAAATACACCTATAAAATGATACAATATTAAGAAGGATTTGGAAAACCTGGATGATTTAGAATAATTGAGAAACTTAGCCATTAAGGAAACAAAAGGAGGCAGAGAGATCCAGAACACCATACCCATCCAGACTGACGGTTCTTATAATTATCCATTGAAGTTGTGTAAACTCAATATAGGAACTATAGAGCAACCTAAAATAACTTTGGTAGGATATTACTGGGATGAGAAAACTATCCAATAAATACATATCCTGTTGCGAGAGTATGAGGACTTATTCCTAAATATGTTCTCATAGCTAAAAGGGATTAAAGGAGCCATGGGATAGATGAAAATTGAAATAAAACCAGAAAAAAATCCTATAAGGAATAGACCATATCACCTTAATCCCATAGTGAAAGAGAAGGTTAAGAGGTAAATAGACAAGATGATGGAGGCTCAACTTATTTTTCCAGTGGAAGAAGAAGAATGGGTTAGCCCAATAGTCATCGAGAGAAAAAAAGTCACAGAGGACATTAGGGTCTGTGTAGACTACATAATCCTTAACTCTTCCTGTGTGCATGACCCTTTCCCAACACCTTCTACTGATGAGGTGCTAAAACATGTTGCAGGGAAATAATCTTACTCATTTACAAATGGATTTTTGGGGTATCACCAAGTAAGGATTGATGAAGAAGACAAAAACAAGACCACATTCATAACAAAATGGGGTCATTTGCATATAATGTGATTCCCTTCGGCGTAAAGAACACCCTTATAGTTTTTTCCCAGGTTGTAATCGAAACTTTTAGAAAAATTATTCACAAGTTTATAGAAGTTTACATGGATGATTGGACGGTATACAATCTGCTCAAGGAACATGTAGCGCTACTACATATGATGTTTGATAGATGCATGGAATTGGAGATATCCTTGAACCTTAGGAAGTGTATCTTCTGTGTGCCACATGGAAATTTGTTAGGACACATAGTATGCCGAGAAGGAGTATTGGTAGACCCAGCCAAAATTGTGGTTATTGTGAACATGAAACTGCCTACAAGTGCCAAAAAATTACGCTCCACGATGGGGCACATAGGGTACTATCACAGGTTTATCAAAAGGTATGCAAACATTACTGCACCCCTGGAAAATATACTAAAGAAATCAGAAGTGTTCCAGTGGACACCAGAGTGTGATAAAGCATTTGACACCTTGAAGGAAAAGCTCAACACAACACCTATTGTGATATTTCCAAACTAGGAGAACGAATTCCATGTGCATGTAGACGCATCAGGTATCACCCTGGGAGCCATCTTAGCGCAACCAGGAGATGGAGCCATGGATCATCCTATCTATTTTACTAGTAGAAAGTTGTCACAAACTGAGTGCAACTATACAACCACAGAAAGGGAGGGTTTAGCTATGATTTATGCTCTACAAAATTTTAGACATTACTTGTTAGGCTGTCATTTTAAGTTCATTACTGATCATTCTTCGTTAAAATATCTAGTTAACAAGCGTGTTATGGAAGGAAGAATTTGTCGATGGTTGTTACTGTTTTAGGGATTTTCATTTGAAGTGATCATTAAACTTGGAATATGCAAAGTGGGGCTTAATCACCTGTGTAGATTACAATCAGGAGAAAGTGGCGGAGCAGTCGATGATCAACTCCCAAATGCAGACCTGTTTTGGGTTGAGGCCATACCAAAATAATTGGAAGCCATAGAAGTATTTTTAAGTACAAGGGCCTTCACAGAAACATACTCCGCAACTCATAAACATTATATGGTGGTTAGAGCAATGGACTATCAATTGATTTCAGGGCAATTTTATAAGTTGGGCCTAGATAGCATCCTGATGAGGTGTGTCTTAGATCATGAAAGACATGAAATAATATGGGAATGCCACAATGGATTTGCGGGAGGCCATGTTGGAGGAAAGGCCACTGCGCATAAGTTCCTCCAAGATGGATTATGGTGGGACACACTCTTTAAGGATGCAAAGGCATATGCTAGATCTTGTGATGTCTGTCAAAGAGTGGGAAAGCCATCATGATGAGATGAATTGTGTATTTAGCCAGTTTGCAAGCATTTGATAAATGGGTGGTTGACTTCATTGGGTCGATAAACCCCACAACTAATCATTCAAAGACTAGGTATATTATTACCACAACTAATTACCTTACACGTTGGGTTGAGGCAACAAATGTTCAGGATTGGTCGACCGATATTACTGCCAGGTTTATTTTTGAAAGTATTATCACTCGATTTGGATGTCCTAGGAGTCTGACCAATAATCAGGGTGGTCATTTTATCAGTAGTACAATAGAAAATCTTAAAACAAAGTTCTTAATTCAACATCATAAAAATATCCCCTACCATCTGCAAGCCAATGGAAATGTAGAGGTGTTTAACAAGATTCTGGAGAGAGGATTAACAAAAAAATTTCGCGCAAACAGGGAGGATTGGGATGACCGAGTCCCAACAGTTTTATGGGCTTACAGGACAACCACAAAGAAACTCCACAAGTATACTCCATTTCAGCTAGTCTATGGGAAAGAGGTTGTGGTACCTGTAGAATTAATTACCCTAAGTCTATACATTGCACATATTATACACATGTCAGAGGATGAATCAGTTGCACAGAGGATTATAGAATTACAAGAAGTTAAAGAGACCAGGTGTTTAGTAGACTTTCATCAATCAATTGAGAAAGCAAGGAAGAAATCTTGGCATGAAAGACATATTAATACTAAAACATTTGCGTAAGGAGATAAGGTCATACTTTATGACAATCGATACCAGAAACATCCAGGCAAGTTGCGCATGCATTGGCAGGGACCATTTATAGTTGTGGAGATCCGACCTTTTGGAGCAGTCAGACTCGCACAACTGGATGGTATACTTTGGCTAGGATGGGTGAATGGCGTTTGCCTGAAACCCTATATGTCTTAGAACTGAGCTAAAGGACCGATGCTCTAGTCCAAAGGAGCATGTATAGTAGCTAGATTTGAATTTTGTTTACAATTTCTATGAATTCAGTTAATAAAGTCGAAGTGTGCATTGTTGTGCCACTTCATGTATTTCATTTTTTTTCCGTCTAAGTGTGTTTTGATGCAGAATTGCATACTCAACATTGTAGGATTAGAAGAGCCATGAATCTATTAATGACAATCATAAAATGTGATGGGGACCCCTTTGTGGTCGGAGGGAGAGTGAATCCAGATGAAATCCTAGTCCATGTGCCACATGAACCCAGTCCAATCATAACCTTTATTACCACTATAGTAACCCGTCCGAACTCTATTAAACCATAAAGTCATGATACATGAAGATGTCATCGGTATTCACGCTAGGATTCTCATTCGTTAAATGGTAGGGTCTGGAGTCAGCCACATCCCTGACCAACTTGCTCCGTAAATGCTAGGATCACCCAATAGATTTACCCCGTTAAGTAGTCCCATAGGACAACTCAGATACAAGTTGCCTCTATAAGGTTAATGATGAATAGCCTTAGTATTTATTACAAAACTTTCCAGCTAAGCCCGAGTATAAGGTTCTCTGAACTGGGTGTAAGACACATTGTTTCCCAGAGAGAACCTAATGCCTTGCAAATTCTGAATTGTGCTCAAGCCTATGAAATCCCTTGGCCCTCAGTTGCGATCCCCAATCCCAGTTATCCTGGTGAAGTTTGTTGACATTTTAGAGTCACTATGCCGAGATCTATAGGGAGTAGAAGTGCAATTTCTAAGGATGGAGTGCCAGACAAGCCCTATGACCCTTGGGTCGAGATCGTGGGTGATCTCAAAGGGAAGGTCAAGCAAGTCAATCTCCTCAACCTCAACCTAACAGACCAGGTTCTATTCTCGCAAATGAAAATCAATGTCTTCTGGAGTGTCGCTCAATATGAGTTGGGAGGAATGCAGTTCCTACCAAAGCCAAAGTTTATCAACCTTTTTTCCATTATTATGAATCTCAGAGATTTTTTAGTTTTTGGCACTACTGGGGAGGTTGCGAGATGTACCAAGTTCCTCATTAGTAGGGTACACAATAGAAGCCTGTGGTTGGATAGAAGATACCCAATTCACACAGAGGATATCCATCAACTTATAGGATTATCCATCAAAGGAAAGGATGTATCCAAAGTCTTTCAGGGTCCTAGGAAGCATGAGAAGAAAAAGGGGAAACCTAGTTTGTATAAACAATTTCATATGCAGAGGGGGGGCACACAACCAATATTGACCCCACTCTACCCGAGATAGTAAGGACTGCTTGCTACGTACTTGATAGCAAGGTAATGCGATCTTATTAGAAAGGAGAATGTACATTGGATACCCTATAGGTGGTATATTTTTGCGCCATCAATGTTGTGTTCAATTGGTGCAGTTACTTACTGGAAGAAATCCCAGTGGATTGCGAGGAATCTCAAAAGAAGGGCGACACCTTCACTTACAGATACTTGTTAGTTGCGTCCACCATGTTGAAGTGGATGCCACCTGCAAGAAGACAACTATCACCAATAGACAAAGGCCGACTGGTAAATATGTTCGAGCCTTGGCACTCAAGGTTAGACTCAGAGAACACTGACTTCAACAACACACCGTTCTCAAAATGATACAACAGGTTTCTAGATGCAACTCAGAGTTGCACATTCCACAGGAATTGCTCAACCTCAACACATGGAACATTGCATTCAACATGGATCTCCACCACACATTCGTATGGACAAGTCACACCAAGCAAGAAGACTTAAACACTTGGATGCTTCCATTTTACCTGGATGAGGAGGCCTTTGACAAGGAGGTCATGTCATGGCTAGGAGTCAAACGCAACCCGCGCAAGTCAGGGATGCACTAACTTCTGTCAACGGAACTGTTGAAGAAAAAGGGCCAGGAAGTAGGGGTAGGAATGAGCTCAGGCCTGGAGGAATAGAAGAAATAAGATCCAGTGTAGATGGATTCATAGGAGGAGGAAGAGATGCAATTGCTGGAGCGCAAGAAGAGAAAATTACCCATGTTCCCACAACTTCCAGAGAAATCCATGTTGACAGGTAAGTATGTCAACAAAATTCTCAGCACTGACTTCATCAGAGACCCATTGGCCAAGAAACCCAGCTCAAGGATCTCCCCAGTAAAGGTTCTAAATCCCCATCCGATATCATCCACCATTCCTTGCACTCGAGCAACGGCTCGAACGACCCAAATTATTGATATCCAGGATGACCCTGAGCTTGACACCACTCTATCCACCACCATCATTACTGAACAACCCCCATCACTGCCACAACCCCAGTCACCATCTCAAGAAATTTCCATCCCATCCCAAACCACCGACCTAGAGCCCATGCAGTTGGACCCCCCTGAGCTACTTGAGCAGAGACTAGAACTCATTGGTCGAAACCCCGAAGCCTAGAGCAAACAAATTGTCCCCTTTGTGACAATTCAGGAAACTCCACCTTCAACGAATATGAAAACGATATCAAAAACGCAAGTCCTAAGTCCTCAATGCACTCCCTCAATGATCAATGTTGAGGATTCTATCCAAAATAGCGCAACCCCAGAAGTTGGGGTCTAGAAAGAGGTAGAGGTATCATAAGTCTAGAAGGAACCTGATATGACATCAGGACAGAGTGCAATATTGTTGCAAGAACAAATGGATCTAGTTCTCTGAAACCCACAACAATGTGTAGAGTTGATGCAACTTTGCTTGGAAAGAAAAAAAGTGATCCCTTTCATGCCATCAACATTGAGGTTGAGACTTGCACTAGGTCCATCTACAGAAGAGGAAGAGGTGGAGACGCCCTTAGAGAATTCGACTGCTAGTGGACTCCCACTGCAGGTTCGAGTACCCAGGGTAGCCACCCCTTATTTTGCTGACCTTGCACAATGACCATCAACAAATTCAGTTAGTATGATTAGAGACTCAATTGATAAACTGGAGCAGAGGCTCCAGTAGGCCGAAAGGGATGCAGATTTTGCAAGGGAGGAGGAAGTCCTTTCCCAAGCATGCAGGACACATGAGAAATACACCAAGGTCCAGGTGGAGCAAAAACTGGAAAGTTTCTAGGAGAATATTTCTGAAGCCTGGACAAAGATAAGGAAGGAAACACCACAACCACTGGAATCTAGTGCCGCAGGAGAGCTTGAGCAACAGATTGATATAATCCATGGAGCATGGTCACAACGGGCCATTCACACAAAGAACCTGGAAGCATAGATGCAGGAGAGCCAACATGAAGCAGAACAACAACCCGGAAAGATTCAAGAGTAGATGGAAAAAGTAGTGCTGGAAGGAAATAATGCTAGAGAAACACTGTATAAACGCACAACCGAATGAACAAGGATATTTCAAGAAGTTATCGATTGGATGGGTATCATTGCAATTTGAAACCAAACTTTGGAGGATGTGCACATAAATATATAGTCACTCAACGAAGAAGTTGTTGTCACCATGGATCCACTGGAGAAGCAGGAGAAATTTGATCAGATCCAATAGGTAGACAATGAGTTGAATGCTCTGTTTGAAGCACAATCAGTAGCTAAGAAAGAGCTACGAGAATTTCTTCCTTTCATTCAGATAGTGTACATGAAGATGCATCAGGTAGATGATACAGTTGATTCTGAATGGAACTCCCTGATCACATCCAAGCCTAAAGGATGCATTGCAGATGCGACTCAGTAGTTTGTAGCTAAAGCCTCACTCCTTTCCAGGAAGTGGTAGGGTAAAATTGTGGGTTTTCAAGAGGTCAAGATGTGGGCCTTAGAGTTGGTCCCAGAGTTGGGCCCTTCATTTGAAGAGGTAGAAAAGGAAAGAGTGCAAGTAAAAGATGAAATAAAAGTGGACATTAAGTACAAAGGAAAGCAATAGGCACTCCTAGAAGTCGTGGAAGAGCTAAGGACTTCACTCGAGGGCGAGTCAAGAATTGTGGTTGGAGTCTGTTGGGCCCTTTGTTTTTGGTTAGAAGTTGCGCAAGGAGGACTACAGTCTCAATTTGGGTCAAAAAAACGTATCCCAAGCCACAAAAGAGTTGGAAAATGGAGCAAGAAAAGAAACATAAAATGGTTGCGAAAAGGGACAACGCAACACCAGTAAGGAAAAATAAGTTACAATAGAATAAGAACAAGAAAACATGTAGAGTCTAAAGCGAGAAGATCCCACTCAACATATATATATGAGATGCATACGATTGTAAAGGGTTAGATGGAATAGATGATATATATGGGTAGATGGTATAGAGGGCATAGATAGATTAAAGGTTATGTGATTGTAATTTGTATCCAGTTTGGGAAAAGGGTAGATAGAGATCTAAGGAATGAGTCCAAAACCATAGGCTTGTAACAGAGTAATGGATTGTATCTGTGAAACTATATCTGAGAATATCTTTTGATAATATTTATGGAAGGACCTGAAATTTTGAAATATACTACATCATTCTATGTTTATGATTATGAAACGTCTTTGTACTTTACTTCTTTATGTTTGATAAGATCAATGTGCTATAACTGTCTACAAATGTTGTCGCAACTTGGTTGTATTTATTACCAGTTATGAATGAGTTCAGATCTATTCTTTGGTTAGTCTGTCTTGCGTAAGGTTATGGTGAATCTTGAAGATTTTGGAAACCTGCCTAAGTATTGTCCTTACCCTTCCCTATCTTCTTGTCTTGGTTGCACTTCGAGTGAGACTTCTTCTCTCCGGAGGAGATGAAAATGCCAGGGATCTAGACTACTCGGTGCCTTTTGTTGGTAACCTGAGAAGGACCTTTGTTTGATCAATTCCGTGCCAACATAGCACCTACACTACATTCAACATGCTTATAACCAGGCTAAGCATTCATTGACTCAAACATCTCCATTTTAGGCATGTTTTGTTTATTTTCCAAAATCTCCTTTAGATTTTATATTTAGGAAGGATGTTGTTATTGATGTTCATTATGACATTTATAAAGCAAAGAAGTTCATTGAACAAATTTAGTTGGTGCATCAAATGGTACAATAACAGTTGGAAAAGAATCAAGCCAAATACAAGACAAGAGATGACAAGCATTGTGTTGATCACAATTTCTAAGTTGGAGATGAAGTTTGGCTTTATATTAGAAAAGAGAGGCTTAAAGGAGAAGGTAAAAAAGTGAAACCAATTAGATATGGACCTTTCAAGATTCTTGAAAAGATTGGTAACAATGCCTTCCATTTGGATTCACCTCCTTATATGCAAATGTATGCAGTTGTTAATGTTGAGAATTTGATATTGTATGAGACTCCTTTGATTGATGATCAATGATATCATGTTCATATTCCTTCCATAGATGAATTTTTGCCATAATATCTCTCAGAATTGCATGAGGAAAAAATCCTTGACAAAAAGATAAGAACTTCAAAATGAGGGAATCTGGAATACCTTCGTGTTGGCCTTAAAGGAACAAATCTAAGAAAAGCTAATGGATTGAGGTTCGAAAGGTGAGGGAACTGTACCCTCATCTTCATATTGACTGAAAGTAGTCTTTTGGAGGTCCAAAAGATTCCCAATATGGAGGAGTGATCTAGGGGATAAAAAAATGCTCAAAAATCAAAGTGACCGAAATTTCTCGAAAATAGATTCATTGCGTAGGTCTTTCCCTCCTGATCCCAACGGAAATTGAATGGGCTCAAACAGATTCCATATGGATGAGATATCACGTTCTTTCCACTTTCACAAAAAGGAAAAAAAATGCTAACTAGACAGTCCGTACAGTCCATACAGGCCATGTGGTAGCTGATTGTATGACTGTATTGTTGATGTGGACTGGTGACGTAGTAGGATGACTAGGCAAGTGATTTGGCAGCTGACATGGATCAATCCCTAGTCGACACGTGGCATGCTCTTAGACGAAGGGAAGGGTGCCACGTGGTACAACCAAGGGCTACCATGTGGCACCACGTTGTTGTTTTGTGGTTTAAAATATTTTTTGGATTCTGCCAAGGTTGAACCCACGACCTACGTGGGAAAATTATTTGCAAAGTCCGGGCTACGAGCCTGCCTAATGGTGTTACTTAAACCTATAGTGGAAGAGTTTATATTTGAATTTGCATATTGTTTCATTTGGTGGTAAAAAGGCCCAGGGCTTAGCCCCAACCCATGGTCACGACTCTACACTTGACGATATGACCTTTGGTGTGGGGTTTCCAATGGTGCGGTCTACGAGTCCAGTTTTTCAGTCTTAGACTCTGGCCACATGGCCCATATGGATGACACCTCCGACGGTTAAGGAACCTATCCCGCTAACAGTGCGACAAATTCTCTCGATTTGCGGAATGATGCATGGTGTTGGCTTTTGGCACGGGAAACACACAAAGGCTGGGTTGATTCACATAGAGGTGCGATTTGGTGGGCATGTACACCAAGTTATTGGGAAAAACTTCCAGGTAGTGTATTTTTCTCAATTTTTGGCCAAACCAGGTGCAGGAGGAGCCCATCTAGGGGTTTTTCGACATTCTGGAGCCATTGAAGCCATATATTTTTCATTCTAAGCATTACAAAGGACCTATTTTGACATTTTTAGCATATAATGAAAATGATCCATTGGAATTTGGACCAGGAGATGTAGCCCAAGACAGGGGTGAACTCCTTTATCATTTTGTTATGTTATGTGTTTACTTTTGATGGTTGTTTATGAATGTTTATGATGTCCATGTTAAGTAAAATCTCATTAAGTTTATGTTCTTTCAAACTTGATCCAATTTCCTAGGTCACATAAATATTTCACTTGCAAATTTGTATACACAAACCTTTTTCATTTTCAGATCAATTACCCATACCGAGTCAACATTGGGAAGACGTTTCATTGGATTTTAATAAAGTGTTGATGTAATATCCCCACTTTGGGACATCATCACAGGGCAAAGATTTATGATGACCAGAGTAGCCAGATGGGTGCTAGAGCGAGTACAAGGGTATTTGAGAGGCATTGTGGAGTCCGTCTTGCATTGATGATCATATTCCATCATTATGAGCCATTCCGCAGAGATTGGCTTTGGTTTCGTTGCATTCCGACGATTTCCATGATTTTGACTATTTTGAGCTATAAGTCAATGGAATTCACTGAAGAGGTCATTTTGGGCACATTACTTGGAGGAACCTCTCAGTGTAATAGCTCATTGGAATCGG
>ML785791.1:379962-392550 GCA_009831015.1 Picea engelmannii | reverse complement strand
TAAATTAAAGTTATTAAGCCATTTAATTCATTACCCAAATCATTGAATGTGTTAAGTAATCAATTAATTAATTAATCGACATTTATTAAACAATAAATAAATAAATAATTGATATTATTAATAATTAATCATTACTTAACTAATACACATTAAGACAGCTAATTAATTAATTAATTAACTATACTTAATAAACCCTATGCAACTATTTAACCAGGGTTGTTTCATACACCCACCCTTCAGGAAACTTCGTCCCGAAGTTAAGGTATTTCATGATATAAAGGAAAAGAAACATGGTTCACACATTCATAACAATTAACCGACATTTTTAGTAAGTAAGCCAAGAAAACTCATACATACTAGTGTATTTGTACAAGAAATGCATGTGTAGCTAGTACATACAAGTCTCGTGCATGTACTAATAATCAATAACTATCACCCTTATAGTAATTTATGTATGCATCCAATCAAATCAACAAGATTATTCTTTTATAAAATACAATAAACCAATCCAATGTTTGCAAAATCCTTTAATTACAATTATCTAGTTCAACAATTTTATTTAGACAACTGTGGTTTAGTTACGTAATTATGAATATTCATATATACACATTTTCTTTTTAGAAGGGAAAAACAATAAATTCCTCTATAAGACAAATCTCCATACTTTCTCAACTATTTCTACTCATCCTTCCTCCCTAACTTACTTCCATCTTCATTCCTATCCTTCCTCTGCTGGACTATCTTGAAGCGTCAACTATATTGACCCAACTTCAAATAGAACCCGTAAGCGGAAGTGTCACTATCTCGACCAAGCTTCCCTAGCAAGCAACTGACAGTCATCATCACACGTCTAGGGGAGAGTGAGCTAACACCGTCCTCCCATGACTTCAGGTTTCAGAGGATACACGGTGGGAAATGCCTCCACCCCTCCTAATCATAACTAGGGTCCACACCCTACAATGAAATATACAGTGGCACCGTGTTGCTGGGAGTTTTTTCATCTTGGTTTTGGGTAGTCTCATCACCTGAAATCCTGAACTAGTCCACATATCATAGCAATGTATCCAATATAATTTCACATACAAGGATTCATACCATAATGTTTCTCAGCTAGTGGTCATGACATTCACTTTCATCATCATTATCCCTTGGCTATTTCATAGCCCATAACCTGCAGATTAGTCTGTAACACAAACTCGTACATTTCTATGCATTATCATTATGTAATTGCATACAACCATCATTTCAATTCGGTATCCCTGTACCAACAAATTAACATCATAGTTTTCAAGTTAGAAATAGATCTCATAATATCCCATAATTCAATTTCAACACCCATTCATAAAATTATCATTTACCAAATAGATTGCATCATATCCAATCATCATTCAAATAGTATTTAAATCTCCATAGGATTCTCATTCACACAATATGTCACATCATATCTATCATCATCAATAACATTTAAACATTCATAAAATTTACATTCACATAGTAGATCACATCATATCCATCATCATCAATAATATTTAAACATTCATAAAATTTACAGTCTCACAATATATCGCATCATATCCATCATTATCCAAATATTTTTAAACATTCATAAAGGTTCATACGTCTTAAAAGTTTAAGTGTATCATTTAATAGTTTCACTGTGAATAGAAAATAAAATATGTAGGCCTCAGGTAATCCTAGCTGTCTAAGTCAAAAGGTGGTGTTACATACACCCAACCTTCGAGAAACATATTCTCTAGGTGGTAAAAAAAGTGAGGGATAGTCTCGTTGTAATGTCTCAATGTCTTCCCAAGTAGCAGATCCTGGACTATACTTGTCCCATTGGACCTTAACTTGGTCTACCAGATGGTTCCTAAGCTGTCGGACTCTACGGTCCAATATGCGTAATGATTCTACCATGAGAGTTCCCATGTCCGACACCTGCAATTCCTTCCAATTTAGTTTATGTGATTCATCAACAACATAATGACGTAAAACAGACACATGAAAAACATTATGAGTTTTATGCAAGTGGGGTGGCAGCACGAGACGATAGGCAAAGGGTCCAATTTTCTCTTGGATTCTGAATGGTCCTATAAATCGAGGTGAAAACTTTGTCCCCTTCCCGAACTGTATGGTACTCTTATTATACCTGATACGAATGAAAACCTGGTCTCCCACTTCATAACTTCGATCGGTCCTATGTGCATCCACATAACTTTTCTGCCTATCCTGTGCTTCCTTTAGTCTTTGCCTAATTTGAATCACCTGTTCCTCCATCTCTTGAATCAATTCTAGCCCAACTGTTACTCAGTCTTCTAATCTATCCCAACTCAACGGTGTTCTCCATGGTCTTCCATACAGAGCTTCGTAGGGTGGCATTCCGATGGAGCTATGCAAACTGTTATTGTAGGAAAACTCTACCAAAGGTAGGTACTTCTCCCAATGAGTTTGATTATCCATGACATACATCCTAAGCATGTCTTCCATGACTTGATTTACTCTCTCAGTTTGCCCATCTGTTTCAGGATGATAAGTTGTGCTTAAGTTCAACTGAGTCCCCAATGCTAACTGCAAACTTGTCCAAAACCTAGAAGTAAATCTGCAGTCCCTATCTGAAATGATCTTCTTAGGTATCCCGTGCAAATGGATAACCTCACTTACAAACACACGTGCCACATTAGTGACATCGTAAGTGTCTCTAACCGAAATAAAATGAGCACTCTTGGTTAACTTATCCACTATCACAAGAATGACATTGTGTCTATGAGATGTGAGCGACAAACCCACAACAAAATCCACAGAGATGACTTCCCACTTGGACATAGGAACATCATGTGGTTGTAGGAGGCCTGTCGGGTGATGGTGGTCGACTTTCACTTGTTGACACTCTAGGCACTTGGTGACGAAATGGACTACATTGCGCTTCATGCCTACCCAGAAGAAAAGTTTCTTCATGTCTGCGTACATCTTCTTCACACCCGAATGCACATAATAAAGTGCTCTATGGGCTTCCTTCAGTATGATGCTTCGAATATTCCCATTTTCAGGGATGTACATCCTTCCCCGATATCTCAATAGTCTGTCTTCTTTCAAACTATATCCTTCATACTTTGGATCTAACTGCCTCCCAGTCTGGAGGTTTGAAGTAACCTTTAAAAACCAACTATCTTCTTGGAGTTGTGTCAACACATGTTCCCTCAGATTGACCTTTAACGGTACCAAGGAGAACACACGTGGTCTCCTACTCAAGGCCTCTGTGACCACATTTTCCTTTCCCTTGATGTATGAAATACCAAAATCGTACTCACTCATAAACTCACTCCATCGCCTTTGCCTGGTTTTCTGATCTAAAAATAGAAGGCTGACTTGTTATGCTATGCAAGCATCCCTACTTCATTAAAATAAACTTTACAGGACCTTGCTTCATGTGTATAAATATGCAAGATAAAAACTTATGTGTTAAACTCATGTATCTTCTTGTAAATGCTTATGTGTGAGAAATTGTTCTTTTAGATGGTTAAATATGTACTTTAAACAAATACACAACAACTCAACTTACAGCAAACAAACCATCAAACTCACAACAAGAACAAGTTGATAAAGGAGTTCACCCCCCTCCGGGCTACATCTCCTTGAGCCTCCATAATGGACTTGGCTCTCTGGGATTAATTTGTCAAAAGTTCTTTTACAAGATTCTGCTCAACTCCAATGGAAAAATAGACTGCACCATTGGGATCAGAACACATAAAAACCCCAAAAATGACTAATACAACTATGAAAACGGATCATGGCTCATCCGGGCATGACCTCCTCTACATGTGGCCATAAGCTTCCCTGAGCTTCTCTTTGGAAAAAACACCTGTAAAAGTCCTCAACAGCCTCTGAAACCTATCCCAATGTGTCCAGAGCATATCTATTAGCCAAAAATGATTATTCAATCACAGAAAACAAATATAGGCTCACCAAACCATGTCCTCCATCAAAGAGGGCTTGAAGTTCCCTAGAGCTTCTTGAAACTTCAATGGTGAAAAACTTGTAGAAGAAGTCTTCAAATGGCTGTGAAAACGACACCAATGGATCCAGCACGTCCAAAAACCCCTGGTTGGGCTTTTATGACACCTTAAACGGCCAAACGATGAAGAAGTTAGGCCTCCTCCATCTTCCTCCTTCAACTTTGCTGGAACTGGCTCTACAAAACGCACCTCTGTGTGCATGAACCCAGAACACGCTCCCGAAACGTGTTATAACTTGGCACCGGGCGCAACTGCGCCAACGATGCAAACCGTAGGATGGTTAGGGTGCCTCCAGCCCCCAACCGCCTAGCACTAGGGCACATGGGTCATACGACCTTGGGCTATAATAAAAAGAGCTAACGGTTACAACTTCCCCGCATAACCGTTGGTCTGTTGTGTTAACCGTGGGAACCAAATATAAACCGCGCGCCCATCATAATACACAGTCACATGTTTTAATACAAAGTTTTATGGTTTAAAAACCCCACACATATATATTAACACATTTAAATCGGTTCATATAATATATACACGGTCATATATCAGTGCAAACGACCACGGGCTAACCTTTGGAACCCCACGCCAATGTAAAACATAACTCCCGCGCATGCCCATCGGCGAGGGACTGGTCATATGTGGTATCGCATAGAACCGGGCTCTAAAGGAATTACATTCCCGCGCGCAATCATAAAAGGTCTGGTCATATGTATTATGAGCGTGACCGGGGGCTGGGGCTAAGCCCTAGCCAGGACCCCCGCGCCGACCATACTATGCTTTGAATTCAAATAAATTCTTTTATATATGCATAATAAGAAACATCAAGCGATGCGTTGGTAAGTTGGCATTTGTTAAAGCTTTGTGGTGACGAGAGGTCCGGGGGTCAAACCCCACGGACCCATAAAATTTTAATAAACCAAACAATAACCCAATAGCCAATAAACGGGTGCCACATGGCAGCCCTTGATTGGGCCATGTGGCACCTTTCCATTCTCCAAACTGATGCCACGTGTCGCAAACAGATTTGTCCAACTGCCAACTAATCACAAACCTCCACGTCAGCGCTGCCAACTCAGCTGCCACGTCATCGTACGGAATGTACGACCTTGCCATGTCACCACTGTACGGACTGTACAGACAGGTACAGTCAGCATCAAATATTTGCCTGTTTGCCTTGGCAAACATATCGCGATAACTTCTCCATACAGACTCCATTTGAGAAAGTAAATATACCACCGGAATTAGGAAGACGAGACAAATGCAATGGCACCATTTTCGTCACATTCCGAGCACTTTGAAAATTGAGCAAATTTTTGCCCCCTGGTCCAGATTTTGATCACACCTTCCCACTGAAAGGATTTTGGACCCACAAAAGCTTATCTGTCTTCTTTCAAGTCATATCAAAATATTTTCGACATCACCTGAATACTTCGACATGCCGTGCACTGCAGCTGGCTATGTCCTTCAACCACTACTCTCTAGCTGCTGCTGACCCACTGCTCTCTCTGTGCTTGGAAGACTGCCAACCTTCCCACTGAGAATCAAGTCCCTCTTTCAAACTCTTTGGCGTCAACAAAATCAACTCTCCAATGGTTGCAAAAACTTCCTACGACATCTTGTCACAAGCCAAGAAAACCATCAATCTTGAAAACAAATCATACAAGATTGAAAATGATGCCAACAAAATATTTTGTTCTTCGACCAAACTGTCGCATCTCGTACTTTATCAAAGCACGTGGCATTTTCAAAATCAACTTTCAAGTCAATAAACACCATCGACTAAACACAATTCAAACAACACGATCGACACAACATAGTCGTCAGAAAATCATCAACACCAGTCGAGACTCATTCGAAACATCATATCGACCTTCCCATAAATGCACACATAACGCTGAAAAGTGCATTTAATCTTAGAAAAATGCAAGCGTTACTTGCTTAAGAAATCCAACCATTTCTTACCAAACCAACTGATCGATGACTTTTTCGACTGAACATCATCCTCTTGTGAATCATCCTGACTCACATCGATGATGGAATATCCTCTTCCATTCTCGCCAATCTCTTTATCCAACTGCTTCTGAGGCTGTGGACGAATAGTTGGATGCAACGTCCAACATTGATCAATGATATGACCCCGCTTCTGACAATGAGTGCAAACCTTTTGCATCCTCTTTTCACGCTGCCTTTTCTTAGAAAGTTTCTTGAAATTGGCTAATCTTTTCCAACACTTTGAAACAGGATGGTTATACAAACCACAATATGTACAAGGATTCTTTCTTCTAGTTTTACATATAAAGCTATTATGTTTAACATAATCAAATGCAACTGAATGATAAGCGGAATTATACCTGGAGCATTCACCTTTATCACCTCTTTGAGGAGGTGAATCTGAAGAGTTACAGGCTCTCCTCTGAAGACCATCAATAGTGTTCTTGTCCTCATCACTGTCACAAATCTCATATTTGCATTTATCCTGAACACAAGCCTCGCATGCTAAAGGGATTGAACTTTCAACAAAAGTTCTTGAACTTTCACCTTTAAAGCCTTCTTGAGGAGGTGAACTTGAAACAAAGTTTATGCTTGGAACTTTTTCCCTTGTCTCCTCGACTTTGGAATATGCTCCATCTTTCCGTTCATATCCAAGACCATAATACTTGGGTCTTTCTTCAACAACAATAGGCTCAACAATGCCTTGTGCATGCTTACCCAAACCTTTACCTTCATAGCCCATTTTTAAAAACAACTTGGACCCTATTCCTCTTGTGTGACTCTCAAAACCACCAAAACATTCATCTTGTGAGGAATTAGAAGATAAACTAACACTACATACCTTATGTTCATGCATGTACTTGGTAAGGGTTTCCTTTGCCTCATGGAGTTGAATCTCCATCTCATGCAACCTTTGCAAAAGTTGGTCTTTTTCCTACTTCATGGCCATCAACTGCTCTTCAAGGGAAATGTTCTTATTCCTGCCTTCACACATCTCTTTCATCAAATCTCTCAAAGTTAGAATCTCTTCTTTGTTAAAGAATTGAGATAATGAAAATGTATGAGAACTATTAATTCTTGAAGCTTCTGCCATCCTTGCAAGGTATCAAACTTCAACACAAAAACTTGCACAATACCAATAGCGAAATCTCAAGCTATCAATGGCAAACACATGAGCAAAACAAACTATGCTCTGATACCACCTGATCTGAAAATAGAAGGCTGACTTGTTATGCTTTGCAAGCACCCCTACTTCATTAAAATAAACTTTACAGGACCTTGCTTCATGTGTATAAATATGCAAGATAAAAACTTATGTGTTAAACTCATGTATCTTCTTGTAAATGCTTATGTGTGAGAAATTGTTCTTTTAGATGGTTAAATATGTAATTTAAACAAATACACAACAACTCAACTTGCAACAAACAAACCATCAAACTCACAACAAGAACAAGTTGATAAAGGAGTTCACCCCTCTCCGGGCTACATCTCCTTGAGCCTCCATAATGGACTTGGATCTCTGGGATTAATTTGTCAAAAGTTCTTTTACAAGATGCTTCTCAACTCCAATGGAAAAAAATACTACACCATTGAGATCAGAACACATAAAAACCCCAAAAATGACTAATACAACTCTGAAAACGGATCATGGCTCATCCGGGCATGACCTCCTCTAGATGTGGCCATAAGCTTCCCTGAGCTTCTCTTTGGAAAAAACACCTATAAAAGTCCTCAACAGCCTCTGAAACCTATCCCAATGTGTCCAGAGCATATCGATTAGCCAAAAATGATTATTCAATCACAGAAAACCAATATAGGCTCACCAAACCATGTCTTCCATCAAAGAGGGCTTGAAGTTCCCTAGAGCTTCCTGAAACTTCAATGGTGAAAAACTTGTAGAAGAAGTCTTCAAATGGCTGTGAAAATGGCACCAATGGATCCAACACATCCAAAAACCCCTGTTTGGGCTTTTACGACACCTTAAACGGCCAAACGATGAAGAAGTTAGCCCTCCTCCATCTTCCTCCTTCAACTTTGCTGGAATTGGCTCTACAAAACACACCTCTGTGTGCATGAACCCAGAACACGCTCCCGAAACGCATTATAACCTGGCACCAGGCGCAACCACGCCAACGGTGCAAACCATAGGATGGTTAGGGCGCCTCCAGCCCCCAACTGCCTAGCACTAGGGAACATGGGTCATACGACCTCGGGCTATAATAAAAAGAGCTAACGGTTACAACTTCCCCGCATAACCGTTGGTCCGTTGTGTTAACCGTGGGAACCAAATATAAACCGTGCACCCATCATAATACACGGTCACATGTTTTAATACAAAGGTTTATGGTTTAAAAACCCCACGCATATATATTAACACATTTAAATCGGTTCATATAATATATACACGGTCATATATCAGTGCAAACGACCACGGGCTAACCTTTGGAACCCCGCGCTAATGTAAAACATAACTCAAAATAAAGGAATTACATTCCCGCACGTTGCCGAGGGACTGGTCATATGTGGTATCGCATAGAACCGGGCTATAAAGGAATTACATTCCCGCACGTAATCATAAAAGGTCTGGTCATATGTATTATGAGCGTGACCAGGGGTTGGGGCTAAGCCCCAGCCCGGACCCCCGCGCCGACCATACTATGCTTTGAATTCAAATAAATTCTTTTATATATGCATAATAAGAAACATCAAGCGGCGCGTTGGTAAGTTGGCATTTGTTAAAGCTTTGTGGTGACGAGAGGTCCGGGGGTCAAACCCCACGGACCCATAAAATTTTAATAAACTAAACAATAACCCAATAGCCAATAAACGGGTGCCACGTGGCAGCCCTTGATTGGGCCACGCGGCACCTTTCGATTCGCCAAACTGATGCCACGTGTCGCAAACAGATTCGTCCAACTGCCAACTAATCACAAACTGCCACGTCAGCGCTGCCAACTTAGCTGCCATGTAATCGTACGGAATGTACGACCTTTCCATGTCACCACTGTACGGATTGTACGGACAGATACAGTCAGCATAAAATATTTACCTATTTGCCTTGGCGAACAGATCGCTATAACTTCTCCATACGGACTCCGTTTGAGAAAGT
Organism: Picea engelmannii; assembly: GCA_009831015.1. Lineage (NCBI taxonomy): Eukaryota > Viridiplantae > Streptophyta > Pinopsida > Pinales > Pinaceae > Picea > Picea engelmannii. Next base: position 383,439 of record ML785791.1, on the reverse strand, counting down.
AAATATACCTCCGGAATCAGGAAGACGAGACCGACGCAATGGCACCATTTTCGTCGCATTATGAGCACTTTGAAAATTGAGCAAATTTTTGCCCCCTGGTCCAGATTTTGATCATTTTCAGATCCCTTTGAGTGAAGAGATGTTTTAAACTTTGATGGTCCATTTTGAGCTCAAAGTTTCGCCCCACAAGATAGTGCCTCCAAAGTTTTAGAGCTAGCATTACAGCTGCCAACTCTAAATCATGAGTAACATAATGTTCTTCGTGTTTCTTCAACTTCCTTGACACGTAAGCTATCACTCCTCCATCCTGCATTAGCACGGCCCCCAACCCTTTCTTCGAGGCATCCGTGCAAACTGTGAATTCCTTTTCCATATCCGACACTCGTAGAATTGGTGCACTAGTTAGTAACCTCTTAAGCTCAATGAATGCACTATCACATTCTTCTGTCCATTCATACCTGACCCCCTTACGCTGCAAAGTGGTGATGGGTTTCCCTATTTTTGAGAATCCTTCCACAAATCTCTGATAATAACCTTCTAGCCCCATGAAGCTTCTCACCTCATGGGCATTTTTCGGCACTCGCCACTCCATAATGGCCTTTACTTTTTCTGGGTCCACAGAGATTCCTTCGCTGGAAATGATATGACCTAAATAGTGAATTTATTTCTGGAAGAAGGAACACTTCGACAACTTCCCATACAATTTGTTCTCCCTAAGGAAGGACATCACCACTTGCAAGTGTTCCTCATGTTCTCTTTCATTCTTGGAATAGATGAGGATGTCATCTAGAATGACTTGTACAAAATGGTCTAATTACTTCTGGAATACGCCGTTCATGAGGCTCATGAATACTGCTGGCGCATTAGTCAATCTGAAAGGTACTACGAAAAACTTGTAATGTCCAAACCGAGTTCGAAAGGCAGTTTTTGGGATATCGCTTTCCTTAATCCTTAACTGATGATACCCTGATCGCAAATCGATCTTTGAGAATACTGCTGCTCCTTTCATCTGATCAAAGAGGTCATCTATTCGTGGCATTGGGTACCTATTTTTCACTGTAGCACGGTTCAAGTCCCTGTAATCTATACACAATCGTAAGGAACCATCCTTCTTCTTTACAAAAATTACTGGTGCACCCCAAGGTGAGACATTGGGCCTTAGTAGCCCTAAGTCCAGTAACTCTTTCAACTACATTTGCAACTCACAAAGTTCTGGTGCTGTCATCTGATACGGAGTCTTGGAAATTGGTTCTGCACTAGGTTTTAGCTCAATAGTAAAATCAAGCTCCCTCTTAGGAGGTAACCCTGGTAACTCATTTGGAAAAACATCCTTAAATTCTGACAATACCAGGTATTGATCCAAGAAGGGTCCCTTCCTTTCATTCACTGCTTCCACTACATATAGTTGACACCCTTGCATCAAGCATCACTTAACCTTCATAGTTTAGATAAAGCGTAGAGACACCTTTCTCCATACACCCTGGATCTCCACTGGCCTTCCCTCGTCATCGACACAAAGCACCCTTTTTGCGAAACAATCTACCAAAGCTCGATGAGCTTCTAACCAATCCATTCCAATGATTAGATCGTATGCCCCGAGAGCAGTGACGTATACCTTCAACCTGGTAGTACACACTCCCAGGTCTACTATACAATTATCGATGCTAGGTCCTACCACTTGTTTTTCCCCCGAAGCCATCTCGACTTGTTTAAAGTCATTGTGCTCGTAGGCTGCCAACTCACTCTTTTCTAATGCAGATGGTGAAATGAAACTATCTGTAGCACCAGAATCAAATAAAATCTTAACGTTGATATGATTTAGCGTACCTGATGACTCCACCACCGTGGATTGATGTTCAGCCTAGTGATTATTAACCGCTGCGTAAATATGGTGGCTACTACTTTCTCTTCACATCGGGGCCTTTCCTTCTCTATGCACAAATCCTTCTTGTAACTCTGGGCAGTCAGGCTGGTAATGGGGTCCTCCACATCCCCAACAGGTAACATGAGATTGAACCTGCACACTGTTCTGTGACTGTCTCTGAAATGAGTTCCTTCCCCTGGAACCCCTGCCCCTACCAGATGTTCCCTGAGATGGCCGTGGACTTGTCTATGTCATTGGTGATGAACGAGATGTTGCACTCACTACCATTGAAATCCCTGTGGCTACTGTCCTTGGTGCGACTCTGTTACCATATGGAGGTGGCCTTGATCCCCCTCCCCTGGGAAATGTCCTAGGGATCTTCCCCACTAATCTAGGATGATGCGGAAAGGAAGGTCTTGTACCTCCAGTTAAGTTCATGTGTTCCTCCGCATAACGCGCATTTTCCACAGCTTCTGCTACTAAAGACGGTTTCCACATCCGCACTATAGCCCTTATCTTAGGGTTTATCCCATAGACGAAGCGTTCTTCCTGTCGTTGGTCATTATCCATGTATGAAACATATTTGACCAATTCCATAAACCTGATCTCATATTCTTCTATGGTCCTGTTTCCCTGTACTGAGGCATGAAACGCTCCTACCTGTTGTTCCTCATAGTAAGCTGGCAGATATTTCCTTCGAAACCTCTCCTCGAAAAGTTCCCAAGATACGGTGTCCGGGGTAAGATGCAGTTGTCTTTCCAGGTTGCCCCACCAGTTCAAGGTGCTATCTCTTAACTGAAAAAATGATATCTTCGTCTTTGAGGTGGATGCATAGTCCCTTAAGGAAAAACACCTTGTCATGCCTTCCAACCATGCTTCTGCACATTCACTGGTGCGACCTCCGACAAACTCCGAAAGTTTAATCTTTTGCAGTTCTCTAGTGATGTCTTCGGGTGGATGTCCTCCCCTTGAATCCCTTGATGCTTCTAGATTACCCATTCCATATGGTGGGGGTTCCACTTCGATCCCTGTTGGTTGTCGCCCCTTTAAAGTCTCATTTATGGCCTCCAAATAGCGCAGTATGAGAGCTAGTTCGGGCGATTGTGGCGGCGACGCTGGCGGTGTTGGAGGTGCCTGCGATGATGCTCCTCTACCTCAATTCCCTCGAGTCCTAACCATCCTGTATGATTTAAGCTGCATCAACCAAAGTTGCCAGGGTGAGTTCAAGGACGTTTTTCATTACGCAACTTAACTAGAAAATAGGTTAGGCATAAGTTTTTTTTTACTTGTTTGTAAATAGACGTTACTCTCTTTAGGGGAGTGGCTAGGTTAGGGTTTAAGCATCTAAGGTTGATGTCTTTGCCTAAGAAAACTACTGATTCCCCCGCCTGGTAGCTATGCTAGCACTGTACCCCACTTGCTAATTTCTCTAACTTACTTTCCTAGTGCGCATGAAGCCTCCCCCCGTGCCATGGTTTAAGTCCTCAAACTTTTAGTTTAAAACTAATTAGTGTGATTTTTTTAACATAATTTAACATTAACATTAATTACTCACTTAATTAATTAATCATTCTAATTCCAATGATTAATTACTTTTAATTAATCACATTACT
>ML785791.1:360355-379912 GCA_009831015.1 Picea engelmannii | reverse complement strand
ACGTGCCTCTCCCCTGGCTCTCCTTACCCAAACCCTAACCCTACATGTCCCTCTATCCTCAAACCCTATGCGCATCTCTCTATTCGGCAAAGGTGGTCTGCCTCCAAAGCTTTATTTTTGTTTTCTTATTTTTTTTTTTTTTTTTCAGAGGGAAGGCATAATGGCTCTGTGGGTTTGCCTGCGCACCGTCACAGGCTCCTTCCTGTGGGAAATGTGAAGTGCACCAGCCCCCATGAGCTCCTCCTTCGTGGCTTGGCGCGGGGTCTTGGCCACTGGGCTTTGATGCGTTAGGGTTTAGCAATTCTGCAATGCAATGCAAAGGTTTTTTTTTTTCAGATGGGTAGTGAAGAAAATAAAGGAATAAAACTGAATGAAAGCAGGCATGGTGGGAGGATAAGGATTCCTCTGCTTCATTCTCATAGGATTCTTCGTCCCAATTCAATTTCCATCTTTTTGTCTGTTGCTTGGTCACCTCACTCACTTACAAATACCTTCCGAGTCTGTTACCTCATTCAAGCGATAGTTGGACTATCATTCTGCAATGCGATGGGTTTAGTTAGGGTTTAGCAATTTTGCAATGCAATGCAAAGGTTTTTTTTTTTGGTTTTTGGTCCCTTCCCCAATTTTCTTCTTCTGCACCCTAATCCTCTTCCTGTCCATTTGTATTTAATTTCTTTTTTTTCTTATATTTCTTTTCTTCTACTGCGGCTATTCTCATTTATTTATTTCAATTGTTCGCTTTTGATGCCCGCGTAGGCTACGTTGTGTGTTTTCTGTTTCTGGATGTTTCACTTCATTTCATTATTGTTGCACTTTGGCTTGGGTGGGTTATCATTGTGTGCAATGTTTTGAAGGCCGAGACTCTGCCAACCAGGTTTATTCATTTGGAAATGAACGATATTGGAACTCGGGTTCCCTCGTTATGACTGAAATACAGAAATGTGATTACCTAGAATTGAGGCAAACTTTCCAACCCTAAGAAGAAGAGGAGTAAGTTGATTTTTCAGAATTTCAGTTTTCAGTATGAGGTTGCAATGCGGCTTGTTGTTTTTTTTTTTGTTTATTAATAATTCCTTTTTTTTTTGTGTGTGCCAGCGATGGAGTCGAGTGAGGATTATGAACAAAAGAATTCGTTGCTGCCAATGATGGCGTCCTCAAGGATTTCGTCCATGGAATAATATTTAAGGAATAATTTCTATATGGTATATTTGCAATCTATCTACCATCAGTTTTTGGTTTATTAGATTTCAGTGCTCTAGTTTATAAACTTTGATGTATGTTCTATGTTTACAACTTTACAGTTTTCTTTGCCTCTGTTTTGGTTGGTAAATTTCCCTATTATCACCAGAGTCGGCCTACCTTCAACTTAGATGTCACGACTGAGGGATGTCTATTCTGTCATATTCATCCAGGACTTGCACCTGGCCTTGTTTGTTGAGATCTGCGACATCCATGGGCCGTCAAGGTCGCCAGGACTTCCACTTGGTCTTGGATACAATAGTTAACTCTATTGGCCACATTGATGGGGCGACATATCTTCACGGAGTGTGTACTAGCAACCCAGGTCTCAACACTGAAAGTGCTTTGATTTAACCACTTGACCACAACTTGCTTGACAATTATATTTTCCTATTTACATGAGCATATACCTATTTTGATTCTAATTTCTAAATGATGGATGTGTAATGGAGTGGAATTGTCTCTATTCTATTTTTGTCAGATTTGAATATTTTATCTATTATTTAGTCTGCGAGTGTTTTGCCAAGTAGCGATCTCTTATCAGTATTTCCCATATTTTTATAGCCAAACTCTGATCACCAGGTCACTATTAATTTATTATAGGATTTCATTGACCGTTGTCAAATGGAAAGGACAATTAAACACAGTTTTCCTCTGAAGTAATTATATATATATATAAAATCAATGTTTATTGTCTTTTGGGTTGTTGTAATACGATATTGGCATGCCAATAACCCAGGTTCAAATCATAGCAGACATAGATTCCCTAAGCATAAGTTGGCTATAACCAATAAATCTTTAACACGACAAATGCCAAATGCATGAAATGTCCTCAAGGTGCTTGAGGTTTCTTACCCCAGTGGGCACATTTAAGTAATGAGTTTTGCAACTTGTAGCATGCTCCATAGGGTTCTACGAGTTCACCCATTCCAATTTAATTTTTATAATTATTGAAGTGGCTTGTTTCCACTCTACTTGTGGATGGCATCAAGTGTTTTTGAAAACGCCTCAACAAGTGGTAAGCGATGATAAGACTTGAGGCCAATTCATACCAATGAATCTTGAGATCTTATCAGAATAGAATCTTCAAGTAGAATAGAATTCTTGTTGGGCTTGTTATCCAAGTAAAATTTAATATATGGCATTTTCCTTTAAGTTAAATTTTCATCTGTGGAATATTGATTTGTTGTGAAATTTAGTGAAGTTGAACTGTTATACATGGAAAACCAACGAGTCTAATGTCTGGAGTGTACCTTATGTCCTCAAATTGGTTAGGGAAAATAGTTGAAGCTGAAGGCCTCACACAAGGTCTATAGTTAAACTTTAAACCCTTTTATCAAATCAAGTGAAGTCGTTGTAGCTTAAGAGAGCTTATCATGGTGAGATTATGCTATAAAATAATCTAATTATCTTTGTTAAGTGGTTGTAGGTCTATTTGCACAGCTCCTTACTGCTACTGATTTTTTTTTTAGGGTTATTTCAGGATTTTCTAGGTTATTTATGCTCATTATTTTATATTTATGTCTATATCTGTGTTAAAAAAATTTAGTATGTATATTTTATTTATATTTATGTCTGTGTTAAAAAAAAAATTGTGTGCTTGGCTTGCAGGTTAGGTGGAGCTAGAGTTGGAACTTGGAACTTGGCCCTCAGGCCCAGATTTCAAACTAAGGCTCTAATACCATGTGTAGAGACCTAAATTTAATTAGCCTATTAAATATCATAAATTTTAACAGATAAGATTACTTCTACGCAGAAACAATAAGTAATTTCTTTCATTCAACATATAAGTAACATAAATTAATTTATGAACAACAATCTAATGAATTACATAACATAATATAGATACCTCTGGCTGATGCTATTATCCCAATATCTGGCTTTCCTCTCTGCTTCATTGCCCAGCCTGCTACTTTGACTAAACCTTGCCCAAACTGACTAACCACCCAGCCAGCTAGGAGTAGCATGTCCGACTCCCTAGCTCCAGGATACCGAATGGAATCCTGGCCCCCGAGCCCAAAACTCCCAGCAACCTAGTGCCCCTTGCCACAGTTCACCCAATCTCCAAAACCAAAATGCCAAAACCAGAAAAATATCCCCCCAAACCTGGAAATATAGTCCTCCTCCTCAAAACAATGTTTCCTCCCCCAATTTTTTATAAAACTTCTCCCGTAGGCCTCTCCTCGTCATATCCCCCTCATTCACCAACTCCCTACCCTCCATTAATTCCACCCACCTTATCCCTCCATTTATTACCCTATCCTTCCCTTTATTACCTTATCCCTCCACTTAATGCTTCATTCCCCCCCCCCACATACGTAAAGTCTTATAATAAAATAAATTAAAGTTATTAAGCCATTTAATTCATTACCCAAATCATTGAATGTGTTAAGTAATCAATTAATTAATTAATCGACATTTATTAAACAATAAATAAATAATTAATTAATATTTTTAATAATTAATCATTACTTAACTAATACACAATAAGACAGTTAATTAATTAATTAATTAACTATACTTAATAAACTCTATGCAACTATTTAACCAGGGTTGTTACATATTGTATTAGGTGGATTATGGGTAGTTGGATTTGAATTGCTTTCAGATCTGACAGTCTATAATCCACTTTCAACAACATTCACACTTGGAAATAATGGAGTAAGTGCCAGTTATAAGAGTCAGTTCGTAGTTCACTGTCAGTTCACTCTCAGTAGAGTCTAGTTGTTCATGGTTTGCATGTAACCGAATCAGTAGAGTCTTTTCCTATATAATGATGTAATGGGTCTTCATTGAATAATAAAGAAGTGAGCGTAGCCTCACCGTGTGTTTGTTTCACATATTTTATCTTGGTATCAGAGCCACGGGGTGAGGTGTGGAAATTCATAGAGGTCCGCAGGTCCCTCCTCTGGTAGGGTGCGGTGACACACTACTCGAAATTTCCACAGAGAGAAAACATAATACTTTCCACAGTCAAGCTGGCGTTACAGTGCGAAAATCCTTAACCATTTTCGCAACCCAAGTTACTCGGGAGGTGCGGACTCCCCGCAGTCTACAGCAGCGAGAGGTGTGAAAACCCATGAGCTTTCCACAGTCTAATACAAGCGTGAGGTGCGGAATAAGTTTATAAGTTTATAGCGTGAGAAGTTTTGATTTGCATGAGGTATAGCATGAGTTTTGAAAGCAAATCGTGAGGGCCACGAGGATCAGAGGAGGTCACATGGACTTGTGGAAAGAAGATCCATGAATCACCACTCGAGTGTAAGTGAGAAACTTTGTTGTGTGAGTTTAATTCCAGATTTGCATGCGTGAGCGCGGCAGTAGTTTGCATGCATGAGTGGAGTTTTGAAGTGTGAGCAAAATTCACATATTAGTTTGCATACATGGAGTTTTTTTTAAAAAGATTTATTTTTAGTGTGTGAGGTTTGGTGTATTGAATGAAGGTGCTCACTTAAGGTGCCATGATTTATTAAGAAAATCGTGAAGGTGCTCACTTAAGTTTTTTTTATTAAAGGTTTTATTCAAAGTGGTTTTCCTAAAGTTGATTAAAAGTGAATTTTTTATTCAAAGTGGATATTTTGGATATTAAGGTGCATGCATGATTTAAAGGTTGATATATGCATGTGAGGTGGTTTTATGGTTTAAAGGTGGATGCATGCATGATTTAAGCTGAGAACATAGGTATATTTGGATTAGTGGATCCGAAGGCAGAGCGACGGACTACTCAACACAGGAGAAGACGCGATGAAAAGTTACATATCCTTGGTGTTTCACTTGCAGAGACTAAATTGTAGCAATGCTGAATCTACTAGCAGAGACCTACCTCAACGAAGCCAACAAGTTAGATGGCTCGAATTTCATTAACTGAAAATTCAAGATGAAAACGCTGATGGAAGGCTATGGTGTTTGGAACATTGCGAAGGAAACTGAATTGAAACCTGATGCGGCTGTAGGTGTGACAACATCATAGATCCAAGATTGGGAGAAGAACGAAAATAAGGCCAAGGTACTGTTGTGCATGTCTGTTAAAGATAACATAATTCCACATATTAGAGACACTACAACTTCTGCTGCAACATGGACAATGCTTAAAGCATTGTATGAAACTAGCAACACAAATCACATTTTGTTTCTGAAAACTAAATTGCTAGGCATTAAGATGGATGGAAATGAATCTGTTAGTTCATTCTTGGATCGTATTAAAGAGGCAAAAGACAAGCTAGTAAATATAGGGGAAACTGTTTCCAGCACTGACCTGGTCACTATTACCTTAAATGGTATGCTAGAATATTATCATATGTTCATAATAGGTCTCGCTGCAAGGGAGAAACCTCCTATGTTTGAAGAACTGATAGGTATTTTGCTACAAGAGGAAGAGAAGCGTGGGAATTTGAAGCCTCAAAATAAAGATTTGGCACTGTGGTCAAATAACAGATCTGCGAGAGGGAGATCAAGAGAAAGAGGAAAAGGAGGTAGTTCATGGCAGAGAGGCGGATCATGGTAGAGAGGTAGTTCATCACAGAGAAGACAATATCCAAATCAGGGTATGCAATCTGATAGGAATGAGTCAAAGAGTTGTTTTTATTGTGGTCGACCTGGACATATTGTTAATGACTGTCATAAGAAGAAGAGCGATGAGGCTATTTTGAAAGGAAGTTGAAAGGAACTATTTTGAAGGTTAGCGTTCTAAGGTAGTCCATTAAAAATGAAGGTTGTGGATAAGAAGATAATTCAATAGAGAGGAGAGGAGAGGAGAGGAGAGAATGAAATGAAGAAGGGTAGTAGTAAAGATGAGAGCTCAATTAAGCAGTGTGCTTCATGATTGGAGGAGAATAAGACATTGAGTCTATCCCACTATGTATGAAGATTGTTGTTGAGCCATGACCATCTACAAATTTAGTGGATGAGAATAAGACATTGAGTATATCCCATGATAAGTGAAAATTGTTGTTGAGCAATGGCCATGTATAAATTTCCTACTAACTAGTAACAATACACTAAATTTGTATATATCTCACTATTTTGTAATCGTTTTCTTGCTTAATAAAATCCCCATAAAGATCTGCATTTTCCATTTGGGATTTCCATGAAAAAACTGTCCATTGCACATTTGAACTCTTTATGTTATCTTATGAAAATTCTACATGATTGAATGTTCTTGTTTAAATCTTATTTGGACATTGTGTTACCACAAGAACTCTCCAATTTGTTCGATGGAAAAATGGTTAAATTTATTCACACTCTCTTTAGCTCATTTTTGTTAGGTGGCGGAAGCAAAAACAAGGCATATAATAGAGCATAAAATAAGCAAGATCAAACACGCATTAAACCAAGCACATCAATCATACACTTGACATAGTGATTTATGTGGAAACCCAATGAGGGAAAAAAACCAAGCACATCAATCATACACTTGACACAGTGATTTATGTGGAAACCCAATGAGGGAAAAAACCACGGGCAATGATTATCGGTATTCTTATTATTCAAGGGAGAATTACAATAGCCAACCCTGGCATACAACCATCCTCTCCTCTCATACACACAACACCTTAGTATTGCATCTTGCTCTCACACACTCACTACACATTGCACTCACATTATATTCCACCTCTATGGGTATGCTCACATATATAACATCTATCACTCAGTTATGCATGTGCATGTGACCGCATGAGGAAATTCGTTGGCATGTTTCCAACAATTTTGACCCTTACCATTAAGTCAAATGAACATAAACATTTGCTTGTTGTATACCAACCACATTGATTGCTGAGTTGCTCTATTTAAGGAAATTGACTTCTAATAATCCTTATGTGGATCATTCACTTACAATCATCAACTCATCATATTTCATATTTTTGAATTGGATATACTGTTAGATTCCGTGTTGGATTTCGCATTTAAATAAATAGAGTATGTTTTCTTTTTGGCATAACAAAATTGCAAAGTACACTTGTATTTATTGTTGGGGGCATTGGCTTTGACATCACAACCAAGTAAACCAAGCTTTGGAACTAGACGTGGAATATATGCCATTCATGTTCAGTAAAGAAGTTAAAATTGCAGTGCACTAGACCATATGCCTATTATTTATTATTTAGGATGCCATTCATGTTCAATAGAGAAGTTAAAATTGCAGTGCACTAGACCATATGCCTATTATTTATTATTTAGTAATTATATATGTATAACATTTTTTAATGCAATCTCTCACACTTCGTAGATTTTACATTTTAATGCAACTTTTATTATTTATGATATATATTTGATATTTTTATTATTTATGATATATATTTGATATTGGATGAAAATCAATATTGTATAGTAATATTATACAATTTCATGATATTTAATAAATTATTCATATCATATACATTTATATTGAATAACTAAAAAAAATATTTATATTGAATAATAATGAATAACTAAAAAATTACCAAACTATTAAATTAGTAAGAAAAATATAATGTTTAAATAAAAATAATAAACAATATATCAACATAATAATTATGAAATCATTAAAATAACAATAAATATAATAATTATAAAACTATTAAAATAAAATAGTAATGAAATATACATTAATAATAATTATCATAGTTAAATACACTACAAATTAATAGCATTTAATGACTCATTAAAGTAACAAATATGCATGATAATTAATGATTCATTAAATTAGAAAATATATAAAAATCATGATAATTAATAATTCTAAATATACTATCAATTAACAATAGTTAATAATTAATTAAAGTACAAGTTGATGGCAATTAAAGACAAGTGAAGCTACTAAATATACTGTTAATAATTAATTAAAGTACAAGTTGATGGCAATTAAAGACAGGTTAAGCTACTAAATATACTACAAGTTGAATCACCTCAACCAATAAACTACTAAACTAAATACAACTAAAATTTAGTCATTTTACAAAGTAATGAAAATACAATGTACTCTTTGTCACCTTGCAATAAATAGTATTCTCTTTGTCACCTTGTAATAAATAGTATTGGATGTACATGTGGAGTCAACAAAATATCTATATAATCAATTGTTGCATGTATTAATTATAGTTGATTATTTTGAACTTTTATATAAGTTAGTTTACTTCAAATATAAGCTTCTATTCACCTAGTTATATAATGAGTTATTGCAAGTATTAATTCTATTTGTTTATCTTGAACTTCTATATGAGTTAATTTACTTCAGATATAGGATTCTATTGACAAATTTACCTAACTAAAATCATAGATATAGACAAAGATGTAAAGAGCCAAAACAAGGAAACACACTATACTATAGGAAAGATAAGGTTGGGTACTAGGCTCACCTCACAAAAAGCATGACTAACCTCTGCATAATGACTGGTATATATCTCTTTTCATTATGGAAAGAATAATGAAACCAAGAGAAGTCTCATAGGAATTGATCTCTATACTTATATTTCAAATAGAAGAGAGTCCTTAGAAAATATTTAGTACTTATTGCCTTAGGAAAATAGAAGAGAGTCCATAGAAACTATTGCACACCGTACGGAGACCATGTACCAAACCATTTATGGATCATTTATGGCCTTCTAACTTTCCTTCCTTCAAGAGAGGGATAGTTGATTTCCTCATGGCCTTCTAGATTGCCTTCCTTCAAATAGGGATCAGTGCTTGCTTCATGACCAAAGGGAAGATGATTTTAGTTTAAAAATCGTGATATGATTCTCCATTGACATTGTTCTATACATCGTAATCTTTTGAATGGTGGAAAAATCACCTTAATCTGAGTTCATAAGTGGAAGTTATGCCTCGTGCAAGTTGACATGTTTTGTTGACCACCATGGGATTGAGTGGATGCCATGTCAACCCCCATTACTCACACATGTGGGTCCAAAACCATAACACTAATTAATGATTTAGGAATGCAAAAAATGCTAACCCAAACCCTGAATGACTATTATGCTAAATATGTTTGATCGCTACAAAAGGAAGGGGGTCCATTATTTTTGTATTTTTATTGTTCAATAGTTGAGGGGGGCATATATGAGTGGGATATAGAGGAATGAAAGAGGATTTAAATGATTCTATAGCAATCATTTAGGCCACAATGTCCATTGCAACTCCATAGTGAGTGTCTCTTTCTTTGTATTTTTATTTCATAAGAGAAAAAAAGAGAGTAGACCATAGGCCTAATTGTCACTGGACTGGTGAAAATCCATTTGGGCAATGAAGAAAGCCCAACATTCCCAATCACTATGAGACACCGACATATTTTGTTAAAGAGACAGGACAAACCAAATTACTCAACCCAGGCTACGCTTTCATTTTGTCTCGTTTATTACTTAGTTATATTTGTGTTTTTCTTATACTTAGCTTCAATAGTAAAGAGAATATATTCATACACAAGTGCAAAAGAAACACGTGTGTGGGCGGCCAAACCGACCTAATACCCAAAAGACTTCTTTACAACAAATAGAACAATAGTGTATCGAGCCAAACACTCGCGGCACACAAAGAAAGCTTACATAAAGGATATTTTTCTTCGTTACAAAGAACCTCTGTAAAGACCATACAACTAATACTTGGTGAACAATCTTCATGCACTCTTTCTTCATTGCATAAGTGTGAACAAAAGTCCTTCATACTTCATCTGTGCAATTCCTTCGATTCTTCCTTAGTGCATCTGCCTCCTTGCTTAGTTCAGACTTTTCCTTTGCCTCAGATTGGAACGACCTTCCTTTCTCCATCATAGTTCCTTTGTTGCAACAAATTCCTTCAAGATAGACGTGCCCAAACCTACTCTTTGGTTCTTCCTCCCCAAGGAAGCTCAATTTATCCTCTCAGGTCTACTTGGATCCTTTGGGGGAGATTTCCCCCTTTTTGGTCGCTGCCTTAGAACTCCTAATCTATGATTATGAAAGAATGTTTCCAACTCCAACCTTGCCTCCTTGGACGAATTTCCAAATGGTTCTCTCCCTTAGTTATATAGACGTGTGGCCTTCCTATCTGACACGTTCATTCAACCTGAAGCATGCCACCCCTTGGACTTGTCCACTTTTCATTTATGAGTTGACTTTACAAAGGGCATGCTCCCTTTTCCCCAACATGCTCTAACTTAGTCAACCCATCATTTTTAATTTTTGTGCACCTAAGTCATATTGGGGATTGTTCGTTGTTTCTTCCATCGTTCGTCTAACTCCCCTTGGCACGATGCATGCCCAAGGCGCCTGAGCTTCCCAACTTTCGTTCTTCGTTCAGTTAGATGGGAACTAATGTTGTCATAACATTCGTTGTCTCCAACCATTCCAAATTTTGGTGGGGAATCCACCTTCATTTAACCATTCATTTCTTTGGTGGGATGCCCATAGCTTGTATCGGGAACCCACCTAGCTCACTTCTTCGGTTAAGTGACCATCTTGACCTCTGTCACAAGTCTTCTTGGTGAAGACGTATTTGGCACGGTGCACACCCAGAGATCCTGTCTTCACCATATAGGACATCTTTCATGTTCATCAACCGAACCGAGAGCTCTCTTTCCCAACTCCTCCATACAAGCCTTTAGTAGAAGGTTGCGCATGCACAATTCAATTTCTGAGGCGTTACACCATCCCCCACTCAAATTCATTGCCATTATGACAATCCCAACATACTTCATTTGTTGTGATCACCAATGACATTTGTTTGTTTCTCTGCTACGATCACAAATTCTGCCGCAACCTCAACCAAAAATAAAAAAAAATTCTAATTGTTGAACTTCCGTTTCTTTATGCTGCATGTGTACTTCCACCATTTCTCTCATGGATTTTTACATTGTGCACTCCAATTCCTGCAATATTTGTGTAGCTATTCCAACCATCGTGCGCAAGTCTTGGGTGTACATCCTCATGTCGAAACTTAGTCTTTTCTGTTTGCATCTTCATCACTTGTTCCAACTCAAAAACACCAAGGCAAGGTCACACTTTCCGATGTCTTCATCCAACCTCGTCAATAAGTTCCTCTGCAACAACCAAGTGTTGCACAAACGAATCACTTTTCTCATGAAGTCTGACCCCTTTGCCATGTCTCTGCACACTAGTTCATCCAGCTCTCAGATAAGTTGAATGGCCAATCCAACTATTTGATCACCTCCACGATGGCACACATCCATGTCAAATTGAGATCCTCCCATCTGCAAATTCACTCTTCCATGCAACAACTCACCAAGGCAAAATCCCTTGCCTCGTTGTGTTGCATTGTTACCCCAAAACAAAGTCTTCCTTCAAACTTCATTAACTGTATTTCTGTTGCGAAAGTTGTTGTAAAGTTGACGTTAAAGTTATATTATTATTATTATTATTATTATATATATAAATACATAATGAAAATATATTTTTTAAGACAATTCTTTTATTATATGAATTTATTAAAATGTATACATAAAAACTATTAGGCAACTGGGTATGAATATAAAATGAAAAAAAATTCATTGTTGAATATTTGCAATTTATCATTATAAAATGCCCAAATCTTATAATATTTAGATTTCTTAGGATTTTTGTGCTATTAAAATGACTTAGTTTTTTTGGGACAAGTTTAAACATTGGACTTTAGAGTTTTCTAGGCAATTATCGTTGAATTGGACGATGTGATTGTTGGTGAATTGTAATTTTCGATTGTTAAAATTGCACTTTTGAATGCATAGATGGATCCTATGCCCTAAAAACCCACTATTCCACTAAGATTGTGCAATGATCCATCCCCCAAAAAACCAATATTCCAATAAAATTGTGCAATCTCAACAAATGATATCTACAATTCCAATAATTCTTCTAAATTTCTGACTAGAGTTTTGACAAAACTACAAAGATTCAAAAAATCATATGTTTAAAGTAAGTTGTTTCTTTTGTGCCATAAAAATTTGCTGGTAAACCTATAAATCAATCTTTACTATAAAACGGAAAACGATTCCTTAGTTTATGAAACAATTACCAGAGTTTTGCAAAAATCATAATAAACAATACATGAACCATTACAATCGTAATAAAAAGATTGAAGGATCCAGGGTTGGAATTTGACAGGCAAAATGCTCGTCATGGCCCATTTTGCCCGTCAAATACAACCAATTTTTTTTTTGCAACTATCTCAGGGAATGTGTAACCTAATAGATAGGACATGTTTTTGACGGGAATAAATTTTAGAAGACGTTATTTGATTTTTTTTACCAGTGTTTATTTATTTATTATCATAGGTATAAATTCCATTAGAGGTCATTAATGCTTTTTATCTCCTCTGTAGTGTAACACGTAATATCTATGATTTTCGATATGGAGTACCATTTACAAGGGACTTGGTGGTTAATGCAAGCATAACTCTTCCTGCATGGAGTTACCCACCTATTCATCGGGTTTGGAATTATTGAATTTGAATTATTTTTTTTCCTTTGTTTTTTTGAATTTAGAAAAATATAAAATTAAAATCTTCCCACCAAACTCCAAAGAACAATCACAATGTTTATAGAGAAAAGTATAACATTATTGGTGCACCCTGCACATTGCTTCTCTCTAATTTTCAACTTTATGATATGGACAAACTATCCGTTGAAAGCGGTGAAAGATTTAAAATATATTAGGAGTGAAGCTTTTGTAGAGGTTTTTTCCAGTTGAACACAAACACGAAATATGGAAGAGTGAAGCTTTTGTAAAGTGTTTTTTTCCAATTGAACACAAACACGAAATATGGGTGACAATAGAAATTTACAATTACCAATACTATTTATCCAATAGTCGTTTCAAGAAGAGAGAATAAGTGCTCCGGAGCTTCCTAAGGTAAGCTTAGTTATTGTTGGGAAGTGGTTCTGGTAATTGGTCAAAGCAGTGGTTAATGTTTTAACTAATGTTAATACATAAGTATTTAATTATTTGTCATAGTGATTGGGAATTGGGATGACATGTAAATTATGAGGAGTTTTGATGGAATGAAAAATCCATCCTCTCCCCAATTTAGATGGAATTTGATAATAATAAATCATAATTTATTTTTAAGGTCACATACATCAAATTGGTGTATGAGACCTCCTTGTTTGGAAGACAAGGGATCCTCTTATGCTTCTAAATATTGTAATTTTAATTTACATTTAAAAATTCTCATAAATATAGTGTTGTACATCATTATTTTAGTATTTTTTATAGTAATAAGAACACATTTTCAAATGCTCCATGTTTGTAATTGTTTGTAATGTCTTTGTTTTCCACTTAACTCTGGCAATTTCTCATTGCTTTAATTAGAATGAGTTTCTTGATAATGAAATTACTTGCATGATTTCAAGAAGAAATAAATTTAATGTTGAGTTTATAAAGTTATGCTTAGAGACCATTATAATTTTGCTCATATCTAAGTTTAGGATTTCCAAATGAAATGTGTAAGTATTTACTTGAATATTTATTGAAGAGTAATTTTTAAATCAAAACGTTATTATTGAAAGGTTAATCTTTTTATCAAAACTTCATTGTTGAAGGGCACAAAGTTAAACATGACGTTTTTTTGACGAGAAAGAGAAATATCTAAAACTTAAAAAAAAATTTGTTTTACGAATAAAGAAGAATCCAAATTCCAATCCTCGTAGGATCAAATTGGATAAATCCCAACCTTTTGACTTTGTCCTCGGCTTCCGACAAAAATTTCATTTCCTTACAGTCGTACAGTTGCAGTTGAAAAAAATGCGCAAGTCCGAATCGTGTGCATGGATTTTTGGGTTTACTTTTTTTTTATGACAACGGTATCCAAACTTGTATGGGATCTTTTGACGGTAATTTTAATATTAATGTAGATTTGTTTTAATTTTGGATTTATTAAATTCTGAAACGAGCAAATTTTTTGAATTTTAAAATTTTCAATTATTTAAATTAAATTTATATTACTTCTAATTTTACTCAACTTTATAAAATTATTATTATAAACATTAATTTTTATTTTCCATCATAAATATTAATTTATATATGATTTGTAAAACAATTTACTTGATAAATATTAATTTTTATATGATTTGTAAAACAAATTTTTTGTTACATGAATTTATTAGTGTACAATTAGGGATTGTTGATAGTGCAGGAAACAAAAGCGACTCTATTTTTTACTGTAAAACCGCAAATCATATAAGCTTTAACAATTTTATTAAATTAATTTATTAGAGTGTAGAATTAGGGATTGTTGATAGTGCAATAAACAAAAGCGACTCTATTTTTTAATTGTAAAACCGTATTTTTTTTTATTGTAAAACCGCAAATCATATAAGCCTCAATAATTTTTTACAATATAAACCAATTATTATAATGAAAAAATCATTTCTTAATTTATAAAGCATTTCCAACATTGGCCATTAGGGTTTTCCAGAAATGAGAATAAATTATACATGAACCATTAGAATGTGAACACAAATCTTTGGAGTCAATGTATCGTTCTGAAACTGCTCAAAGTCCACATCTCTATATATATCATATATGTATTTTGTTAAAGACAAGAAAGCAAGGAAGTTGCAATGAAGATTTATAATTACAGAGATTCCATTCAAGAGTGATGGTAACGTTTTGGACTATGTTGTGTGTTTTCTAGAAGTTTGTTTCCGTGATTGTTAAAAGATAAATACATAGAGAACAAAGACCAGAGTCAACTTAGTCTAGATGAGTTGCAAGCTTCCCTCATTAATCATGAAAATCGATTAAATAGGTCAAACGTGTATTTGGAAAATGCATTTTCTGTACAGTCATCTATAAGTCGTGGAAGAGGAAGGACTACTGCTAGAGGAGGACGCAATAGAAGTCCTGGAAACACTAGTGGTAGAGGTGAAAATCAAAATATTAGTCAGTCAAGTAGTCATATATTTGATAAATCAAAGATTCGGTGCCATTAATGTAAAAAGTATGGACATTATGCATATGAATGTAGAAAGAGATAGTATAATCAGAACAAGCAAAGTCAAGACCAGTCAAACAACACAAATGCTCCCTACAGTCCTATGTTTTTGGTTCCTGCTAAAGAGATGCCCATAATTTCACCAGTTGAATGCAATGTTTCTCAAGAAAGTTCATGTGACATATGGTATTTAGACTCAAGCTGCAGTAATCACATGACATAAAACTTAGAATTGTTTTCTAGTTTGGATAAGTCAGTCCAAACTAAGGTTACACTTGGAACATATATCCAAGTCATTGTCTTGGGTAAATGAAGTATTAACATTTTAACTAAATAGGGGGAGCGAAAGGTTATGTCTGATGTATATTATATTGTTGGCCTAAAACATAATTTGATGAGAAAATGAAAACTATTACAAAAAGGGTATAGAATCTACATGGAAGATAATCATTGTGTAATTTTGGATAGATATCCAAGCAATCAACTTATTGAAAGAATTCAAATGACAAGCAATAGAATGTTTCCATTGACATTGAAGCCAACCATGAAGAGAAATACACTGCAAGTTGTTTATGACACAAGAGATGTGCACTCTGACATTGTATTCAAAGAAGAAAGCGAATAAGTAAGTGCACGTAATTCCAAGGAAAGAAAAGTTAGTGCGCACAGTTCTAAGAAAGAAGAAGACAATGGCACAAAGTTACAAGTAACATTCCAATATGAAGTGCAAGATGATTCCTGGCTATGGAATTTCATATTTGGACATTTAAACTTTGGAGGTCTGAAGCTGCTACGTACAGATGATATGGTGAAGGGTTTGTCATTGATTGAAAAACCAGAAAGAATATGTGAAGACTGCAACTTTGGAAAGCAACAATGAGAGTGATTTCTAGTTGGCGAGTCATATAAAGCAAAATCTCCACAAGAAATTGTACATTCAGATATTTTTGGACCAATGAAAACATCGTCTATAGGTGGAAACAACTATTTTCTTACATTTATTTATGATCTCACAACAAAAAACATGGATTTATTTCCTAAAAAAGTAAATATGATGCATTTGGTTACTTTCAGCAGTTCGAATCACTTGTGGAGAAACAACTTGGTTATTACATAAAGGTTCTAACAGGGGTGGTGAATATGTTTCAAGAGATTTCCAGAATTTTTGTAAATTTCATGGCATTCACAAGAAATTCACTACGCGGTATACACCACAACAAAATGGTGTTGCAGAGAAAAATAATCGAACCATCATGGAGATGACACATAGTATATTAGCAACCAAACATTTTTCAAGTGAGTATTGGGTTGAGGTAATAGCATCTGCTTTGTACATCATGAACATATGTTCGACAAAGAGTGTGAAAAACAAAGTTCCTCAAGAAGCATGGATAGGAATGAAGCATAACTTTGCGCACTTAAAAGTTTTTGGTTGCATCCCATACACACATGTTCCAGATGAGTTGATAAAGAAGTTAGATAACAAAGGAAATAAATGTATATTTGTTGGGTACTCTGAAGATACAAAGGAATACAAATTGTATGATCCTATTGCAAGAAAATTTATAATTAACTACATTGTTCAATTTGTGGAAAATGAAGCATCGGATGGAAGCATAGAAAGGCAAGTTAAAATTCTTAATGTTATCGGGAAATATGACATAGAGGATGAAGTGGTTCACATAACAATTATAAATTAGAGCACAATTCCTTCCACTCGTGAAACTTGACACAAATTGCAACACAATCTACTCCAGTGAGATTTGTAGGTGCGCAGTCCACACCTAGAGTGCAAAAAACTCCAACAAGCAGTCTGAGTAGTTCTACATCTACAAAACCAAAATTAGCAAGTCTATTACCAAGGAAGAAAATAATTCTACGTGACATATACAATGTTGATAAAACAAATTCATTTTGAAGAAGATGTCAAAGAAGATGTATGGGAACAAGCCATGTATGAAGAAATTAAAAGCATACAGAATAATCAAACATGGAAATTGGTAAATGTACCTAAGGACAAGGATGTGATAAGTTTCAAGTGGATTTATAAAACCAGGAAAGATGTAGATGGAAATGTGCATATGCACAATGCGAGGTTAGTTGCAAGGGGTTTCACACAACAACCTGGAATAGATTTTAATGAAACATTTGCGCTATTTGTACTCATGGACACATTCATAATTGTGTTGGCTATTGCTGCGTATAACAAATGGTTTTCTTATCAAAAGGATGTAAAGTCAACATTTTTGAATGATCATTTAGAGGAAGAAGTGTATGTGGAACAACCACAAGGTTATGAGATTCAAGGAAAATAAAACAAGGTATAAAGCTTGAAGAAGGAACTGTATGGATTGAAGCAAGTTCCCAGAGATTGGTACATTCACATAGATCCCTATTTCACTCAAAATGGATTTCAAAGAAGTAATTATGAGCCAACACTGTACATCAACGCAAATTGAGAAGGTAATATGTTAATTTCTTTCTTATAAGTAAATCATTTGATTTTTACAAGTGACCTTGGCATAGAAGAATTTAAGTCAATCATGAAGAATGAGTTTGAAATGATTGATTTGGGGCTTATGAGATATTTTTTGGGTATTGAAGTTCACCACTCCAAAGCTCATATATTTATTTCACAATCTAATTATGCACATGAAATCTTGAAAATATACATGATAAATTCCAAAGTAGCCCCAACACCTGTTATAACATGATTGAAGTTAAGAAAGGAATATGAAGGATCTAGAGTGGATCCCACTCTGTTTAAAAGGTTGGTAGGAGTTATTATGTATTTGAAAGCAACAAGGCCTGATATTATGTATTGAGTGAGCTTGATTTCAAGGTTCATGGAAACTCCAAAAGAATCCCATTGGAAGGCAGGCAAAAGAATTATAAGATATGTAAATGGAACAAAATACTTTGACATTATGCATTCTACTTCAAAATATTTTAAACTTGTTGGATACACTCACAGTGATTGTGGAGGCAACATAGATGACAGGAAAAGTACCTCCTCTAGGTACACATTTTATTTTGGAACAAGTATAGTGTCATGGGCATCAATGAAAAATCCCATTGTGGGGTGAGTGCACAAAGTTGGTGGAAAAAAAAGTGGCAATGAGGTGAGTAGGAACGCACACTCACAAGAAAGTGTGCGAATTTTTAGGAATGTGCACACGTTCTTGATGTGACAGGTTCAAAAAACCACAAACCTCCACTGAGAAAGCCATGTAGGCACATTCCCAAGAATGCATGTGCGTTCTGAAGAATGTGTGTGCATTCCTTAGAAACATGTGTGTGTTCCAAAAAGAAATTGAAATAAAAATAAAGTGTGCGTGCTTTAAGAACACATGCGTATTCCTAAAGTGTGCACACATTATTATAAACAAGAGAGCATGAACGCTTTTTTTAACATGAGATATCTTTATATGCCCCCTCTCTCTCTCCCCACTCTAACCCCCCCTCCTCTCTCTCCCTCTTCCCCCTCTCCCTTTACATCTCTATCTCTCTCTATAGGTCCCCCTTTGTCTTGTTCTCTATCTGCCTCCCACTCTTTTCCTCTCTTTTTCTTTGTCTCTCTCCCGCATCCCTCTCTCTAATTATGAGATATTCTTTGGGTATTGAAGTTCACCTGTCCAAATATGGTATATTTATTTCGGAATCTAAATATGCACATGAAATCTTGAAAATATTCAACATGATAAATTCCAAAGCATCCCCAACACCTGTTATAACATGATTGAAGTTAAGCAAGGAATATGAAGGAACTAAAGTGGATCCCACTCTATTTAAAATCTTGGTAGCCAGTCTTATGTATTTGAAAACAACAAGGCCTTATATTATGTATGGAGTGAGATTGATTTCAAGGTTCATGGAAATTCCAAAAGAATCCCCTTGGAAGGAAGGTAAAAGAATTCTAATATATGTAAATGGAACAAAAGACTTTGGCATTATGTATTCTACTTTAGAAGATTTTAAACTTGTTGGATATACTGATAGTAATTGTGGAGGCAACATAGATGATAGGAAAAGTACCTCCTATGGGTACACATTTCATTTTGGAGCAAGTATAGTGTCATGGGAATCAAGGAATAAACCCATTGTGGGGTCAATGCATGAAGTTGGTGAACAAAAATGTGGCAACGAGGTGAGTAGGGACACATACTCGCAAGAATGCGTGCACATTTCTAGGAATGCACACACGTTCCTGATGTGATAGTTTTGGAAAACCATGAACCTCCACTCAGCAAGCCATGTAGACACATTCCCAAGAATTCATGTGTGCATTCCTTAAAAACACATGTACAAGAACATGTGTGCATTCCAAAAAAAAAAATGAAATAAAAATAACGTGTGCGCTTTAAGAACGCGCACGCGTGCATTATTAGAAACAAGAGAGCACATGCACTTTTTTAACATGAGATATCTCTATATCCCCCA